>CM061920.1:189354933-189376195 GCA_031002005.1 Vandiemenella viatica
CTGATCTTCTGGTCACCTGTATTTCCACCGGTAGCTAATGGTATCGCTACCATTTCAATAGCACGCGGTGGAATAGGAGGTGCTGTTAACTTCATTGCTGGTGGAGTCTTTGTTACTGCTGCTGGATTGGTCGAGGTTGCAGATGTGTTGCTAGCGACATCCGCGGTCTTAGGTGTGATGACCTTGGTGGATTTTGCACCACACTTGCATGAGCACATAGTGCTTGTGCCCATGTCTGCAAAGGATGTCTGCGTAGCAACACTTTCTTTCCTGACGGGAGTCGAGACCATCTTGGCAAAGCTTGTTCCAAATATTGGAGCGGCGAGCGCTTTCGCCTTCTTCTTTGCCTCTACATAAGGTATCCGCTCTTTGGTCTTCAACTCCTGTATCTTGCGCTCTTCAAGATACACTTGACACTCTCTACTCCAGGCAGGGTGCGACCCGGAGCAGTTGACGCACACCTGTGGGAGCGTGCAAGTGACACCCGGCTCATGTGCCCCCTTGCCGCATCTACCACAGGTGGGGTTGCCCTTGCATGACGCCGTCGTATGTCCGAACCTCTGGCACTGGAAGCAGCGCATTGGGTCCGGAACATACGGACGGACGTTCAGATTAATGTATCCGGCTTTAATACACTTGGGCAACACTGGAGTGTCAAACGTCAGGACGAAGGTGGCAGTCTTTTCAAGACTGCCATTTACCCTCCGTGTAATCTGACGCACCTCGACCACTTGCTGATCTTCCCACTCCTTAACCAGTTCCTCAGTCCCTAAATCCATAATGTCCCGGCAGGTGACAACGCCTTTACTAGAGTTTAGGGTTCTGTGGAGTTCGCAACTGACTACGAACTCCCCGAGCTTCTCGCAATTAAGGAGCTGGGAAGCCTGCCTACTGGTGGTTGTTTCCAGCAGCAGCGTCCCGTTCCTCAGCTTTTTACTGATCTTAAGGTACCAACCAATCCTTCAATCCTTTATTAATGTAAAAAGGGGACACCTTCTCAAATGTCCCTCTTTCCTCTGCATTACAATGAAAGCGTTCGCTATGGAACAAACTTTCCTTACTATTACATCAGAAGCGGGTGGGCTATCACCCTGGCCCGCTTCTTGGTACTGGGTGTATTTTATTTTCCTGCGACCACCCGTACCGCAGGTTTTTGGTTTTTGATTTGTGAGGTTGAATTTTGGTCCCACGAGTAAATCCAAAATAAAAAGAAATGCTCATACAACAGGGGTGCGCAGGTGCCCCTGAGGTTGCACGTTTGCGAGTGATTTCCCTCATCACCCATTCACCTCCTCGGCACGTGGCTGACCTTGAGGTTGAGGTTTTTTTATAGAGGTTTCTTCCGTCCTTGCTATCCGGGCGATGAAGCCAAGATCCCCGTTCTTCTAGGCACACAACGTTCCACCGCCACGCCCTACAGTGGTCATTGAAGCATGGTAGGAGTTTACGGTGTGGGAAACTTGCGGCGCTCACTAGTTTCCAGCTCGGGCACCGCGGGTTCCCCAAACCCATACCTGGCACTTGTGTACCAGGCCCCTGTGGGGACAAAGGAAAAAGGAAACGGCTTTAGGCAAAAGAAATTACAAGGAAAGGGAAAATGACTCATCACTCGCCAAATTTGAAGGCAGCGATGGGAGAAGAACATATATCACAAACACACAAATATACACAATATTTCGGTCTTAACCCTTCTTCATGTTAAAGAAAATGAGTGGTGGATCTTTTCCGTGCAATAGACCTCGCTGGAAAATGCAACACGCACCCTCCCACTACTACATACTGCAACCCTGTCACAGGAGAAACTTTTCCCCATCACTGGACATGCCACATGCTCCCCAAACCCGTACCTGGCACTTGTGTACCAGGCCCCTGTGGGGACAAAGGAAAAAGGAAACGGCTTTAGGCAAAAGAAATTACAAGGAAAGGGAAAATGACTCATCACTCGCCAAATTTGAAGGCAGCGATGGGAGAAGAACATATATCACAAACACACAAATATACACAATATTTCGGTCTTAACCCTTCTTCATGTTAAAGAAAATGAGTGGTGGATCTTTTCCGTGCAATAGACCTCGCTGGAAAATGCAACACGCACCCTCCCACTACTACATACTGCAACCCTGTCACAGGAGAAACTTTCCCCATCACTGGACATGCCACATGCTTCACAACCCACATCATATACCAGCTAACTTGCCGCCATTGCACAAGTTCCTATATAGGCCTGACTACACAACAACTTTCGACCAGAATGAATGGCCACAAACAGTCCACACCCGCAATTTATATCTGCCAATACCTGAACATGCTAACTACCACAATTCCAACAACTTCAATGAATGTTTCACCGTGAGAGCAATCAAGAGTTTTCCCCAAAACCACCGCCGCCTCAGAACTTCGAAGATGGGAACTTGCATACCAAAATATCCTAGATACCAGACACCCACCCGGCCTCAACCATCGACAAAATTCCTTTCTTTGACACATAACTCATTATTATCAGTATTAGGATTATTGCCATTTAACTAATTACATGTTGTTTTTTTAATTTATATATCTATAATTTTATTTTTATTTTTTCAAAAATTTATGTATCTATAATCTCTTTTTTTTCAAAAATTTATATATCTATATTTTTTGTTTTCACCTCTACATTCCACACCCTTCTGATATATTACTACTTCTATCACCTTTCTGCGATATACATATTTATATATAACATCTTAGTCCCATCGTCATATTGATAATCCACTCAGTCATGTAGGATACTTCGGCGTGTGCACTCCTCCCGAACCACATGACTCATTCTCTTTAACATGAAGAAGGTTTTAGACAGATATATTGTGTATATTTGTGTGTTCATGATATATGTTCTTCTCCCGTCGCTGCCTTCATTTTACTTATATGCATGACATGGCATTTTTTTAGCATTTAACTCCAGCTGCCAGTCTTTCCACCACATGATTATTTTTATAATATCAGCTTGTAACAAAGCACAGTGTTTATTGCAGGATAAATAATTGCAACATCAGCAAAGAGTTTTTTTTACCCCTTATTATGTCACACAAATCATTAATGTATATGAGCAACAACAGGGGCCCAATCACACTTCCCTGGGGAACCCAGGACCTTACTTCACTCAGTGATGAGCACTCACCGTTGAGAACTACACACTATGTTCTACCCTTCAGAAAGTCTGCAAGCCAGTTGCATATTTATTTTCTGATGTACATTTTTTTCTGGTTCACTTAATAGGAACACTGATAAACACCCATCAATTTTGGCTCAACTTTTCACTACAAATGTAATTTTAAACATCATCAACATACTTGTGATCAATTACTTGCTAACCCACTTTCCAAATGTAACTTTTCCTCTCGGTCTTACTAAAAGTTCGATTCAGCTTTTCTTTTGACACTACTAGACATCTTAAAATTTAAACTTACAACAAAAACTTACCAGACCACTGTAATTGATTAATTTGGTTGATTATTTGTGTTCTTTGGTGTGTTGTCATAACTGATTAACACACAAAAAATAAGGATCTCTGGCAAACGTAGCCTTCCTCTTTGATTTATATTTACTTTGGATTAGTTAATTGTATATATGAAAAACTTAATCTACTATCCAAAGATTGGTTGGAGCTTCACAAACACTGGATAGTGATACACTGGCTTAGGGAAGTACAACAAGTTACTTGCAATAATGAGTACTTTTCTACTCTAACTATGTTAAGTTGGCTTAAGAAAAAGATTATTCACAGCCTGATTGCACAATTTCAGGTCTGCCTCTTTGATAATCTATTTCAGGAAGTAAGTAGAGGAACCAGAATTGAATAAATCACAAAATAAAGGTAACAAGGAAAAAAGTTATTAATTCATTAACGATGCAATACCACATTTTGAAGAACGTTTGCAGTAATTCTCTGTTTTTACAGAGTATCTGCAGATGTCCTTGAAAATACGCCGTTTTATTTTCTTATGCTACTACATTTAGTAGATGAATTTGAAGTACAGTCATAGGCACATCAAATATGTAGAAAACAGGTGGTAAAAGGTTAATATTTTTTCTTCACTCAGCTCCTCAAAATGCATACACATTTTCATTTTAAATACTTCCTTAACTGCTGCTAGCCTCTGTGCCTTCATTGTTTGTATGAGAATACAAGAATCTTGTGTCTGGCAATTTTCAACCAGCCCTAAATGAGCAAGCAGCAGATCTGTTTTTCATTGTTTAATTCATTACAAAACTTGTAAAATATTTTAAGGAGACAATAAAAACCAAAATGATACAAAAAGTTTAATCACGTGTGAACACAGTACCAGCAATTTGCAAAACTGTCATTTCCTACGAATCTTTCAGCCCATAGGGTAGCCAAAACTGAACATTATCTTGTCGCCATTGCAGAGCATTGGAGACGACAAAGGAGGATATTTAGAAACAATAAAGTTGGACTCTTTAATCATGATAATTGCCCTGCATGTGATGCTCCTTGTTCCTTAGCATGTGGACACATCTGAATTTACTCCAGACTTCCTTGGTCTTCTGAACTAAAAATTACTATCTAAAGTCAGCTTTATCTACACTGTATCTACAAGGGAAAATTTGCTAGTGCATCTGTAAATTATTCTGTTCCAGAAACCTATTGTTTGAAGATTAACTTAAGACGCGGCACAGGGTTCTGGAGACTGTTTGGTGAATAAGGCACCCAGTAAAATGAAACAGCTAAATCAAACTGTTTCTATAGGGTATGGAAGTTGAACAGATTTGACCTGTATCCAAAATGAAACTGGTATAGGCACTGCCATAATTAATACACACAATTTATAAAGAGAATTTATTTCCAAATGATGAACTAGTAAACTGATTATCAGTTGTGGTTCAAGCATACCAGGAACAGGTGGTCGTGGAGAGTTGTGGCTGAAGCTGTGGTCACCTCCCACATGATAGTCAGGCCGGTCCACTGAGCTCATCCTGCCCTGCCCTCACAGGAGCCTAGCGCCAGCTCACACCACCTCTCACAAGGACGAGGCATCGCGTACCAGCTCAGAAACCTGATAGGCACAAAATACTATTTTAATTGACAGAGAATGTATTTTCGTACTTAAAAGTTACTCAGGAATTAGAACATCTCTAATACAATATTGTGTTTCACAGATTCAGAATGCGCAGAATTATATGTTTGTAAAGAATATATAAAAAGAATTAAAAATACACTAACAAATAGTTAACTGTATAAATACTGTGAGTGAATATCAGTCACAAGTGCTCTCTGTCACAACAGTGCTATGATGTTAAGTATGAAACCCTTATGATTGGCGCGAGATAGTAGAAAATCCGAGTTAATCAGAGAATGCCTTAAGTAACAATAATCTTCTAAGTGATTATTTAAGCGGGATGGGTCAAGTCTACATATTTACACAGATGGGTTCAAGACTGGCAACATGGTTGGGAGCGCCTTTTTTGACAGCACTAATGGAATGGAAAGGTTGTTTAAGTTACGTGTGGAAACATCCTCCTTTACAGCTGAACTTTTTGCAATACTTGAAGCATTGGAATACATGCTAGAGATGCAAATTCCAAATACCGTAATTCTTACAGATTGCAAATCGGCACATGAAAAGCTGGGTGATGGAATCAAAGATCTAGGGAGGACTTCACTTCTATATAATGTATTGGAGTTGTTGACCAACATAAATAAACAAGGAATGAAGACTCCCTTTATCTGGGTTAAGGCAGATGTCCGGCTTCCTGGCAACGAAAGAGTGGATTCTCTTGTAAAATTAGCTGCACAAACAGAAACCTACACTCACACTTTGATAGGAAGTGACTTAATCTCATTATTTTGCCACAAAACAACTGAGGCCTGGAATGATATGTGGCAATCCAGTGAACAACACAGGGGAAGAGACTACAGGCGGATACAACCGCAAATACAAACAACACAATGGTTTCAGAAAAAATACGCCACCAAAAAAGCTGTAACTATAATATTGAGATTAAAATTCAATCATGGCAGATTCAGAAGAGACATGTACAAAATAAATTTAGCAAACTCCCCACTTTGTCAGTGCGATGGGGAGTCCGAGGCCGATACAAACCACCTATTCTTCGGATGCAAGAATTACAAAGAAGAAAGACACTTTCTGGAAAGACCTAAAACTTTGGTACATTAGTTATGCAGTTAATGTAGGTCACCTCCTTGCTCTAGAAAATATCAATATACCAGAGGATGGTGCACTTCATAACAAGAAAATATATAGAAATAAAACCAGGCATAACCCACTCTACTCCTCAATATTTCAAACAATTATTGTTTACAGAGCACCACAAGGTTACCGTTTTATTGTTAAAAAGTTTTAATGAACAGTGACTTTTATGTATGTGTAATGGATGTATGTAAATGTGGGCGAATGTATGTATATATATAAAGATACAGCACTAAGTATACTGTATCTTGGCTTTATGGCCAACAGGCCAAGTGTCAATAAAATATTAAAAAAAAAAAAGAACTCTCATAAATTACATAAAATCTGCAACCAGCATTCCAAGTGAATAATGAATTTACAGATTCATATAGCTTCAATTTTCCTTACAGGACATCTAAAAAGTTTGTTTACAAGGACAGCAAATATATTTTTACATTTCAACTTCTTTGAATCATAACACTACTCTATTAACTCACACTACAAGATTTCTGAAAAGTATGCGAGCTACACTTTTCTTCAAAACTCTGTTAATATTCCATCACAGTTGAAATGAGCATTTATGTCCTCACTCCGTTTAAAATGAGAACAATTCTCAACAGTCCATAAAAATGTAAGTTTTTTTTAGAAAAATTGTCATGTACAATTGCAGGGTATTTCATTTAAAAATGAAAATATAATCCATCATACCAATTTATTTTAAAAATGTAACCACCCTAATTCTTTTTATAAAGTTTTCTAAATGAATGCCGTCTCAAACCTCTCCATGACACCGATCGATCGTAGGGCCCAGTCGACAAGGCAACAAAGAACCATGGCTGAATAGACTGCCATTACAAAAGCATACCCTTATTATATATTTCTAGCCATTCATCATTAACTAAAACTTATATATGACAAGTCCTCATATTTTTCAAGATACAAAAACCTGTAGAAATGGTTTTGGAACAGATGCACAAGACAATCTTAACAAAAAAGAAGCTGACAGATGCTTGTTTTAAGTTAAAAAGCAAAAACAAAAAACAGAAAGAATACTAAAATTTGAAACGCTAAAGTTTCTCACATGCAGGCTGAACTATAGATAAATGCTGAAGTGTTTCAGCGGACCGCGTCCAACAAAAAAATATACAAACCAACTTCATCATAGCAGTGGAAGGTTATTCAATGAGTAATAGAAAACCAATATTCTATTATGGATCGCCTGCTAAGGAACAAAAGACTAAGCACTTCTTCCCAGGTATTGCCTCCTCACAATATCCTGGTGCGTCGACAGACTTTCGACAGCTGCGCACACGATCCCTGATGCCTACAAACTGGGGAGGGAGAGGAATCAATGCTCTTGCACCATGATAATCGTTAGAAGTGCCAAGGGTGATTCATCAATATCCAATCCTCTCCACTCAGAAAAAAGTGTGTAATTCACATTCTATTTATCATTTTATTTTCTTCTGGAGAGAATAATTCTATGCAAATATTTTTGAATTTGCTTGTTATGAATATTTTTTTAAACCGAACGTCGCAACAGTATTCAATTTCTGATTTGGAAACACATTGTTATTTCACACACAAAAAGTCTTTCTACACAGTCCTCACAAATTATGATTGGCACATATTGATCAAAATAAAGAAGCTGTCATATCCAATAGCTAATCATCTTAGTAACCAAACAGCTGAAACTCATGGTCCATTTGAGATATTGAATGAGAATAGCAGGAAGCTCCTCCCTGTAAACAAGTACACCAGAAGATCCCAACACAAGGCCAGAAAAAAAAACCTATTGTATGACAACACAATGGTACAGTTCTATACCTTTAGAAATATGAAATCAGAGATGAACCATACAGGAAGATCCCACTCCAACAAACCCCTCCACCACCACACAAAAAAAAAGGTATCATGATTCTCCAGGTATGTACAACAAATTAACAAAAATTAACTTGCACAAAAATAGTAATTCTATGCAAATAAGAAATCAAAATAAAATAGTGATAAAAGATTAAATGAACAGTAACCAAAAGTATTATTGTACAAATCATGGTACAATAGAACAGTAAAACATATTTGAAAAGTTCCAATTGGAACAATTACCGCAGCATATTCATAAAGTCTTAAAAAGAAGAATTAAATGAGAAAGAAGAAGAAAATTTTCATGGCAGAAAATACTTAAGGACATTCAGTTTGAGAATCATCAGGAGGACATAAACCATTCTGTTTTATATACTGAGAAGATTAATGAAAGCAGAAGGGTGTGTGGAATTCCTTGCATGAGGGCTGTGAAAAATTATCATCAAAATTACAAAAGGAGTTATAACTGAAGGTTTTTAATTTTTTTTATATATAAATGAAACAAACCTTTAAGAATTCAAGAAAAGGCAAAAAAAAGCAGTAAGGAAGGAGCAAAGGAGCAGAAAATTGCTTTTTTTTTTTAATGCAGATCAAACAGAATTTTACAGCATGGAATGTTTGAACATCAAATTTACTACAAACGGCAGGAATACACAGAAGATGAAATAGTGTAATTAAAGGAATGTTGGTAATGAAGATATCAGAAGACTGGTTTTAATGCCATAATCTGGTAGCACAATGAGAGATAGTTTGTCACAGTTGCAGCATTAAATGAATGTCCTCAGAATTACTTAAATTATGGGAAATTGTATTAATAAATGGTCAATATGGATATTTAAATTAAACCATTATACAGTTTACTCAATGGAAGCACAAAATATAGAAACTTAAAGATAATTAATATGAAGAAACAAGCTAAAAAAATGAGAATAATATATATAAGAATGGAAACAACATTATAAAATAATTGCAGGGATATAAAATTGGATTCAAGAGAAATGTAAACACAAGACAAGCAATTATGGATTCCAAATTAATATGTTTGATGAAGGAAGAATTTCCAAATATTTAAATGAGATGGCAGGACACATTTGAAAATAGTATACTGAAAAGGAAAACAAGAGTATGTGCACTAATAATAAAGGCTGTAACAGACTTTTAAAGATGAAACATTCACCTACATAAACACATGACAGAATGTATCATACCAGTACTAAGCGAGTCTATTTTTGTGATTTAAAACACTAAACCACAACTGTCCGTAAGTACTTAATTTGCTAAGTTTCTTATCAAATCTACTCAAACAAAATGGACCTTATAAAATTGCCACTTCAGAAGAAAATGAAGTTTTTTATAGCACAAAAGTGATGGTAAAATATGAATATTTGTAATATAATGACATTTAAAGCAAAATTCAATTTATTTTATATGAAAAACCCATCAGGTTGTAATTCAAGTACCTACACATTTGCATTCTGAAAACTACTCACATGGTAAAAGCATGAAAAAGGATCTACATGAAACTTGAAAAGAACAGCTGCATGAACTACAGATATTCATTTGAATTTCTTAGATACATAAAGCAGAAACTGATATCATCAAATCAGATTTAAAGAAAAATCACTAACAAAATTTTCCTTTCTTGACAGGTTTGAAAGTTGGTTGATGAGATCAAAAGAGCAGAGAGATTGTGGGAAAGGAACATGAAGGAAATCGACCATGGAGGGCCCATCCCGGGATAGCCTGGTATGATTTTGTGAGACTGTAAAAAACTGAAATCTGAATGACACACAGTGCCGAATACCTGTCCTCGCTCTCCCCCCCCCCCCTCCACTGATCACGCCTTTCTCATTTTGCAACTGTCTATGATTAGTTCAAAAATACAGGGTGGGATTCAAAAATAATGAGCCTTTGTTCAAAAGGACAGATTTATTGAGCAAATTGATATAACTGACTAATAGTCTCAAAATAGGGAACCTCCTGCATCAATACACTTTCGTAGGCTGCTTTTCCACGGCTCGAATGTGTCCACGTAGGCCTGTTCCGCGATGGCTGCAAGGGCTGCCTTGACATTTGCTTGGATGTCCTCGATCGAGTGGAAGCGTTTTCCTTTCAGCACTAATTTTAAGTGCGGAAACAAGAAGAAGTCAAGGGGCAAGAGGTTCTGACTGTAGGGAGGCGGAGGACCACCAGAACGTTCACCCGGGCCAGGTAGGCGCTCATGATGAAGGCGGTGTGGCTGGGCTCGTTATCGTGGTGAAGCTTCCAGCTGTCCTTGATGTCCCTTCGCTTGCATGCGACGATTCTTTTCAGTCTTTTCAGGACTTCCAAGTAGTAAACAGCATTCACCATCACTCCAAGCGGGACAAACTCGTAGTGGACGATCCCCTTCACTCTGAAGAAGACGATGAGCATGGTCTTCGTCTTCAATTTGCTCATCCGCACTTTCTTGGGAAGGGCTGATTTTGAGGTGTGCCACTCACAGCTTTGGCATTTTGTCTTTGGGTTGTTGAATCATTTCAAACGTTTCGGAAGGAACCAGATGCAGAACTTGATCACGTACCATTTTTCATTACTTTTATATACATTCAACAAATATTTGTTTTAAACACTTAACTGGCGTTTTTAGTCTGTTGGCTTAATTGGTTAAGGTGTTTTGACAAGTTTACGGAAAGTACCCGGTTCGAATCCTGGTGTCGGCTGTAATTATTATGGGCTTTGAAACTGATCTTCACCTCTAGCAAAACTTTGCTTTACTTATGTGAAGGTGCTAGGACGCTACGTGGATCGAATTCAACGTCAAACTGTAGGTCTCCGTTACATGGATTACCAGGTTATGTTAGGCAGCGACGACAGAGATGCACTGTGCAACCAATAAGAAACTTTGTCATTAGGTCTTTGAAACAACATTAAATTATTAAGCAGCATCTTTAAGGTCCATATTGGTATTTAAATTAAAACAAATAATGAGCTCATTCTTTATTAGCATAAATATCTGGTTATGTCGAAAGTAACCTCACAAGCTCAAACAAAACAGTCAAGCATAAAGTTTACATTTTGTTGTGTTTGTGTTCAGAAATGCGCTAATCTTTCAATCCATAGTCTACAGAGTAATGTAAGCATACATTTTTAATTGTGATTTGTTAAGGCTGCTTTGTGAAATTTTTTGTACCTAAAAGGTCAGCCAGTGGGGTGAAAATGTGAGGCAGGTAAAAAAAGTATTTTAACATACTTTATTACTTTCATTGATTATAAAGTATGCATGCATCAAATTAAGGACAATAATTTATAATAAGGTAAAGGTGGAAATCCTACCATTACAAGTCTATATGTTCTCCGAACTATATGTTTGACAGTTAAGTTCCTGCACAAAGTCACTGTTTCTGTGAATCACTTCCCTTCAACCCAAGCGAACCGCCGGAGTTACAAACAGATTACTCTACGAGCAGTACTACGCAACCAGCCACAACATCCAGAATATCATATATATTATTTCTATAAGGTTTTTTTTTTTTTTTTTTTTTTTTTTTGTCACAAGCCATTACCTTCCTTCATACTTAACTGAAATCAATGAATGAGGTGTCATTTTAAAGCTTATGGTCTCCATTTTGGTAACCTCATATTTTAGGAAATGAATTTTTCAAAATTTGACCCTTAAAGGGCAAAAATATCTATTTCTAAAATGCTGTTTTTTGTGTTACAAGTCATTTATTTAATTGATTAACTATCTGAAATCGTTTAATGAAGTATCATTTTAGAGATTAATATCTCCGTTTTGGTGACATCATATACAAAGGCAGGAATTTTTCGGAATTCGACCCTTAAGTGCAAAAGGTTTTTTTTTTTTTTTTTTTTTTGGTAATGCGTTGATGTTTCACTAGCCATTTATCTCCCTTCATATCTAACCGATATAGATAAATGAGATATCATATTAAAGATTAAGGTCTCGGCAGTGGTCACATTATATTTTAAGAAAGGAATTTTTTGTAATTCGACCCTTAAAGGGTAAAAATGTCAATATTTCTAAAATTTGTGTCTCGAGTCATTTATCCCTGGATATCTAACCGAAATCGATAGTATTATTATGAAGAGTAATGGCTCTGCTTTGGTGACATCATATTTTAAGACAGAAATTTTTGTAATTCGACCCATAAATGAAACAGTACCAACGGTACTTCAACGCATTTTTGTGTAACGAGCCATTTATCTCCATTAATATATAACCAAAATAGATATAATTCTAAAGATTAAGGTCTCCTCTGTGGCCACATCATGTTTTAAGAATAGATTTTTTCTGATTTTAGCTCTTAAAGGGCAAAAATATCGTTATTTCTAAAATGCGTTTTTTGTGTTTCGAGTCATTTGTAACCCTTGATAACCAGGGCCGGCGTTGGGGGGGGGGGGGGGGGGAGCGGGTCTAAAGTACCCGGGACCCCGCCAGCTGATGGGGGGCCCGATCACCGACTATAGGGGCCCTCAGGCCATGAAGCCAAGAATACGCCCATTGTCGCCTGGCCATTTTATAGCGCTAAAAAAAAAAAAGGAGGTCGCCCATTTTACCCCGGGCCCGAAATTCCTAGCGCCGGCCCTGTTGATAACTAAACAAAATTGATAAACGAGGTATCGTTTTAAAGACTGGGGTCTTCGTAAGGTCTTCGATTCCGTTTCACCATATTTGAAGAAAGGAATTTTTCAAAACTCGACCTTTAAAGGGCAAAAGTATTAATATTTCTACAACGCATTTTTCTGTCACGAGTCATTTATCTCTCTTGATGCCTAACCGAAACCGATAATAGAGGTATCATTTTAAAGACCAAGGTGTCCGCTTTGGTCCAACCCTATTTTATAAAGGAAATTTTTGGAATTCGACCCTTAAAGGGCAAAAGTATCAATATTATTTCTGCAAAGTGTTTTATTATTATTATTATTTTATTGTTACGAGCCATTTATCTCCCTCGACATCTAACCGAAATCGATAAATGACATATCGTTTAAAGATTAAGGTATCTGATTAGGTATAATCATAAATTAAGAAAGAATTTTCGGAATTTCATTCTGAAAGGGTTGCGCGTATGAGACAGTTCAGAGCCAAGTCCCTAGATTGCAGCAGCAGATATCACAGAGATGTCAATAAACTGTTTTTTATACAATAAGTAGCTTTTGGATATTTTTTTTCTGCCACGGAAACATTTTTGTTTTGCTGCACAATTCCAATATCTTATATCTTTAAACGAGCAATTCTTGTATATATATATATATATATATTTCGGAAACGGCTGTGACGAGTTGGATGAAATTTGGTATTTAGATAATGTTTTGACTTTTAAGATTACCTGAATAGTTTTCTTCCTACTAAAAAGCGAGTTTACAAAATATGAACAATTTTGTCACTCCGTATATCGAAAACGGCACTAGCGCCATCTCGTAGACAATTCAGGTACCAGAAAGCCTACAAATAGAGTTTCTTTGATTCCAAAGAATAAGTAAACGGACAGTTCTTGTATACTGGCTGACCCGTGGAAATATTAGCACTGCAAGTTCAATTGTAAAACATTTAAAAAGAAAGATAATTAAAAATTTATCAATGGTTTTATCAGAGGTGATAATTTACAGAAACTTCTTTGAAATTAATATTACCGGTACCAGTTATAAAGTAATCATCGTTTACTTTTTGACTATAAATAGTGGTTGTTAGTTAGCCATTAAATACTACCACCTTAATTATAAAACATCTTTCGATTCTGTTCAATATACAAGATTTCGGGTAGAGTTTGATAATAAAGTGCATAATTAAATATTAATACATCTACAAATTCCTGAAAAGCCGCGTGCGAGTGCTTTATTGTTTATAACGAAGGTTACTTCTTATGGGAATTGTTTTATTATCATTTTGAAATGCTGATCAGAAGATGTGAGATTACTGCGATGTATGAGCATAGTTTTATCGGAGTGAATAAATATAGCACAGATGATGTTCTATTGACGTCACAACCTGATGATGAATTCTCATAGTACTCGATGAAAATAAATAATAAATTTTCTTGGTTTTCGAGATATAGCATGTCCAGGCCGTATTTCAACCTAACAAAAACCACTAGGTACAAAATAAAACATTGAAAGTACATTTCCACCATATAGACATAGTGCTTTTGGTGGATTTTTTTCTGGTCCAGGACGGATCTAATCCTAACCTCTTCACTTTTGAGATATAATATCCCCAGAACTAAGTGAGATATCAGAAAAATAAATTCCTTATTTTCGATTTGTCTCGATGAGTTTCATACGAATTCATCAAACTTGGCTATGGCGAAATTTGTCTTCTGGTTCAGGTCGCATTTCAACCAACCACGTCAATTTTGAGATACGATATCTCGAGAACTAAGCGAAATATTTAAAAAAAATATATTTTTTACCTTCAATTTTTCTCGTCGAGTTACATAAGAACCCATCATTAAGGGTTATCGTAGAATCCTTTGAATTACCACAAATCTCGCCCATTAATTAATACCAAACTGGCATTAAAATTTCTGTTTAACATATTAATAGAAATTTTTTTAAGCTATTTGTGAGGCCGTCTAGCAAATGGGTCTAGCGATTTGGATGAAATTTCAGATGTAGATAACGTTTTGATTTTCAAGTTTTTAACACGATTTTTTTTTTTTTTTTTTTTTTTTAAAAAAAAAAAGGAGCAACTTTTGTATTTGGTTTCTCGAAAACGGCTCTAACCTCATTACGTAGAAGGTTCAGGTACCAGTAAGCCTACTGATGTTAGTTAAACTTCTCTTTGTTAACTGTGCACCTCAAAACGCCTAGGAAGCCTTCAAGCCTTATACTTTAATCAAACTTTACTCGAAATCTTGGATACTGAACAGAAATCGAAAGATACCGAGCGAAGATCGGTCACCCAGGTACTGAATCTATAAAATGTGTCACCTGCTTTAGAAAAACAATAATGGTAATTTTTTAATGTGTGAACTTAGTGAGTGAGTGGTTAATGTTCCTTCTTCTAGTCATCACAATTTCAATTTCCCAAGGCTTCCTAAAATCACACCAGGTGGATGTGGGTCGATTTTTTCCAAAACTCCATCACTGGATTACTTCCCATTCCTAGCCACCATCATTCTAATGACCTTGACAGTAGGAACCCATAAAGCCCTAAGGGAGAAATGTTTCACTGTAATGGGTGTGAGAGATTATTTTACTGAAGGAAATGTAGTGGTGAGGGAAAAGGGAAACCTCCTGAGGTTCTCCTGTGTTTCCAAAAGTTATTTTATTAAGTATAGAAAGGCCTCAGTTTAATAGAAAAGGATTGTGGCTCTTGAAATGAAGTTGATTATAATGACATTAAGGAGTGGTGGAAAAAGATGGCAAGGAGCTGGTGGCAGATGGTAGAAACAAGAGGGTAACCTGAATGGGATTAAAAAAAGCTTCAGTAATTGTGGAAAGAATGGAGTGAACTGTTATCATAGCAAGGTAATATGAACCTCATATAGGAGTATGCGAGATACAACAGGTTTTTAGGGGTATATGAAGACTATTTATAAAAGATGAGAAACATGAGGTGTTGTTGGGTAACAGGTGTTTGACAGGTATAAGCCTGCTTTGAAGATAAATTTACTTCTGGAAGAATTTTTTTCTATTTAAAGCTAGTATAATATTTTGTCAGACATGGTACAATCCATGATAAGAGGTTTCTTGTAGTAGTATCAGCTAGTGATAATGGTGGTCAAGGAGTGTAGTAAACAGTATTGATATGGATGCAGATTATAATGCCAAAGGAATGTAGTGTAAGGGTACACACCATACCACAGTACAGGTCTTGTGTTGCCATAATTGATGATAGTTGAAGTAAAAAGTTATCATTGCTACAAGTGCTTTTTATTTGCAATATTGTACAAGTGCAATAACTGTCAAGATTATCTTTGAAGTAGTTTCCATACAACAGTTTTTTTAAAGCAAATTTGTTACAGTAAAATTCTTCATTTTGGATGGCTTATTGCCAAAGGAAAATCATCAGTAGTTGGAAAAGATTTGTAAGAAATCTCGTTTGTTCATTTTCAACATTGAAGAAATAAGTAGCTGAATTAAAATGTGCTCATACTTCTTTTCATCTATTCACCAGCTTTAGCCACCCTTGTATCTATCTATTTTCTAATCTAAAGAAATTTTTACGTATGGAAAATGTTTTGTGTTAAATGAATGGGTGATAACAATCATTGTAGAGTATTTTTCATACCACCTAAATTCCCACTTCAGAAATGGAATTTAATCATTAGAGAAATGTTTAACAAATTGCATTGAAACCAAAAAGGGACCACATAGAAAATTATACTCTGACAGGAAAGCAGGAAGGTGACAGGCATCAGGTCCCATCACCGAACCAGTGTTTTTGAACTTTGCTAATAGTTGTTGTTATCTAAGTTTGGATATCATCAAAATGGAAGGGGATTCATGAAATACATGCTAAAACTGTAAGGGATATCATTTCCACTTTTGTGGGAACCAGATCAAAACACATTATTTTAAAATTTAATGGGTAGCTGTTAAAAGAGATTGCTGCAGATGTGTTACTTACATTACTTGATTAAGCTTTAATCATGCCTGATACTTACTAGATTACTTTAGTTCTTTCCTACGGCCAACAAACTATTGTTACATCCCCAGTGTTAAAGGTAGATATAAATTAACAAAGTTTACTTCAGATAAAATAATTATATTCTTCCAAGAGGTTTGTTATACAATTTGGTACCAGTGCAAGGCATCAGTCGTATCATATCCTTTAAACAAGACTGTAGGTTGACCTTACTCTTTCCGTCAATCACTTGCTGCAAACTTCCATAGCCTAACCCCCAAGTATGGAAATAATTCTAAGGAATATTGGAAACCACATCCTACCTCGTGGCTAACTGAAGATGTAAATGCCTCAAAATTTTTTCAAAGTCCCCAGCCTACATCAAACAGCTGCTAGCAACATGCACTTCCTCTCATCTTGACTGTCTGCGAAGAATGCTTAGAACAATGGGCCTCTGTGCCTCTTTTATAGGGACCGGCCATTCAGTGGTAAAACAGATGTTTGGAATTAAACATGCTTGTATCTCCCTGAAATTCTGATATGTTGATATGTTATTTCTTCAATGTTGATATGTTCCCCCATTATTTTGTGCCACGAGGACTTATTCCAAAATTTTCTTTGTTTAGAAGATATAAATTTTTTAAGGACGAAACAAAATCTTGAATTACACTCCCCAGTGATGGTTCTGTTATCAGGGGCGTAGCTACTATGAAGCCAGGGGGTGCAGAGCACCGGGGCCCCTAAGCTCAGGGGGCCCCCAAGCATACTCTGGGGGCCCCAAAATGCACCTCTGGGGGGGGGGGGGCAAGCGCAGTTCAGAGGCCCACGAGCCTTCATGGCAAACTGTCTAAGGGGGCCCTGAGACACAGGAAGCCCCTCACCTCACTAAGGGCCCTCTCACTGCTCAGGGGGCCCCTAAGCACAACTCAAGGGCCCCATCCTCAGCTCAGGGGGCCCTTACCAGTAACACAAAGCAAAAAGAAGTCTCCCATCTGGCCTGAGGGCCCCAAAATAATTTTTAGCGCCGGGGCCCTTGTTGACCTAGCTACGCCACTGTCTGTTATCAAAATATTTCTTATAATTTTCCAATTCTTTTGACATATACAACTCTTAGGAGGAATTTGTGATAAACCAAAACTACACAGTAGTTTCATAATTGCAAAAATCTTTCAGAATTTATTTTCTCCGAAACTATTGCTCTGTGGGAGCTGGGATTAACACTACTTTCTTTAGAAAAAATTTCCCTGATCTCTAAAGTGGTTCCTTTAATCATTTCTATTGTTAACCTTCCATCAACAATTTTTCAATCCCTTTCCTCATGTTTCGCATATTGAAAAAAAAAACTAAAATCATACTTTTAAACATTAAATATTGTAGTAATTGCAAAAAAAAATATATATTCATAATCGGTGAATTTTTCTCTTTAATATGAACCTAATTTTAAACCTTTATGTCTATTATTTACAAAATTACAAACTCTAATTTAAAAAAAAGAAACAACTATTTCTAGTTCAACTACGAGGTCCATTTTTACATATGAGTTACCTCTTTTTACTCTGAATCTTTTGATGTATCAAACTTCCTGATATCTTGAAAACTAAGGACTGTACCTTTATTAAATGAATTAGTGACCTTACCTCGCCACGTTGTGCAACTATCCTAAGTACTGCTGTAACTTTTAAAATAAAGTTTTGCGGCTATACTTTTATACCTCAGATTGCTTGTTATTTTCTGCCCTATCTGTGGAAATGAATGTACGATTTGGGAGGGGGGGGGGGGGTGCTGAAAAATGGTTTTGACTTCGTGAAATTTTATTTACTATGATGTCTGGGTTTGATCTCCTAAAGGGTTTTATAACCCAGAAAATGACTGTAAAGGTGACTTGCTATGTATCTGACAAATGAGGACCGTTTTTAAAGTTTTTCGAAGGTATATTGAAGATATTCTAGGTCTATGACATGGTAAAACAGATTTCTATAACTGTGTATTACAGATATAGAAATGGAGTAGTTGGTTAGACTAAAGAAACTGGTTGTAACAAAAGTGTTATGTTGAAGGACGGACACAGGAAAACTATTGTGTTATCTATTAACTGTGAAATGATCATTAAGTCCTTTGGTATCATATGCTTTTAGTAAATATTTAGATTTTACTAAGTTCTTCATTACTTTCACTGAAATGGTCACCGCCTTTCTAAGACTTTAAAAAATCCCTGTGAAATTAGTAGTGCATGAAATAATAGATAAAAGTTCATTGAAAACTATAAATTCTCTATTCAAACAGCTATACATATTTTAAATAATACCAGTGTCTCTGCAAAATGATGTTAATCACAAGTTCCATCAGTAGTCAGCAGCACTTTAGTTCAGTGAAACATGTTAGTTTTGCACTCCCAAAAAAAGAAACATCAAATTATCCCCCATAAAAGTCATAAATACCACATTCAATTACAAAAGTCTGTCTTTGTAGCTATATAATCATCATGTGATAAACCCTTAAATAAACACATGTCAAAAGCTTCTTCTTAGTTAATGCAATATCTTGTTATACGACATTTTTCCAAGATGACACATGATTTATATAGTGTGATATTGCTCCACTTGACCTTGACCTTGACCTGGTCTGTTGGCCCCCAAGTACACACATTTCCACCTTTCTCAACTTTCACAATAACACTAGATGCCAATCATTTATATACAGGCACTAGTTCCACATGCAAAAACTATTAGAACAGGTGAGATCTTTATGGAACAGTCCCCTTTTTCAGTTGTCATATCTTGCACATGTTTTTTGCCAAATATTTCATTTCAACTGATGCCTGTAGCTACCAAATTTTGATATATTGATTAATAAATTATTCCAAACATTTTTTCATACTAAAATTTTTGGACTATTTTTTTGTTATGTTCTGCTACCATGTTATAGACTTTACTCGAGTGTATGTTGCCATGGAGATTTGAAAATAAACACAATTTCCAACTTCTTTGTATCTGTTTCAGATAACTTCAGTCCATAGTAGTAATTATTTTGAACATGTTAAATATCTCTTGGTTCTCTGGTACCCGACCTTCAAAGTTCAAAACATTTTTCTAATCCTCTAAATCGCTGTTTACCCTAAAATCTTTAACTTTTGTGTGAATTATTATATTTCTATTCTACAAAAATCTCCCTTTGTTACTGTTTTTCTTTTCTTCCTAAGATTACATTATTTTAATGTTTTCTTATGACATGTGCATACATTCTTGCAAAACCTTATTAATTATTTAGTTCTTGTCCTATATTCCTGAACTGTCATATTTAAATGTGTTTCAATATGCTAAACCAAAATTTATTGCTGCAGCTTTTAAGTGTGCTGAATTATTCTCAGTATGTAACTATTTTCTTGAATATGCCATATATTAAGATATTTTTCTATATAAAATCTTTCTTTTCTATCATGAAATGTTGTCATCATATTTTCTGATTTTTACCATTCTATTTAGTTATAATCTTGTTGTATTTTATGTATTTAT
This sequence comes from Vandiemenella viatica, assembly GCA_031002005.1. NCBI lineage: Eukaryota > Metazoa > Arthropoda > Insecta > Orthoptera > Morabidae > Vandiemenella > Vandiemenella viatica. Next base: position 189,375,069 of record CM061920.1, read on the forward strand.
TAGAGAGATATGAATGATAGTCTGAAAAGCTATTACAGCATACTTTTGCAAAGTGCTAAAAATCCTGTAGATTAAAATCTTTCCTGTTCTATATGACATAGATTTACTGTGTTCTTATCCATTCCTTTGTTATTCTTTATCTTACTGACATTTATTATATTTAAAATTTTATTATATTCAAAAATGTAATGCTTTTGCTGTGGTTCTAAATTGTTAAATAACACTCTTTTGAAATATTTTATGGGTTTACGACTTTTACCAAGATAATTATTGAACCATTCTATTTCAGTAATAGTGTAATCTCTTCAAGGCCTTAGATATTTACATGTTTTAATATTTATAAAATACTTACCTCTGGGACACAAAATTACTTTAAGTTGTCTATTTCTGCTATCAAATTTGCATTGGTGAGAGTTGATATAATTACAGAAAATGGAGTTGACTAAAGAAAAAATTAAACTATCATTTGTAATGGTACTAAAGGACAGAAATAAACTGGAAAACAAATTAAGTGATATTCCTCTCAAGCAGATATTAAAATTTCTCTTGGACTGGAAATTAAACCTTTGACCAACTCCATGATGATGTATGGTGCTAGTAATAATTGATTCCATCTCTGGCTACAGGTGTGAGTGTCAAGGGGAAGACCACGGCAGGGCATGGGTCAAATTCTGGCTCAACAGATCTGGGCATCTTTGTTAAGAGTGTCTTGCATGGTGGAGCAGCATCTCGTGATGGTCGTCTGCGCACCAATGATCAACTACTTACTGTAAATGGAGTTTCACTGCTAGAGCAGTCAAACTCAGATGCCATGGAAACCTTAAGGTACATTTACGGTTATGAATTTCCTTTAAAACAACAAATATTCTGTCTTAATTCTGTTCTGGTAAATATGTAATTGTCTCCTATGAACTGAACTTCCACAAAAACTACATTATGTATGAAATTTGTTCGTGCATATTTTTACTCTTTAGGCCATTTAAACATTATTTTGTGTGTACAATTAAAGCTAGCAGTAAGTAGTCTTACAGAAATGGAAACAAAGAAAATGAAACCAAGAAAAAAGCTGTTAATTACTTGCCAAATGCGTTTTAATTTTAAAAATAACTTGTACTTTAATAGATATT
>CM061920.1:189377195-189792628 GCA_031002005.1 Vandiemenella viatica
CTCCATCTGAGGTTCACATCAATATCCTTACATAAAGCTATGTTGTCGATCTGAAAACCAGTTTCTTTGCTCACAGACATTTCTGATATAGTTGCATATCAATTTTTCCTAAGATTGATGTCAGACTAATTGGCCTATAATATTCAACCCTATTTGTAACCCCTCCTTTATGAAATGGTACTACTGTCACTCTTGTCCAATCCTCTGGTAAGCAGCAAGACTCTAGACTCATTTTAAATAAAATTTCAAGGTAAGATACAATATCATATCCCACAATATGTAATCATGTGTTTTCCCGGCGAATCTGATGCTTGAAGTTCTCTGGGGCATGTCCTGGACTGTGCTCCTCATGCCATTCAGCAGACACACCCTGAAGATGATGGCATGTTACACCAATGAAAATTTGTTGAACTATGTATGTTATTCAAGGGGTAGATAAAAAATTACGAGGTGTATGAAGAACTCCTTGATACTATACCATTCATGGTTTTGAAAACGCTGTTCAGAAAAACAATCTACAATGGAAAAACTTATATCTAGACAAAGTAACACTAATTACTTGGAGGAATCCTGTACCATCTACAAAATTAAATGGCAAGTCCAGAAGGGCTATCATTTCACCAAACGATTCAGTTCTGTATTTTATTGGTGCAATGAGACCCAAAACTTTTTTGTAAGGATTTGTTGAATGGATTATTTTGTTTTTCACTTCAACTAATTGACCCTGATCTTTTTTTATTTCACTGCAACTTAAAATCTGCACTTAGTTTTTTAGATTCTAATGGTAGTATATGTATCAAATAAATTTTAGAAACATTAGTTGTATTTCCTTTTCTGAGAATATTACTTTTCATGTATTGTTCGCTTTGCCGCAGATTAATTTTTTTTTCCTACAAAAAAATGTCCAGATCAGACTTATTTTTAATTCACTTTGACATTCTCTACATGTTATACTTCATTGGCAGTCCTGTACTGTGAAGAAATACTTATAGACACACTGCACAATACATGAAACAAACATAAAACAAGAAAAAAATATTACATTTTAAATCACAAATTACACAGATTGTCTCCTATTTACTCAACAACTAAAACGAACAATACACTTGCACATGTATTGCATGCTTCCTTGCTCTCCCTTCCTCACACCTGCCGACTTATCACACTCGAAACGAAACACTTGACCTGTGAAAGCCTGTCATCTCACCGTGCTCCCATGCATTGTTCACAAAATAATTAAAATTACAATATGTCGGTTCCACTAAACATCCACTACAAAAGGTGTATAATCTAAAAAAGAAGCACAAGTCACAAATCTTTCAGAACTTCCACTCTTGTGGAAGCAGTGGTATGAGCTCCATTACATTCCTTGAGCTGACTGTCGATGGGAGATGTTGATCAACCTAGGCAGATATGTGTTCTGTAGGAGATACAAATGCAACAATTATGGGGCATCCTGGATTAAATAGCCTACAGATATTAGGTAGTTGGTACAGAGAAGGGCTTATGCGGATTTTTGGGAGTAAAAAGGGAAATGGACTGGTGGGTGAGACGTTGCAGGAGTCCATTGAATGCTATGACTTCTTCAGTTTTCTTGCTGACAGAGGGATAACTGGTTGGCAGGCAGGAAGTATTACTGTCTGATAATTTCAGAGGGCATCACCCACATAGTCACTCCGATTCTCGATTGCTGTGCCAGAGGGATGATTAGGTTGGGGTTGGTGGCAAGTTCTTTTACGGTACTGATGTTCGGTAAGGGTTACAGATCTTTTTTTATTTTTTTTAAAAATTTTTAAACATGGCTGCATTTTAGCAACGGTGAGTTGTTAGGGTGAGAATAATAGTCAAACAGTTGCTTCAAACTTAGTGAAGCCAAACTGATGGACAAGAAATCCTGAAACATTTGAAAAAGGTGGTTTTGGAGGAGTAATGAGTCAAGTATGGATAGTGGTTGGATCTCTGGAGACTAAACTCCAGGTCATCTCACGATCCAGTTCGTTGCCACAAGAAGCAGATTGGTACCTTCGAACAGCAGGGAGTCATGAATGAAGGTGGCATAGTCAAATTTTAGGGTAGAAAGAAAAGTGAAATCTTCTGAGAGTAGAGAAAGTTGCCCTTAGGATAAACAAGAAGAGGGTAGATTCATAGCCAACAGTTTGGGCTTTAGTAGTGGGTTGACACTAAGAGAATGAGGCATGAGCTATAAGGGGGGAGTTTGAGTTATACTGGCTATAGATGGTTTTGAGAAAATAGGAAGGCTGTAATTTAGGTTGGTAGCAGGGTCCTGATATACCAGCTGTGAAATAAGATGTTGCTGTTGGTGTTCTAGGACACCTCAGTGGTGAAATAGACTTATATATTTAAGACTACTTGTGCAGATGCTTTTGAGCATCCCAGGTAATTGTGTATTAGATCAAACCAATCTGACCTCTCAGCTTCACAGATTTTATGATCTGGGTGCTTTGGGAAAACAAAATTCTTCACTCTCTTAACAATATCCATTTCATTAATATTCAGAACTACACATGGTATTCCCATACTCAGGCTAAGCCACTTTCTGGATGCTGATGTGTCCTTACTAGAGACACGGGAAAAGTATAGATTCTTCTTGGTATCAAGTACTTTATTTTGACAGCGATACTTTTGTTCTTAGTACTTTTCATACAATACATTTACCCACATAATCACCAAAATTATGGTGGAAAAACTGTGGATGTACTACAAAGTCACTCAAAAAAAGAGAAGTGAAAATACAATTCAACAAACATGGCAGTATATGGCCCTAAAGACAAGGATAGTTGCATCTCAAGATGTCTTCTTATCATATTAGCTTTTTTGTTTTTAGAACTTGAGAAAGATATGAAAACTTTGACTTGACATTTCTCTAGTTTTTACTTTAAAAAGGAAGTAAGGAGTTTATGTTTGGCTATCTGCGTTGTTGCTTGTGTTAGCTGACTGCTATTGGGGAAGGGGGAGGGGGTGGGATTGCACATACCAGCTTACGCTAAATTGTGACTGTTAACTGTGGCTTAAGGATATGTTGTCTTACGGTCGCCAACCATCTGAAGACCTCAGTGAGTGAAGGTATGTTTTAAATAATGTTCACTTTAGACTTTCATGAAATGTTAAAACCATATATTCTTCCAAAATAATTAATCAGACATTAACTAAATTTGTGGCATCAAACTTCTTTTCCAAAATAAACAACTGCAGGTATAAACCTTGATACAAGCAACTCCAGAGTACCCCCTAATTGAATAAAAGTTCAATTACATCAGAGTGAATAACTTTCCCACTATTTGTTGAAGTCAGTCCAACATGACCGACTTGCTAGCCTCGCGCACTCATAATACTTCCTCTTTCTTCTCCAAGCATCACGCCAAATGGACAGCGAACAGTCACAACCTATCCGTCCAAGTGCCTTCAAACAACTGCCCCTCCACAGGTTTCTGGGGTCTATGTCACAATTTCTTGGGGATGTCACAATTTCTTGGGGATTTTTCTACCATGAAACCATATACTTGATACTTTTTTTAATTCTTTAGTGAGTACAATACTTTTTCTTACTGATACTACTTATGAGTACAATAGCAATACTTTTATTCGATAACATGTCCCTAGTCCTTACCCAATGGATACCTCAGCAGCTTAGTCCAAATTAGGCCTACTAATCGACAACAATATCCTCTTTTTTGACAGCTTTCATCCTTATCACACCAAATCCCCCTTCTTCCCTTTCTTACAACCTTATTATTCAGGTCAGTCATACATGCTCGGACCAGCAATCCCTCACATGGTTCCAACTCTTCAAGTCCGGATACCCTGTAATTATCTGCTTGAATTAGAAGAAGAAGAAAAAAAAAAATCTCATGCAACATCACAGCCCAGAAACCACTACATCTCTGTAAGGGCAACTGCAGTGCAGACCTGGTCACACAGTACAGGGTGTCTACCATGAATCTGACACCTTTCATTTGGCTGCCAAAAAATCAACGAATGGAAGTAAGTTGGTAACATGCATCACAATATGTAGAGAAACTGTGGAAGTTCTGTTGACTATTTTTAAAAACCTGCGCAAGAGGTTGTAGGTGGCACTGCAGTAGCTTAACTGAAAAGGGCATCACCGCAAGAGTAAGTACAAGTTATTTGGTGGTACGTGGAAACAAATTTAGTGATTCAAGTGCAATACAAGTTTCGTCGCATGTTCGAGAAGCAGGGGCGGATCCAGGGGGGGGGGCTAGGGGGCTCAAGCCCCCCCAAAAAGTATCTAGGTCCACCCCCAACACGGATCTCTACGGATTTGTGGCCGGAGAAGGCTAAAAAGACTGCCCTAAGGCCGACTCAAGGCCCCCCCCCCAAAACCAAAATCCACTGAGGCAAGCCCCTCTGAACCAAATTTAATTCAAGCCAAGCCCCCCCCTAAACCAAAATCCTGGATCCGCCCCTGTCGAGAAGGACCCCCCATCACGGAACCCCATTAAGAAATGGAAACAGCGCTTTTTGGCAATGGGAAGCGTGAAGAAATTGCATGGTGGCAGTAATGAGTGCATATGAGAGGAGCTTTTAGCAGCAGTGAGACAGGTGTTTGAACAAAGTCCACGCAAGTCCATTCGACAAGCGGCACGAGAACTGCAGATGCGGAAGTCCACTGTAGTGCATCACTCTCTTCGGTTTCATGCACACAAATTGCAGTTGTTTCATGAACTGAAAACAGATGACGGTGATACGAGGCAATCATTTGCTTTTGACACGTTACATCACATTGATGAAGATCCAACATTTTTAACTCTCATTACTTTCTCTGATGAGGCCCCATTTATCAGGCAAAGTTAACATACACAATGCATGTAATTGGGGGATCACAAAACCCCATTGTGGAACACATTCGTGACAGCCCGAAATTAAATGTGTGGTGCGGATTGATGCACAGTTTGATCACCGGCCCCTTTTTCTTTGTGGAAAAAACAGTTATGGGCAGTACATACCTCGACATGTTGGAACAATTTGTTGTGCCTCAGTTAATGCATTAGCAGCCAAACATCATCTTTCAACAGGACGGCACCTCTTCAAAATCCTCCTTGCCTTTCCCAATACATGCTTTAGTAGACACCCAACCTAAGGTATCTCCTATTCCACAAATACTGTTATCCTTGTCTTACTAATCAATCCTGTGACTCCTTCCTTTCATCCTGTAAGATGAGTGACATACACTTTGCTTCCACCACCTTGATTATCCCTTTCACCGGTGAAAGCTTCCCCATCAAATATCATACATTCTATGAAACTGCTTACATCATATGCCCGTTAACTTGCAACCATCTTCTGGCAGCCTACATTGTTCAGATTACAAATCAACTGTCCATAAGAGTGAATAGCCACAGACAAATAGTATTTAATTAGACTTCAGAACTCCGAATGACTGTTCTTGTCACTTCGCATGATATCAATAATTTCAGTTACTGATTCGTGGTTCATGCTGTCAGAGTCCTCCCCAGTAACAGCAGACTCTGAACAAGACTGCTAGTATTAAGTGGTCACCAGTCAGCTACTGCATTAAAATCCATTATTCTGTCACTATCTCCACCAAGTACTAACTACTGCTCATTAGAGAAGATGTTTAAATTTGAATTTTTATAAATTACTATTCATTTTTTTAATATATATCTATCTACTGAAAATTGTTTAAATAACTGTGATATCACCAAGGGAGGTGAGTGAGTGGTAACACTCTGGCCTCTCACTTGGTAGGACATCTAGATTTGGGTTATCCATGGTTTCCCCAAATCACTCCAGACGAATACCGGGATGCTTCCTTCAAAAGGCCATGGCCTAGTTTCTTCTCATCACTTACCCCCCCCCCCCTTGTCCTTTCCCAACTCTAATGACCTTGACATCGAAGAGGCATAGTCATAAAAAAGGGGGGGGGGACCTGTGATATTTTTATGTACATTTTCCATTATTTCCTGATGTTGAAGTTTGGTTATATTGTCTTTAACTTGTTATCCTGTACTGTCTGGGTTTTTTCGTACATTTTTAAACCTGATTCTGCCCTTTCACCTGCTCACACATCACAAATTGCAAACTTGTGCACCATGTTCTATTGCTGAGGAAGCATCTGTACTTAACAATTGCACTGTTTCATGTTTTCTCTCTTCCATTTATTTCCACTGTCATATGTGGGAAGCAGTGGTTTACTCTTCTATCCTAATTATCATGCATGTATATTTGCCATTAATTCTACTGCATGAATCATATAATTTTAAGTATAACAACTTACTTTTGACCCTCTTAAAAATTGATTGCAATCACTAGACTTTTTATTTACCTTCAAGGCAATTGCAGATTGCTATTTGCCGGTTGTACCTATTTTTATTGCTCAACTTGAGAAATTCTGTATTTGAAACTGATGCTGACATTACAATTGCACCAACTAATAACACCATATTTAAATAAACAGAAACTATTCATATCTTTAATATTGGACATAATGTAATGAATTACTGTTTACAAACTAGCAATATTTTTCACTGTCTTATTGTGGTGTCACTGCATTTCCTGCATTAAAGCAATCTTGGCTTGAGAGGTGTTGTTACCAAAAGGTTTTATTTGGCTTTGAGCTACTTATGTTTGAATGTTTGAATATTTGATATTTGAACAGAATCTTCCATTTTAATAGTACATCTGATGTTAAAATTTCAGGTTTCTTGAGGGAAGAGTCAACATTCTCTCCGTTTTACTGACAGCAGTATGTCTTCTGTTTTTTGTTCATCATGTAACGTACTTGTCCATGGTACGTTTTGATTATGGTTACAATATGAGAGCAAACATAATTGTGGGTAAGCACTACCTGTATGTATACAGTATCGTATGGTGTTATGTCTTCCTTTTTTGCAGGTGCTTTGCTTGCTATTTTATGTAGCTTAATGTTTTTATGGCAAACCCTTAGTGATTGTTGTTAATTGAAAATCAACTCTTAGCAAAAAATTTGACTGCTAATTTGTTTTCTTTGTTAAATATTTTATTTTACTATTTTGGTCTCTGCAAGTTCTCTAAAGGTGGGCGTCCTATGCAGTGTCAAATGCCAGCTACTGACTTGCCAACTGTGACATAGTGGTAAATTAAAAGTTAAAATGATTTATATACATATAAAGAAAAAAAGAAAAGAATACAAAGGTTAATAAATATTGTTTGCCCAGAGAGGCTTTAAAGGATATGATCTCTGAAAAAGAAGTGAAGTTAGGAGAATTGTTGGGTAGAGGAAACAACCAAGAAAAAGATTGATTTGGCAGCAGCGTGGAGTTGAATTGAGAGATCTTGAGTAGGAACAGACCTGCAAATCTTGGGATGTCAAGGTTGTCTCAAACACGGTCATTATTGGTATTAGAGAACTTTTAAACTGGCAAACGAAAGAAATAAACTGCAAAAGATTATAAACGAAATACAGTCTACAAATTGTATTTATTTAATTACAAAGATCGACATCGCATATAATTTATATGCGACATGGCGACTTAGTGAGGACCGTAACCGCACAGCGATTACTTTCTACGTCAAGATTGAATATCATTACGTTGGTAAACCTGAAAAAGAAGATCAACAAATTCTCCTGTGCGCTATCTAGCGCGAATCTACAAAACCAGCCTACAGTCAGCTGACCAGCTGCAGCTGAGTGCAACATCACATCCTGGAGTAGATTCCTGTCACTGCACACGACATTGGAACCAGCGGAGTAAATATACTGCGACGCAGAACAACACAAGAAACATTAAAGCTAAGTGTACATTTTAATTTTGGCATGTTAACATAAATTCACTAACGTGAAAATTGAGAGGTTGTGTTTATCGCGTGTGATGACTTCTTAGATCTTTTTGACGTTTTCTCACACTGAAAACTGTTGAATATCTTTGCAATTTTATTGATTATGCCGATTTCGTCATATGAGTGTACTCAAAAATATTAAACATAAGTTTGGCGGAACATAAATTTCGGCAGACAAAAAACTATTAGATGCGCTTACAAAATATTTCTTACAAATACGTGATTAAGAACCACTCTTCTTTGCGTTAATATCTCTTTTGTGTACTTCATAATTAACTTACTAAGCAATATCATTCCTGTTTGTAAAACTCGTTTATACGATCGGAAATATTGTTTATTTTCTCCCTAGTTTGCTCAAAGCGTTTTTCGTCGCAAGCGAATATTGTATTTTATGAAAACACTAATACTGTGAAAAAAAAAGTTTTGGCTCTACAGTGATAAATTTAGTTTTAGGACTAGTTATTTTTTTCCTTTTTCTTAATTGTGAAATTACAATATTGTGGATTTCTGTTGTGTTTGCTACAAGCAAACTAGATATTGATCTTGTTTCGATAATTTTGGCTCTAAGACTGACCGATCATGGACGAACTGAATTTTCCACAGAATACAATGTCACATGTTGAGGCTCCACATTTGCCTACCACATTGGAGGCAGAACCACCTTTGCTGCCTTGCAGCAATGTACCCGTTATTGATCCAATAGGTACACAATTTCTGGGACCAATAGACCAAACAGACAGTATTTCTTTGCCGGAAAACATTGTGCATTCTGGAGCATCTTCTGAGAATGAGTTTTTAGGCTTTAGCCCAAATGAGTTATACACAGACTGTCCCCCACAAGCCAGTCAGGCACCATGTTGTAGTACTCAACCAACTAGCCATTCAGAAGAGATAAATACTCAATTACGCCTCCTGATGAGTATGATGTGTTCACAATCTAAGGCAATTGATTCTCAATTTAAGGCTCTTGATTCTCAATTTGAAGCTATTAACACTAAATTAGATTCTCAATTTAAAACTATGAACACTAAATTTGAGTCCCAATTTGACACTTTTTCAACAGATATCAAGGCTGAGTTGGGTACAAAGCTTTCCTACCTAGCTTCCCAAGTACAGGCTTACACAGATGTAACATCACATTTACACCATCGAATGTCTGCTTTGGATACAAAACCACAAACATATGAAAAAGAATGTAAACACAGTACTCAAGTAATCCAAAACAAAATCGCTCATTTTGAAGCAAACATCACTCATAAAGTTGACTCACACTGTCAAAACGTTAACATTCATTTTGCGGAGGTTCAAAAACAAATAAATGAGTTAGATAAAACCAGAGAGAATAATACTATTTCAAATTTAGTGGTGGCTTCAGTTAATAATGATGTTATGTATGGAGTTGATGTGTCAATGAAATATGATGATTTGAATCAAGTGAATCTTTTAATGACTAATGATATTTTGAATGAGGCTTTAATGAATGATGGTGTGATTGGAGTAAATGTTTCAAAGAAAAGTGATATGTTAAATGGAGTTGATGTTTTAATGAATGATGGTGTGATTGGAGTAAATGTTTCAAAGAAAAGTGACAGGCCTATTTTAAATGGAGTTGATCTTTTAATGATGGGTGGTGTTATGAATGATATGCTTGTGTTAATGAATCGTGATTGTCTGAAAAAGAACTATGCTTCAATTACTATTAGAAGTCAGAAGGTTTATTGTGCTTTTGTGCAAATAATACCAAAATTTTGTATGATTCAAAAAATTGTATTTCTGAAACAGCTTCTCCTATTTTGGAATGATTTTGCAAAGAAAAGCTGGAAAAGCCGTAAGAAACCTTTTCATTTTCTTAGAGGGGCGATAAAACTCGCTGCCTCATCTTATGTACAGGTTATTTTGGCAAAGGTTTTCATACCATATTTTTATTATGAACAATTTTAGTGTTATTGGTAAGGTCAAATGTGTTCTTTATTTTAGCAGTGATAGTTACTGATTGTCCTTTCTGGTAATGCACATATTAAGTGTAGTAGTTGTTATCGTAGGTAAGGAATAAAGAGGAACTGGGAAGAGATAAAGTTTGGGGAACCCGAAGAAGGTCATTGATTTAAAGAAATATTAATAATGATAGAGTGAACAAAGAAAGTAACTTTTTGTTGGGCAATTATTTTGAGTGGCTTGTAAGTGTGAAAAATAATGAATTTAACTTGCAACCGAATGATGATAAAAGAAATGATTTAATTGATTATAAGAATTAGACTAACAGTCCTTGGATGAACAAAGAAAGAATGCCAAAAGTAATAGTATTAGTAATGAAATGTGATTTGTTTTAAGGTAGTGAATATTTACTCTTGAGTTTCTCTTCTGTAAAGATATTGATTATGCATAGGAAGGTTAGTGAACTGTGACTCATTAAAAGAGTAGTATCAATTGTCTACACAAATTGTGTTGAATATTTTTTTAAAAGCCACATTATGATGTATATGTATAAAAACTATCAAGACAAGTAGTTTTACTGTTATAAACTGATTAAAGACAAAGAGAATATTTATCTCACATATATAATTAGCCGATATGAATGTAACAACAACAATGGAGAATATAAATATGAATATTTTATTGTATGTACACTCTACCTTCAAGGTAGGCAGTTTATCTACACTAATTTTTTGTTTTGTCTTACTTGTGTATGTTCACAGACTTTGAGCTATTGTGGACAGTGAGTGCCGCCTTTTTTCGACATCACATCACTGTGCATCGGGAAAACGCGTGCACCAATGGCAATATAGGTCTAGCTTTTGAAAAGTACCCTAAGCCTTTGTGTCATAATTATGTAAATTTTATAAGAAATGTGACGACACATGACAGGACTTTGTTTTTGTTATTGTTCATTTGTTATGTTGTTGTTTTTTTTTAAAATGTAAAATTGGTGTTGATTTAGAATAAGCAAAGCTTGTTAATATTTTGTACAAAAATTTTAAAACCGCAATACCAATAACGACATTGAAATTAAGAAAATTTTCCTCCATTTTCTTGTTCATTAATAATCAACAAAAAAATGAGGAATATTTTGGGAGGGGTTGTGACATAGTGGTAAATTAAAAGTTAAAATGATTTATATATAAAAGAAAAAAAGAAAATAATACAAAGGTTAATAAATATTGTTTGCCCAGAGAGGCTTTAAAGGATATGATCTCTGAAAAAAGAAGTGAAGTTAGGAGAATTGTTGGGTAGAGGAAACAACCAAGAAAAAGATTGATTTGGCAGCAGCGTGGAGTTGAATTGAGAGATCTTGAGTAGGAACAAACCTGCAAATCTTGGGATGTCAAGGTTGTCTCAAACACGGTCATTATTGGTATTAGAGAACTTTTAAACTGGCAAACGAAAGAAATAAACTGCAAAAGATTATAAACGAAATACAGTCTACAAATTGTATTTATTTAATTACAAAGATTGCCGTCACTCAATTTATATGCGACACAACTTCTGACTCTGGGCATCAGCTATGGCATGGTGGTCTCCCAATGGGCCTGGTACTGGAGCATTATTAACAAGCTCGATTTGATATTTCATTGTTAGATCAGTATAAAGCTAGAAACAACTGATCATTTGGTTATTGTTGCTTGCTGTTTGCATAATTCATGTAGAGATGCATTCCTCAAAAAAAAAAAAAAAAAAATAAATCTTGGACCATTAACAAGGGTGTTACGCACATGCTGATGAGAGACTCATTCACAGAATACTTTAACAGCTTTGCAGTTAACACCCTGGCAAGGCAATCACATTGCAGAACTCATTATGACTAATTTCTAATTGCATTATATTAAAAATATCTACATTGTTATTGAAAATTCTCACTAGTATTTATATGAATTCATTACATTAATCTTGTGTATCATTTATTAAAAGAATATTGGAAGCCTACTTTATGCCTAACCAAAAATTGAGTCTCTATGCAAATACAAGTTACATTTTTATGGAAGTAAAAAATAGTACGAATAGTGGGAACTGTCAGAATATTTTACATTTTGCTATATCCGTTAGAATCATTAATACAATACAACTACTAAATGAAGTTTTAGTTATAATTAACCATGTGGTATATTGCAATACACTATGCAAAGTAGCTTGTATTTTTTGAAGACTTCATTAATAATAAATATATAACAACAAGTGATGCAAAGGTAATAAACAATATTAATAAAGTTGTTAGATTATATTGTATTTTTATTACCTGATCTTTCAGGGAATTCCACTATTTTTTTCCCAAACATTCTTCACAGGCTGGTCTTAGACAGTGCCGAAGGAACATTGTATATACAAGTATATTTACACACTACTTCCACCAGTTTTTCATTCTGCCCCACAGTAAATAACAGCTTTAGCGGCTGAGTCTGTACTGCTCTCAGACCGGTACAATCGTGTGGCTCAAGTGGCCGTTTCCGAGAATGCTGGTTGCTACCGCTTCAGAGGAAGTGCTCCCATTGTTTCCCATCATAGCAGTCATCGGTGGTTGTCTCGCACGGCACCTGCCAGCATTTGACGCTGCATGAGAAACGCACCCTACAGCTTTTTAAATTTTTTTTAAAGAAAAATGTTTGTAATTTTTTGTCTACCGTTTGCTGGTTATACCAAAAAGCAATATCTTCAGGTGATATTAATATGGAAGATATCGATAAAGTAAATCAATTACTTACCAAAGTTGAGAGCAGAAGGGCTATTGGAAACGCATACAATAATCAGTCAATAAGAAATTGAAGAACATGGCTCTGCTCCTGCAATAAACTTAGCTGTGTTAATTATTCATTTATATCTCGCACATCACTCTCTTGTACCAGTGTGTGCCATTTCACCCACTAAACTTGTGCCATAATAAACATTACTAAAAAGTTCTTCACAATAGCGTTCCTCACTTCCCAGATACTAAAAATTTGTCATTAGCTATTCATAATAAGTGACCAGGAGTCCAACCAGTATCTTATTATAATTGTTATTATTGTTGGTGTTATTAATTTTTTTTTTGTATCGGCCCTGGTGGACCAAGAGACACTGGTACCTGTACATAGGCATCCGGAGTGTAATTATGAGAATGGGATGGAATGTGCCCTACCTGTGATAGAACTAGATTTTTCAGCTCCAAAGCATTTGCATGATTGGAAGAATGTTATGAAATGCTTAACAATGTTCTGTGTGAGATAAGAGCATTTTTCTATGAAGTCATCACTGGTGTATCGTCGGATTGTGTTTTCAAAAAACAATCCAGCAGTACCCGCATCAAGACTTCATTGCAATCACCATGAAAGTCTCCATTCTTACAAGTATATTTTTGTTCACAAAATATGTAATTTGTGACCATTCTAGTATTTGCCTTGATAAATGGAAAAAACTGCAATTAGGTCAGTCTGTATGCAGGTACCAGGACTCGATCCTGGTTCTGTTGTACCTTCCTGATCTTTTTTTTTTTTTTAACTGCTTTACGTCTCTCAACAGCGAGGTCTTTAGAGACGGGAAAGGATGGGGGCAAGGAGTGTGTGAAGGAATTCGGCCATGGGCTTTGTGAGGAAGCATCCCGGCATTTGCCTGGAGTGATTTGGGAAACCATGGAAAACCCAAATCTGGATGCCCGGACGGGGATTCGAACCACCGTCCTCCCGAATGCGAGGCAAGAACGCTAACCGTTACACCGCCACGCTTGATCCTTCCTGATCTAATGTGGTGGTACCTTAATGTGCAGCCATGCTGGCGGGACAGTATCTTATTATTATTATTTTCCTCGATATGGCCACAGAAGACAATGTAAACACCAGCCACCTCAGGCAGGCAGCGTAAATCATGAGGACGAGGGACATGTGCCCTACCCATATTTAAAATCATAATTGTGAGAGCTGGATCATTTAACCCAATGGAGGAATGTTTGTGTCACTAAATATAAGGTAGTAGGGGAGCAATGTATTCACAGAGCAGAGCATATTTTTACATTTTGGTTTGATTGATAGAGGGAGGTATGAGCTCTGTTGTCAAGTGCTTGTACATCTACATAAATGAGATGTTGAACTGAAATATTGTAAAATATGTTCTTCTGTGTTTTGCGCATTTGTCATTGTCCTCCTGCCTTCAGCTTTGGCAAGTGATGATTTTACTTACTCTAACCTTTGTTATTTTTTACTGTCCCAAAGCTTTTCCCATTGCATTAGCATTGATATGTATATGCAAATAACAATATGCACTGGATAGCGAAATAGAATTGTAAATTAGGATGGAGGAATAAACCACCTCAGATGATGGCAGGGTGGCATGGAAGCACAAATCAGAAAAACTGTTCAGTTATTGGATCTGTAGCCTTTCTTTAGCAATATAATATGGTGGAGGTTTGATGCTGTTGGCCACTGATTCAAATAGTTGCTATTGAGCAAGGCATATATATGGTGAAGGGAGATTCAAACAGATGGCAGGTAGTGGATGTAATTAGTTGAAGAGAGTATCCAAGAATTGCAAAATTACTATATAATCGAAGCCAGTCATGGGTGGGCAAAAGGAGCTTAGAGCAAAATAAAATTACTACAAATAAACAAAAATAAATAAATATGAACAGTAAATTAGAAAATATGAAGTTAAACATAACCTCTGGTTAGCAATGGAAGGAAAAGTTGCTGCAATTACTGGTTATAATTTTCATTTGAGACCTGGTGATAGCCTGGTGTCCAGCTTGATAGGCTAGATCCCATCTTATGAGTTAACTCTTGTTCGGGAGGACTTGTAGCTAAGACAATGAAGCAAGAAAAAAGAAAAGTTATTGGTATCATCGGATATGGCATAAGCACTTGATGGTCCTGGATTCCAGAGTAATACCATTAGTCTGTAATTCTTCAATCTTATCGGTGGTCATGCTTTTATGTAGGTAGGACAATAGTTGCAGGTTAACTGATACGTTACATGGAAGGTTTCTCAGGTGACATGATAGGAAAGCTTTCCACAATGATAGGGTTGGTGAAAATGGTGGAATCACAATGTGTATTACACATCTTATAAGGTTGTCTGTTGCAAGAGGAGCCACGGCAATTTCTGGTGTGACAAGGAAAACATTGCTTGTGGACTGAGATTGGCAGGCCATCTGAAGTATATTTTATGAGGGGGAGAGGATTTTGGGATCTCATTTTGGGGCAGGTTAAAAAAATAATAATATCCTAGCCTTGGTGTCCGATTTGATTGATAATTTGAGGCTTGTGACGTACTGTGTGACCATGACTTGGCAGTAGTGTCCGACCGAAGGTCATTTTTTGGCCGAAGCCGAATGTTCGGCTCTTGGGATAACCTTCGGCCGAAGCCGAAGGTTCAAAAATAATTATATATCTTAGAACACTAACATGAAGTATATATGACATGCAAAAAATGAACTATTATTTTGTTTTATATGTGGTATTTTTTTATATAAATTGCACCTTTACAATAATTATAAACAAATTTTTTAATATTTATTTATTAGAATAAAATAAAACAGTAAAATAGTACCAAACCAGGTTCTGAGCAATGCAATTTAGCAAAAAATAAATGCAGTTATTTTTATTTAGCAATAATAAAAAGAAACTATAAAATTTAACAGTAACAGCCTGAATCAAATCAGAATATTTGTCCCGTGGATTAAATTAATTTGTTTTGGAGTTTTAGCTTTGGTAAATCAAATACACGTTAGCTTATGTATAGTTATACCATCGTTTTTTAACAACAATAAAAATAAATTTCAATCTTCTTACCTAGCATAATTTATTCTAGCTTTTAAAATGTGATATGTTGCTGTCTAAATTAGTATCACATATTAAATTTTCAGTTAAAACCGAATCAATACCAATATTTTTAAAGTAGTTTCACGTATACAGATTAATTAAAAATGTACTAAATATAACCAAAACAAAAAGTACATCTGCACTAATAAAATAAGATTTAATCGCTCCAAATGACCTGTTTTATTTGTTATTGTCAGTGCACAGTTTTGACGTAGAAATGACAAAATATCAGTCTTCGTATTAACAATTTTGTCGCTAGTCAAATACTTAATTTGAAACCGTGGATTGATTAGAGCGGCAATCAACAACCATAAGGTTTTTTGTGGGAAAGCAGATCTCCTGTTAACAGACCCACACAAGCGACTTTTGAGCAGTATTATATGATAAGCCTTCATCCTTCTGAGCAAGTTTTGAGTTTAAGATGTCAATGATTGATATAATTAAAGATACTGTTGATAAATCGCTAGAAATATAAGTTGTTGCTTCCTAAATACACTTCAGCACAGTTATAAAATTGTTCATTTGTATCCATTCTTCTGCAGTTGGAATTTATATTCCACCACGTTCTAACATATACAGATTTACTGCATTTTTCTGTTCTATTAATTAAGATATCGAGTGTCTTGTTCACTCTTCTTACGTTTTACAACAGTTTTTCACTTTTTCTATTATAGCAATATCTTTAATAATTACTTTGTGAATCATGAGCTGTAGAGTGTGAGCAACACAACCAATAAAAACGAAGTTTCCATAGTGAATGGTTGCATTCATATTTGAAGTATTATTACGTATACCCGTATGGATATTTTCTTTTGAATTGTATTTGGTAACAGTTTCAGTGATTTTTAGTGAAATATATTGCCTTGTATGATCTTCCAACACACTAAAAGCCATTTTTTTTTTTTTTTTTTTTTTTTTTTTTTTTGAACCTTTGGAAATGCCATGTGCCGACACACTCAAAAACTTGTTTGCTTGATCACTTCATATCTTCGTGGTAAAACTGATCCATTCAGCCTTTTTCTAAAATCAATGCAACTTTACTGTTTACTTTTTCATACGTAGCTGGCATTAAAAACTTTCTAAAATATTTCTCTCGCTTTTGTCTGTACTAGGGTCGAGTTTGAGGATCAGTAAAATTAAGTCTGGGAAGTGCTTCTCCTTCAACGAGGTTGTACGGAAACATGTTTACAATGACCAGGTCCATACGTAATACATTTATCCGCAAGGAAATCGGATGATTATCGGGCCATGGTGGCACTACTTTTTTTCTACGAGATCGCGTAAAGTAGACTGTTAAACTTCTTTTGTAAAATCTTTGGACGCATACAAGATCTCTGATTAAAAAAAAAATTAATCAAGCTTTGGTATTTAACACTGGCTTCACAATATACTTCCCACTGACTTTTATGGTGTTTTCCAAATGGTTCTTTATCTTTGCTATCGTCTTTTGGCGCATTACGTTGACAGTATTTGTAAAAATTGGTTCATTATCAAGGGTTGGATTCGGCTAAATTTGGCCGAAGCCGAATGTGCGGCCGAAGGGTCAGACTCTACTTGGCAGTAGTTGGTTTTAGAGGGTTTAGGGTGGTTGGCGGGTTGTGTTCATCATCATGTGGCCCAAGAAAATTGTTTCTCAGCTAAATAATTATGGCATATCAGTGCAAGGGAGATGTTGGAATACCATAGCACCCACCCTTTGTCATGTTTTACCACTGAAGAAGGGATAAAGACATGGTAATTGCTATGTTATGTGTACTCGTGACCATTGTATGTGTTCATGTTGCCCTGCCATCTTCTAAGGTACGTGATGGTTTATTTCCATATCCTGATGTGTAATTCTATATGTATGCAAGGTGTGATGAAACTCCCTCCCTAATTTAAAGATTGATTAAAAAACAGATGGTACAAAGTATTGTAAATAAACGATATTAACAGGAATGTTGCACATTTTACAAGTTTAATTTTTCTAACAGTAAATCACTCAAGTAGTGTCATCAGTTCATTGCTATATGTGAATTCAGAAATTCTCCCTTATCTAACCTATATGCCTTCAGTAATATGAGCAATCTCTTCTTGTATTACATGCCAGAGGGCTGACAGAGTACTAATTTATGATTGTAAACTACAGCCTTAACACTTGAGCGTACATGCGGGCTACATATGTAGCCCAACGTATAATATTGACATATATTTTTTTAAACTTGGCGCACTACAGATCAATCGTCCAGTGTATTCCTCAAGTACTAACCCCCGCTCCCGCCAGTAGCGCGCCATCTCTCGCACTGCACAGACGTCTGCACAAATTGCATTTGAATTGAAGTTGATGGGCTACATCTATAACTCGTTCGAGCGTTGCAGGAAGTTAGTTATTTGAAATACAAGTGACAAAATTGAGGTAAATTGATGCATTTGTTGTAGTAATACTATAAAAAGTAATGTCTAACTGTTTTTTATGTGTGTTGTTTGTGTTTATGGATTTTTCATGTAACTTTACTATGTTTTGGTCATTTTTTGATGGCAGGTAATGTGAATGATGCCCAAATACTAAGATGGTTGCTGGAGGATGACGAAGACAACAACATATTGAGTGAAAGTGAGGAAGAAGAAGAATTCGAAGAACAAAGTGGCCCACTAGGATCTCCTCACCATTGTGAGATGGAACTAGATGGCGAGGAGGACGAGGAAAGAGATGAAGACCTGCCTCTGTCAACTTTGGCTTCCTACCAGTCTTACAATGGTACAAAATGGAGTAAATGCCCACCGCCCACTTCAAGAATCAGATCTCACAATATTTTAGCCTGACCACCAGGTCCAGTAGGTGTAGCAAAAGACGCTAAAACAGCTCTTTCATCGTTCTTGCTGTTTTTTTGACACCAATGTTTGTAATGTGATTGTTGATTCAACAAACACTTATATTGATACCATAAAAAGCAAATATCAAAGAGACAGAGATGCGTCTCATACTGACGTGATAGAAATCAAAGCACTGATAGGTATTTTATTGGTGATTGGAACTTGCCGTGCGGGACAAAGGAATCTAAAGGACTTTTGGGATAATTCGAAAGGTACTGGTATTAAATTGTCATATACAACAATGTCAGAGAGTCGATTCCAATTCCTACTACACACTCTCCGGTTTGATGATGTAAGAGATAGACAGGCTCGTCAACAAAAAGGCCAACTAGCTGCTATACGCCAAACTACGAACATTATTCTACACAACTGTAAGAAATATTATACACCAAGTGAAAAATCTTACTATTGATGAACAATTAGTAGCATTCAAGGGACTTTGCGGATTCGTGATGTACATACCAAACAAGCCAGCCAAATTTGGCATAAAAATCGTTATGGTGGTGGATATAAAATAGGCATATGCTTATAATTTTGAAATTTACGTGGGTATGCAACCAGAAGGACCCTTCCGACAATCGAATAAAGTGCCTGACATTTTACACCGAATTTTGAGTCCATTATTTGGTCTGGGATGGAATATTGCAATGGACAACTGGTTCACTAGTGTACCTACACGCAAAGAACTATTGACTCACAAGATTACAACCGTAGGAACACAAAAAAAAATAAACCTGAGATACCTGAACTGTTCAAAACTACTCAAAACAGAAAAATAATCGAATCCACTTTCGGATTTCAACCTGATTGCACACTAGTCAGCTATGTGCCAAAAACAAATAAGGTAGTTTTGATGCTGTATACACTGCATAATTATGCCACTGGTGATTCACGAAAACCAGAAATCATCACTTTTTATAACCACACAAAATACGACGTCGATATTTTTAATAAAATGTGTAAACAATACGAGGTTACTCGGAACAGTCGTCAATGGCCTCTTTCGCTGTTTTATAATTTTGTAAACATGGCGGGTATAAATGGTCTTGTAATATATCAGATGAACAATCCTGATATAAAAGTGATCCGTTGTCAATACCTTCAAGAAGCCGGATTTGATCTTGCAAGGCCTTCTATAGAGCGTCGTATATCCCAGCAAAATATACTGAAATGTATAAAACTGAAAGGAAGACTACTTCTAAGACTGGCAGAACAACTTCCACAACATAAAATGCCTATTTGGAAAGTAGTTGGTTGATATTCTTTTTGCAGCAGGTCTCGGGACCACAGCACACGCAAGCAATGCCGCAAATGTATGAGGCACATTTGTAGCGAACATCAGGCAGTCGTGTGTCCTGAATGTATACCAACAGAATGAATTGGTTCAATTGCTATACTGGAAATCCATTCTATAATAAATATTACATTCCTAAATAAAAATAAGACTAAAAGATCTCAAACTTTCCAAAAATAGTGGATTTTTAAGAAGTTTATGTTTATGTTGCAAATTATAATTAAGAATCAAAATTTTGTTAATTGTATAAGCCATTATGATAAAAATAAAGATGTTTAGTAATTATATACTCTGTTGTATATTTTTTTGTCTGATTCTGAAAATTAATTAACCCATAAATGGGCTATGCCTGTAGCGCCCGCGTGCGCTCAAGGAGTATTTAAGGGCGCGTGCACTCTAGTGTTAAGAAACGCCCATAAAAAAATAACAGAGCACAAGGTACAGAGACCCTGTTGGCTGGGGGATGTCACCGTATAAAGAAATGAAGCGCTCTGGGTACAGCTGTCTTTGAAGTTGGAGAGATCTGGTTGTTTTATCAGTTGCCCATTCTGCTGAAACCATGAATCCTGTGGAATCTGCAGCACATTCAGTCTTAGTGTTAAAAATGGCAGATGTAAATAAAGTAGATGTGAATGACACTGCTAATCACACGATCAGTTAGTGAACATGGTTATTATGCAGAAGTTTTTGGTGGAGTTTCTGAGGATGTTTTGTGTATTCACACATTCTGATAAGTGAAAATGCTTCATCACTAAAGAAAATTTTAGCATCATTTGGCACATTTTCAAGGATGATTTCACATAGCGTTATGTAAATTTGCCAATTACATTATAACATACATGATTATTGTAGGCTATCTGTTCTGCAGTCACTTGTTAAAATAATAAATATTATTTAATGAGTACATCATGCAATATTGTAACGGTTCAGGAACATTGACGGTATGGATGAAATTGCAAGTGCTGGTGCAAAGTTTGATGCAAATGTGGAGAATACAGATACAGCATGTTAAGTGAGCATATTGCTTTGGAGATTGCAGAAATGAACATCTAACTGCCAGAATGCTCTGGGCAGTTCGAGCACTGCGTGGCCTGATTCCGATCATTTTCGACATAGAACTACTTAATGCAAAATTTGAACACCCATAATGGTAATGCTTTTTTTATCTTGATCCACTACACGAGGTGCAATTAGGAAGAATGAGCGAAAAGCACAATGGGCAGCTAAAATGGAATCACCATTTAAAAAAAATACTTTCACAGTGAAAGAGCATTGCTCTCACATCCATGGCATGGTGGCTACTGAACATTGGCTGGAAACAAAATTTCCTCACTCCAGTGTTCTTCCCAATTCGTGCCCCCTCGCTAGAATAAATACTCGCCTTCCTAAACATGGACAGAACAAAGGAGGGGGTTTTACTACCCCCTGTATAACAATCATTGTGACGGTAAAAACATTATTTGGCAATGAAAATTGCAAGGGATAAAGTAAACTCATTAATTGCCACAGATGAAGGTAGGAGGGCCAAGACAAATGCACAAATACGAACACACTATGCAATAGTTCGGTTGAAATCTTAATCATTGATAGAAGTGGGATATATACCAAGTGACACCTGAAAAGTGCTACATCTAAACCCTGCAGTTCAAAAAATTGTGGTTGTGTTCCTGTCTTTAATGGCAATGGATTTATGCATTCGTGGGGCACCTTATTTCTCTGATTTTCTCTCTTTTCATTGCGACACAAATACATTGGTGGGTGAAGTATTTCTTGACAGTCATAAATGAAGGTGGTTATTAGCACATTTCCTAATAAATTCAATCAGGTACTACGTATTAAGTTTGCAGACAGTCCTCTCTCATCTCTGTACCAAGTCTTTGATACTTTCATAAGATCTGTGGGAAGTAATTACAAAATGATCAGCTTTTCTCTGTACTTTCTTGATACTATCGAGCAATTCTTTCCAAATCAGATCCTATACAGCATAATAGTACTGTAGATGATGATACACAATAGTTTTGTTCACTATCTCCTTTGTATACGAGGGCAGTCCGATAAGTACTTAGCCTACAAAAGAATAAACGAAAATTTTGGAAAAGTGACGATTTATTTCTCAACATAGTCTCCTTTTAGCTCGATACACTTGACCCAACGATGCTCCAACTTCTTTAACCCGTCTGAAAAATACGTTTTCTGGAGATCTGCAAAGTAGGTCTCCGTGGCGGCGATAACCTCCTCATTCGACTCAAATTTCTGCCCGGCGAGTGTCTTCTTCAAGTTTGGAAACAAAAGAAGTCGCACGGAGCCAAATCTGGAGAAAATGGTGGATGGGGCAGCAGTTTATAGCCCAATTCGACCAATTTGGCGATGGCGGAGGTGTGAGCCAGTGCATTGTCATGGTGGAAGAGCACTTTTTCTTCGCCAAATGGGGCCATTTTTTCTGCAATTCGGCGTCGAATCAGTTCAAGTCCTCTGTTTTGACTGTTCCTTGGCCTCTGGTGTGTGCCAGTGGATCCATGTTTCGTCGACGGTCACGTAACGATGCAGAAACTCCTTCAGATTGCTTTAAACAGCATCAAACAATGCTGTGAAGTGGCCTCACAATTGCACTTGTCCGGAGTGAGCAAACGCAGCAGCCATCGCGCTGACAGCTTTCTCATGCCCAAAATTTCATGCAAGATATGACCCATGCAGTCTTTTGAGATGCCTACTGTCCCAGCAATCTGACGCACCTACTATTGGTGGTCAGCCAACACGAGATGGTGGGTTTTTGTCATGTTATCCTCCATGATAACCATTTTCAGGACACCTGGGCTTGGCTCTTCAAAAACCAATGTGCGACCACGTTGAAACTCGTTAACCCAATTTTTGACAGTTACCATCGAAGGAGAAGAGTCACCATACACAGCATCCAAGAGCTCTTTGATTTCACTGCACGATTTTCCTTCCAAAAGCAAGAATCGAATCACCGACTGATATTGCTCTTTTTCCATTTTTCTAAAATCCGCGGACACACCCACTTTCAAACGTGATCAAAACAAAATGATTTGGCTGAAATTTTAACAATAGCTGTCTAAGATAATGTACTACATGATAATAAATTTCTCAGGCAACAGTGGCTGGAAGAGAGGCTAAGTACTTATTGGACCTACCTTGTATGTGTTACGGTTCACCAGATTTTGATCTATGAATCATTAGTAGGATTTGCTTGATCTATGATGGAACTTACATGCTTATCCTACTTGATGTTGCTTTTACTTTTGCACCCAAGGAATTAAGAGATTGATCCTAATCAAAAGTTGTAGCAGGTTTTACTGTTCACATGCACAAGGAGATTCTTTTTGTTACCTTTTACTTTTTGCAGTTAGATGTAAGTTGCCACTTATCACACCTTGCTGAAATAAGGTGAATATTGTGATGAATTTCTAAATCCCTAGCTCAACTCATGACTTCATTACAGATAACTGCATCATCAGCAAACATTCTCAAATGTCTCCAGGATAATTTATAGAAATTAAAGAAAAGATGTGGAACTATTGCACTTCCTTGCAGAAATGCCCAATGTAACATCTATGTTAATAGAGGCTTTGCCTTTAATGACATACATGAGACATTGAAGTTAGTGATGAAGGAAAGTGTAGACAGTGACATCAAGTGAGAAGTCAGAGGTATAGTCAAAGCCCAAATTTGTATTTATAGGACACAAATTCTCTTAGTGTACAAGAAGGAACTATTACCTTATTATTGTTGATAACAAGATGGCATCAACATGCAAAAGTGATAAAACCACACATAAAACACTAAAATTATTGGGTGTAAACCATTCACCACTGGTTTCTATTTAAATTTTTGTTTTATTTTATGTTTGTTTTTTGTACTGTCATTGAAGAGTTTGTGTAAAAAAAATTAGATTTAATACTTTGATCTACAATCTACAGGTGTGTAGAAAATTACCTCATGTCACTTATTTACAAAATTGAGATTTTATTCTGTGTGTGATTCATTATTGCAAATAATAATAATAAAGAGGCTTTTAAATAAAAGTATAATCACAGGAGAAAAAAAAAATGGGTATAAAATGTCCATCTATGAACTCAAAGGACAGCATATTTGACAAGGTAGTTGCAGTTTTGACCAAAGTTTGAATAGTGAATGTTTTAGTAACAAAATTGAATTTTTGTACCCTGTTTACGAGTTATAGGACTCTTCTTTGTTCTGTTTTCTCTCCCTGTGTTAAACGATTATTTATTTTTTAAGTTTGATAGTCAGCTCTGTTTATTTCCAGTAATCTATTCTTATAAAGCACTTCTATTAGTTCATATTTTTACTTCAACTAAAATACTGCTACTACTAACTCACTTAGCACGCTTTGCTATAGTATTAACAAAAAACAAAAAAAATTTAGAGTTATTTAGTTTTTTCTCTTAGATCTGGTGCTATCGCTTAGCAAGGATGAATAATGTTACAATGTTGTACCAGGTATAATAAATGGATTTGGCTGGTTGGCGTGGTGCATCTGGCACGGGCAGAAACAGCCGTATGTGTGGCGCTGTGGACTCTTCGTATTGCTGGCAGGCCTCGCAACTCTTCTTGAAATAGCAGATTTTCCTCCATTGATGTGGACATTTGATGCACATGCTCTTTGGCATCTAGCAACAGCTCCGTTGCCACTTCTCTTCTATAGGTGAGTATGCTAGTGATACATCCAGTAAATAATGGTACTTATAAAAAGGCGGTGGTGTAATTTGTTAAAAGTTGATTTCCACTTACTGGTTTTATATGATACTTAATGACTAGTGGAAAGCCATGCACCAAGGGTGATTATACTGCTTATTTGGGCTCAAAAAAGCTCTTTAATTCTCATTATTGATTGAGGAACATGTATTTTATGGTGTGCAATAAATTACATGCTACAATTTTGATAAAAAAAATTGACATTAAAGGAGCACATTATGGAAAGCCATTTTCTTTCAGAATATTCAGTAGATGGTACCATTACATTAAAGTCTAAGAGAAAAAATGAAGAAGATCTGAATCTTACTGCAATAAGATTAATACTGACCCTTTTTTTTATCATTGTTCTCCTTCCTTTTCTGTATAACATCATTGATAACATGATCACAACATTAAAATTTGAGAGTATCACTCACGTAGTTCAATGCACATGCTCTAAACAGCTTCTTATTTCAGATTTGTCAAATTAATATATGTTGTTATTTTGGCAAATCTAAATCATCAGCTAATTATTTATAAAGTTACAGGCATGACACTGTTGTTCTGGACAATTATTTTATTGAATTTTAGTTGTAGGAATTCTTCAAAATTAGTTTGCCTGCACTCAAGTGTTGTGTGGTGTTGTAAATTGTAGTTATCATAGGTAAAACTTAAATTTTGGTTGTCATGTTATTTCAAAATTTGAAGAACAACACACTTCAGTAGAGTGTGTTGTGATGGAAGGGGCTGTTATTCTCGATACAGCTGGCGGCGCCCGGCAGTTGGGAGGAACAGATGGTATATTGTTGGTAGGAAGGGAGTGCAGTAAAAAACGTGGACAGAGTGTGTCGTGTTTGTAGGTGAAACTGCTGAGTAATAGTGGATACGTAGATTGAGTAAGCTGTGGACTGTAAATGAAAGAGAATTTTCTCTCACTAACTTGACTAATTTGGTAATGTGCTTTTGTACTTAAAGTAAAAGAGTCGGTGGCACAGAAAGGGAAGTTACTATCAGTAAATGGAAATACAGTTCCCTATAAAAGGCTTTTAGTTTGTAGACAAACATTATATCCCTCTGTGCAACAAGCAGTAGTCTAACATGGTGACTCTGCCAGTATTAACAGCCAGTAGTTGCGATATAATTGCAGCAAATATCGTTATCAAGGAGACAAGAAGAAAGAAGCAGGACTGAGATAATGGACAGTCGTAACAGGAACCAAATGGACAGCAAATGCTGCAGCTTAAGGGCGAAAACATGCCGAGCAGGTCGCCGTGCAGGTGGCGGCGGCGGTCGCGCTGTAGGTCGATGTTGTGGTAGATGGGTAAAAACATGCCGCGCAGCTCGCGCTGGAGGGTAAGCTAGATGTCAAGGTACTGCTGCTAGTGTTCACCAGTGTTTTTAAAATCCTTGTAGGTGCCACACGTTGTAAATCGTTAATATTTTGTGTTTAATGCGAGTATCATTTACTTTATTTGATCTCCAATTATTTGTGGAAGCGATAACGATAGGGATGATGATGGTCTATCAGTAGCCACAAAGTGGTGGCTACTTTCTACGGCTGGTATCGGCAAGTTCAGTTAACAGCAAATAAATGAACGTAGACAAACGCTTGGTGAATTTCACCATTTAAATCAGGATCTGAAAAATCATCCAGACTAATTCCATGCCCACCTACGAAACAAACCACAAACTTAACGGCAAAATCCTGGACAAACTGAAGTCAAATGTTTATAACAGTTTCCACAACAATACATGCTGAGTGAAAACTCGTCGTGACTAAAAATTAATGGTAATTATTGTAAATAAAGTAATGTACCGTTTAACAAAACATTTTTGAGTCAAATCTAAAATTTATCAATCCAAAATCAGAATTTCTATTTAAAAATCCGAATTTTCCATTTCAAATTCAGTCAACAGTTTATTTTAAACAATAATTAACACTGATTTTTTTTTTCTTTCTTTAAATTTATAATGATTGTTGGACTGAATTGTCTGATGTTCCATATTCATCGGTATATGATGTGTAATAATTTCTGAATAGTCAATCAAGTCATCAACAATAGATAATTATTTCAATTAGGGCAAATGTAGGTGGGAGCAGGAAAGGAGGAAAGCTGGGTGCGTAGGAAAATTGCCACCGGAGCATGCGCTCCATTGCAATTTAATTAAATATTATTATTATTATTATAAAATTTGTTGTAATTTATCTGCCGCTGACTTGCTTGAAACATTCACTTTTCCGTAGTTGTACAATTTATAAAAATCTGTACTTATTATTTCATCAGTAATTTATTTAAAACAGAATGTAGAATTGTCAATGTCAGTACTTTGTTAATTTATATCTGCAGTTGTGTAAAACTAAATTAGATCCATTAAATAAAATAATATTTAGAACAAGACAAAATTAAACAACACCACTCTGTATAATACGAAAGCCGAACTGCGTAATCAATTGTAGAAGCTGGATCGCGTGGCCTTGACATAGCTCAGCCAAGCAGACCTCCAGCTAGGCTGCGAGGTGAAAACAAAATACTTTGTTCTCTCATCGACATCCAGCTGAGTGGCACGCAGCGACGGTGACCGCGAGCGCCTCGGCGTGTGCTGACTCATTACTAACAATGCTTTTGTTTCACGTGGATGAAACATCTACCGCGATCGCCAGCGCGACCTACACCGCGAGCTGTTCGGCATGTTTTCACCCTAAGGAAAAAAAGTAGCTTGTCACCTAAAGCAGAATGATGAAGGCAGATGGAATATGGTGGCCGACAGATGGAACTTGCGCTGTGACAAGTTAGGCAGGCGTACCTTACGGCAATTTCATACAAAAGCAAGAAGGAGTCTACACATCTTACCTCTACATGGTGAAATGGGTCAAGGCCATGGTGGGGAAGACCCAATAAAACCAAGTATTTCTCGACGAGAAGAATCGAACGTGTAGTGTGGGTTTTGTTTTACGTTTTTCTGGTTAAGATCTGTGTTTTTTCTTCACTAAAACCAGTATAAACGGCTTTCATTAAATTAAAATGGTTTCGTGATACATACTGGGGATAAAAACTAAGGGGTTTATTCATTTTTTCTTTTTGTTTTCTTTGGTTCAAGTGCGTATTTATTTCTCTTTAGATATGAGTTTTTAAGTAGATGTGAAGTTATTAACAAGACTTCAAAGTACGTAGAAGTGTTAAAATATACAAGATGCCATTTATCACCAGTAAAGAGGAAAAGATGTGATGTGGGGTAACTAATATTAGGAATTGCACTATACATTTCCATAAGGATTGTAAGTTTCAGTTACAACAACATGAGATGGCTGGTGACCTTAAAATCGCTCAGCAGATATAAATTCTTATGATTAAAGCATGTTTATTTCTTGAATGGTTCATGAAGAATGGGAGAGAGAGCTTAATGGAGATTAAAGTATTCTGTAAACATGGCAATTGATAGTATTCTTGATGAGATGCATCAATTTTGGTTTAGAGTGGTTAAATAAATGGAGATCGGGTGTAATGTAGTATTTGTTGAAGATTATTCTTCAGATGATATTTTGAGTGTGACAGGTTTACTTCCAAAGAAGGCTGAGCATACTTCTTTGAGAAGTACAATGTGAAAATATTGAACTGGGAGATATTGTGTTTACTGTTGAATGGGAAGAGATATAGGAAGGTGTACAGGCCTTTCCATTTGCTGAGGTTAAGTTTGATATTGAAGCAGTTGGATCAAATCAACTCACTAATTCCCTTCCCATGGCTGCTTTCAAGTAGCAGTACTTTCCTACATATACCTTTTGATACTCTCTGCATTCTTTTCTTTATTTAGATTACCATAGGCCAGATCGTTCAATTTCAACTTGTTGGTCTTCAGAGTCACCATCTAGGTTCTGCAGTGGCCAAAACACATTTGAAGTCTCCAACCAAGAACAATCCAACAGAGAGTGTCTCTTACCTCTCTTACAAAGCTGACTTCTTCCCATCCATTACTCTGCTTGAGCTTAGGAACAGAGTTTTCCACTTTCAAGTAATTCAAATTCTGACTGAAGTTTCAAAATTCACTGTTCCTTATCATTTACTCTACTGGAGTGACAATTCCAGTCCATGCCAAGGTGACACTCATTGTTGGTAACATTGCTACAGACATAGTAAAACTAGTGTCCCCAGTCCAGGCACTTCACTGCTTCCCTTACTATTATCTGACAATTTTCACACTAAGTATCCATACTGATAGCTTACAAAAAGCTTAAGAATTTAAAAAGAAAAGAACTTTCAAATCTTTTACGTTTGAATTTACTCATTGAGCATCAGTTTCTGAGGAAAGCAACAGTAGGCTTTATCTAAAAAGGTTGAAACTTAGGTAAACCACTCAATCTTTCTGAAATGTGAATAAAATTTAATGTTCAACAATTACACAGCCTAAAAAATGATATTATAAAGAATTTTTAAAAATTTGTAATGAAATTTAAGTGTTCTAGGAAATATTTTAAATTAGGTGTAGCCTTGACAAATAAATTTTAAAAAATCCAGATTACAATTTACTGATTTGTATTAAATAAGAAAGTTTACTAGTTCATAAGAACTACACAATCTCCTGCAAAGAACAATAATGATATTAAAAAGAACTTGCAATGAAATTTAGTCATGCAATGAAAAATTTGGGTGGTAACAGTGTACTCATTTGACAAACGACCATTCACACATACTTGTAATTGCCTATCAGATAAATACGAGTGAAGCTAGTCCAAGGCTTTGGATCATATGCCATAAAGACTTAATTTACTAACCAGAATATCATGGTTAACCATGTTAAAGCAGTATATAGGGAGTGCACATCTTGACCTCTATTCAGTGCATTGAGTGTGAAATTCATTTAGAGGTAGAGATTAGTTGACGTAGATCTTCCACCAAAGAATCGAACGATCAATCAGTGAAGAATATTATCTTGAAGAAGCGTGTTGCGATTAGAAGAAAACGGCATCAGCTTTGGTCAAGTGGTGACTGACTTCTTCATCACGTAATGAGCCAGCTCAAGCATAGAACCTTGTGCAGCAATATTTGACTAAGCACAAAGTCGTACAGCTCTGTCAGCCACTGTACAGTCCTGATGTAGCTCCCTGCAACTATTGGCCATTCCAAAGATTCAAAATGCCACTTCAAGGACACTGAATCAACAACAAAGAAAGACTCAACACTAATGTGATGAAAGCTGTAAAAGTGATTCCAAAAAATGAGTTCCAGGACTGCTTCCGATAGTGTAAAGGACATTGCGGGTGTCTTCTTCAATCAAATGGGGACTACTTCAAAGGATGCCACCAGTCCGATGACACAGAATAACATTAGCAGTGAAGTATTGTGACAGAACAGAAATATTTTGATAAGAAAATTATATTTTTGTTTCCTGAGAGTAAATAGAAATTAATAATGTAGATAATCTTAGAGAAAAGTAATAAGATATAAGTTGCTATGGAGATAAAGACTCGAGAGATGTTAGTTATCAGCGTAGATGAGTAGATTGAATGCTTGAGATAATCATTGCCAAAAAGAACCTGCATCTTCTGAGATTAACCAATTTCATTGTAATCCCTAGTAGATTCAAATAATATATAATAAACAATACATGTTTGGATTGAAAGAACTGAGTTATTTGTAATCATAATCAGTCCATCAAATCATCGATAAGCGTCACAGTATGAAGGAAGGTCGGATACTTTTGGGACCTTGTGATTGTAAATATTGTTACGATACTCTGGCACCTATATTGTCCAAGGCCCGCGCAGCTTAACATTGTATGTGCTTGCTATCCCGCAAACTTCAACTCTATACACATATATCACTGAACTGTTAAATAAATGTTTGTATTGAAATATGCTTCACTGTTAACTTGCTCGTTCGTGCTCCTTACAATATCACTAATAATCAGGATATATTTCTAAATGAAAGAAGACCAATTTACAGTAATTCCATTTAATAGAAATGATGATTGAAACCAACACTCGTCATATAATTTATAGGGGTTGTGACTTGATACGTTGTTTCCGAAAAATTGCAGGTTTTGTTATTTGCAATTTGATAGTATATCTTCACGAAGCGACGTCTGTTCTCAAAGATATTTCGAATTCATCTGTTAAGACTGATCAGCGAATTGTAACAGGAATTCAAAGAATGTTTATTAACTATTTTCCATTAATCTTTTTTTTAAATTTATAAATAATTATCTCAAGCTATTGCTTTTGTATCAATCAGTTGCGTTACATCCCCCCGTTAATTGCCATGAAATTTGCAGTTACAGAATTGAAATAGGAATTATAATGTTTAAATAATTAATTAACAATCTTTTCATTAGACTGTCTTAGGGGGCATCCATAAATTATGTGAGGTGAAATAGGGGGGGTGGGGTCCGGTGAAATCTAACGTGAGGTGTAGAGCTAAAAAAAAAGGTCTACAAATAGTGCGAATGTCGATTTTAGGGGGGTATTTCATCTAAAGGTGGGGTTGTGACCGGATTTTGAAGGGTGAGACCTAAAAAAAAAAGAAAAAAAGTCTTCAAAAGACTGGTCCGGCCAGATCTCACGAAATCTCACCAGAAGGGGGGTCCAGAAAAACACCTCACGTAATTTATGGATGTCCCCTTACTGAATCCCCCCCCCCCCCACTAATTCCCATGAAAATTCTCTGGTCCCAGAATAGAAATGGGAATTAATTTTATTTCCTTAACCAAATTGGTATAGTTAAAGGTCCCTCGGGTGTTGGTGTTGTCTTTCACCTGTAGCATGCATAAACTTCAATTGTCTTACATGGTACCAAACTATGTTGCCATCAAGTGCATGGTACTCCTGAAACAAGATGTACATTCTGCCAGCAAGTCTATTCAGACTTGTAGAAGAACAAAAAACATCAACATTTTTTTGCTTTTAAACACAAAATCTATTTAATTAACAATTCATCAGTTCCTACATAAAGTACTTATCCATTGGGAAAGGAGGTACCTGGACCTGAAGATTATATAATACTAAACTAACTAATATGGGTCATTTTCTTGTTCATCATTTTCACATTCAAAGAATTACTAGTTTATTCCTTTGAGCTAACAGAATTATTCCCATTATTTCATTTTATTTCACAATAATGCATTTTTATTCACTACTTTGTAAAAGTTTATTTTCTTCAGTTCCTTATTTACTATGATCCATATTTGCTACATTAATATGCTCTTCTGTATTCCAACAAACTTAACTACTTATTATTTTGTTTCTATTTTTTATCATTGTCTTAGCTTAAAAGAAAACCAAATTCAACTTCATTTTAACAGTTTGATCATTATAATGTGGCACTATATTGTGCTGACTTTGCACACTGAAAGGTCCTTCCTGTCAGTGGCACTTAAAACAATAAAGGCAGTAGCCACTTCCTCCTAAAACCTCAATCATCTCACACGGTCCATCATATAGAGGCTCAAACTTCTTGACTTTTCCTTTCGATTTGTATGACTTATGGCGTATTAAATAGCACTGATATGTTGATACTTCTGAATTTAACATTGTAATTTGTATTCGACATACTATATTGTGACATATCTTTAATCAAGTATAAATTAAAGGTCAGCACCTATAATCTGACAATCTAAAATTTAGGGAAGCAAAAGGGATTATATTTCATGTGGCATGCAGGCATTGGGCAGAGAGGCAGCATAGATATAGCTGTATCTATAGATTCCTCAAAGTAGTTACTAAATTTTTCTTTCTTTTCCGATAATTGCAGTGACCAAAAT
This sequence comes from Vandiemenella viatica, assembly GCA_031002005.1. Classification (NCBI taxonomy): domain Eukaryota; kingdom Metazoa; phylum Arthropoda; class Insecta; order Orthoptera; family Morabidae; genus Vandiemenella; species Vandiemenella viatica. Next base: position 189,409,407 of record CM061920.1, read on the forward strand.
AGAATTTGATATGTATTTTTAATGTATCTGATGAGTGTGGTCACACTACCAATTAATTCAATTACACACAAGTTTCTAAAAAATGGACACAACCTAAATGAAGGGAATAAGTGTTACATTATGGAGAAGATCACACTGGCAGCCACAGCGAAACGAGATGGGGAGCGGTACATTGTAACAGAATGAGTTCTTTAACTTTAAACTAATTTCTTTAAAAGTTAAATACTTGATAGACGCTGAAAATGGTAAAAGGGTAAAGCGGTCTGAAGTAAGAGTATTGATGCTGAACAATGAAAAACTATGGATCTTATCATTAAAATATGAATGACACAGACTACAAAACAATCTATTTGATGAACAAGTTTTGTGGTCTCATACCAAGTATAGAACACTACAAAGCAACATTGCCACATGCTTATTTGTCACCACTGCCCATTTCAGATTAAAAATATTCAGATTTGATGTTGCTTTGTCAGGAAAATATCAAATTAACTGCCTGCCATGACTTCTATCACAACCTGAAACATGGGGTTCATGTCCAACCAGATTAATGAGATACTAGAGTATTTCCATGTCAGTGTACCACGATTTTTTTATTTCATATTTTTGACGATGAATAAGATCTCCATCATATTGCATTACAATATTCTGTATTTTTATTTTTAATTTTTTTTTGTTTTTTTTACAATCGAGGTATTATTGTGATAGGCAACATTATAAATCAGCCAAATTACTTTGGAAATAAAAAGGTGTAATAACAACAATAAAACAATATTTATTGTTTATGGTTTTTTGGTTAAAACAGAAACTTTAAACTTACAAAACTGTAAAATTACTGTTTGTTACGATAGTATTGTTCTGAACCATCTATGTATCATAGAATAATAAAACATGTTCTACACTATAAGATTCATACTACTTCACAGTTTGGATTCCAGAAAGGATCATTCATTGTTAAGGCAATATATTCTTTTTTAAATCTCACAGTTGAGGAATTGAATAATAATATGTGCTCTGTAGGATTTTTTTTTAAAATCTTACACACGCGTATGACTGTGTTAACCATGAATTAATATTGCAAAAATGGAATCCTGTGAGTTTAAAAGTTTCCATAAGAACTACTTTTGTCACAATTAATATTTTTTAGATCAAAATATCTGTATATGTTTTGAAGGATGTCAGGTTTATTTAGCAGTATGTTCAATAGAAAAATTGCTGAAGTGTCATTTTATTTTGTAAAAATTCTTGGTGCAGTAGAACATGAACCTTCAAGTAATTATTTACTATTGATATAACTAACTTGGTTCTCAGTTTCCCCTTGCAAACCCTGTACCTGCACTGTTACAAAACCAGGTTAGTGAGGCATAGAAAAACAGTTCAGCCTGAATGAGAAGAAAAACTGAAAATTCAGGATGGTTATCATGCAACTAACTGCTCGCCATATTCCCTAGATATGTAGGTTCTGCCGCACCCAGTATGCAAGCAGTGCTTACGATTGTTATCACACATCAGTTGGTATGAGCTGCAGGAACCAAAAGACAATAAAGGCTGATTTGTCTAATTGATGTTTAAGAAGAATGTTTTTCATGAAACAAGAAAATTCCTCATTAACTTTGCTCATTGCTTTTTGAATGGAGGATAGTGATGCGCAGGCTAGCCCATGGCATCACTGGATAGTTTAGGCATTCAAATGCCTGGATTGGGAAAAGGACTGGGAAGGAGTTCGGCCATGAACTTGTAAAGGAAACACCCCAGCATTCACCTGGAGCGATTTCGGGTAATCATGGAAAACCGAGATCGAGATGGCTTACTCACCAAACGCAACAGCTACCGCCACCCTAATGGCAGTCCAGGGAGCAGGGGCAGCCTGGGGAAGAGCCTGAGATATTGCAATGAGCTAGTGATCCACTATTAAAGAGTATCTGTGCATGTATCGATAGTCGACAGATCAAGAAGCGATTCATTGTGCTAGACTCGCTGTTAGTCAGTCACATTTAAGCTCTCGCAGAAGTAGTGCGGGTATTTTGTGATGGTGGCTCTGTGTCTAAGTGTTGTGCAATGAAGATTTATCTGGCCACTTTTGGATACATAATACTTGCTTCCATGCCAGGAAAGATATATTGGCTTTTGTGTCCGCAATGTCAAACAAGCCAAGTGGTATAAATATGTTCATGGAGAGCGTATAATGGGTGATAGTGAACTAGTGATTGTTGTGCAGGTATTAACTATACTACTGATTCAATAAACATATTCTGAATTAAACTTTCCACTCAGAAGTACTTGTAATGCTCCAATAAATGATATTTAATTTCGGTGGATGGTCGGCGTATTAATATTAACCATAAACTGTTAGAAAAAAAGTGTTCTTTAGCATACATTATATGTGTGTGTTTTTTATGTAGCATTTACCTGTTAACTTGTGAACCTTTAAAATCACGGAGGACTATAAATGCATACTCATATGTTTACTATCCAATCGTGGCAACCGTTTTAAGAAATAATAATTTACGAAGTCTCGATGCATCAATCAGGTGGGTCGAAATCAGTACAGTGACTGAATTTATCATTCAGTGTAAAACCGGTTGTTTTACATGGTGATGCTGGTGACAGCACTTGTGTTAATAGTCGGCTGAAGTGAAGAAATAAAAATCGGCAGAAACATAAAATAGCAAGTAAAAAGTGATAGGAATGGAACAGTTGAAAAATCAACCAGTATCGGAAGTGAGTATAGCAAACCAAAGAAGGTGTGTGTTAAAATATACACTCGATGCCGAGCTAAGCACAGAGACATTAAGACAAGAACAGACGGTACAAACAGCCAAACGTTGGTATTACAGCAATAACCTCAGTGGCGTGGAACTGTTTACGACAGCACAGTAACACAGGGCGTAAGGATACAAGACGGAACTATCTACTACAGTGCAAGAACATACGGCGGAAGAAGACATCGGAAGATTGGTGTGGCGCCGGCGACATCTGGATGGCAGAACTTCAACGCGAGTGGAAGCAGACCAACTGACAAGACAACTAACAGGCAATTTAGAATAAGTTCGACCGCGAGATAGTTCGAAATTTTTTTAGTAAAGTTAACGGAATCCTATTATAACAGAGAAAAGTCACTAAATTGAATACAATTTTCTCTAGCGCCAGTTGATAATCACTCAAGCTTCGTTAACACCATAACAATAACAATATACCCTCAGATTAAACCAAAACTCGTGGGTAGATAAATCTTATATATATATAAAAATAGACGTGTTTTTTCCTATATTTCACTTTGCAGCCACCACTACCAAGCACAGATCACTGATGTTTGTGGGTGGAAGTAGCATGGAGTTTCCTGTCGTGCACAACGTTGGCCGAATGCCGATAGCTGTGGGGATGTGCGAGATATAATGATTAAAGTTGGTCAGTGCAGGGCGTTTTCATATTTCGACCAAAAATTCGTATCTCCGTATACTTCTCTTTCCTGCAACAACTACATAACATAGACCTTTGGTGTTTGTGTGTGGTAGTAGAATCGTCTTTCCTGTCGTGCACTATGGTTGTTAGATGTCGGTAGCTATAGGGGTGTGGGATAAATGGGGGTTGAAAGTGGTCGACCTGTGGCAATTTCATACTTCTGCCAAAGACAAAAGTGTCATGGTGTATCACTTTTCAGCGAAAACTATAGATCACAGATAACTGGCGTTTGTGTGTAGTAGTAGCACAGAGTCACCTTTCGATCACAACAGCGGCCGAATTTCAGAAACTGTGGTACTGTGGTAGATATGGTGGTTGTAAGTGGCCGACCAAGGATATTTTCGTATTTCGAATGTCTCCGCATATGTCACTTTTCAGCCACAACTACATAGCATAGAGCATTGGTGTTTGTGTTTGGTAATAGAATCGTATCTCATGTAGTGCACTATGGTTGTTAGATGTCGGTAGCTATGGGGGTGTGGGAGAAATGGGGGTTGAAATTGGTCGACCTGTGGCAGTTTCATACTTCTGCCAAAGACAAAAGTGTCATGGTGTATCACTTTTCAGCGAAAACTATCGATCACAGATAACTGGCGTTTGTGTGTAGTAGTAGCACAGAGTCACCTTTCTATCACAACAGCGGCCGAATTTCAGAAACTGTGGTACTGTGATAGATATGGTGGTTGTAAGTGGCCGACCAAGGATATTTTCGTATTTCGACTGTCTCCGCATATGTCTCTTTTCTGCCACAACTACATAGCATAGAGCATTGGTGTTTGTGTATGGTAGTAGAATCGTATCTCATGTAGTGCACTATGGTTGTTAGATGTCGGTAGCTATGGGGGTGTGGGAGAAACGGGGGTTGAAAGTGGTCGACCTGTGGCAATTTCATACTTCTGCCAAAGACAAAAGTGTCATGGTGTATCACTTTTCAGCGAAAACTATCGATCACAGATAACTGGCATTTGTGTGTAGTAGTAGCACAGAGTCACCTTTCGATCACAACAGCGGCCGAATTTCCGAAACTGTGGTACTGTGGTAGATATGGTGGTTGTAAGTGGCCGACCAAGGATATTTTCGTATTTCGACTGTCTCCGCATATGTCACTTTTCTGCCACAACTACATAGCATTGAGCATTGGTGTTTGTGTTTGGTAGTAGAATCGTATCTCATGTAGTGCACTATGGTTGTTAGATGTCGGTAGCTATGGGGGTGTGGGAGAAACGGGGGTTGAAAGTGGTCGACCTGTGGCAGTTTCATACTTCTGCCAAAGACAAAATAGTCATGGTGAATCACTTTTCAGCGAGAACTATCGATCACAGATAACTGGCGTTTGTGTGTAGTAGTAGCACAGAGTCACCTTTCGATCACAACAGCGGCCGAATTTCAGAAACTGTGGTACTGTGGTAGATATGGTGGTTGTAAGTGGCCGACCAAGGATATTTTCGTATTTCGACTGTCTCCGGATATGTCACTTTTCTGCCACAACTACATAGCTCAGAGCATTGGTGTTTGTGTTTGGTAGTAGAATCGTATCTCATGTAGTGCACTATGGTTGTTAGATGTCGGTAGCTATGGGGGTGTGGGAGAAATGGGGGTTGAAAGTGGTCGACCTGTGGCAATTTCATACTTCTGTCAAAGACAAAAGTGTCATGGTGTATCACTTTTCAGCGAAAACTATAGATCACAGATAACTGGCATTTGTGTGTGGTAGTAGCAAAGAGTCCCCTTTCGATCACAACAGCGGCCGAATTTCAGAAACTGTGGTACTGTGGTAGATATGCTGGTTGTAAGTGGCCGACCAAGGATATTTTCGTATTTCGACTGTCTCCGGATATGTCACTTTTCTGCAACAACTACATAGTATAGAGCATTGGTGTTTCTGTTTGGTAGTAGAATCGTATCTCATGTAGTGCACTATGGTTGTTAGATGTCGGTAGCTATGGGGGTGTGGGAGAAATGGGGGTTGAAATTGGTCGACCTGTGGCAATTTCATACTTCTGCCAAAGACAAAAGTGTCATGGTGTATCACTTTTCAGCGAAAACTATCGATCACAGATAACTGGTGTTTGTGTGTAGTAGTAGCACAGAGTCACCTTTCGATCACAACAGCGGCCGAATTTCCGAAACTGTGGTACTGTGGTAGATATGGTGGTTGTAAGTGGCCGACCAAGGATATTTTCATATTTCGACTGTCTCCGCATATTTCACTTTTCTGCCACAACTACATAGCATAGATCATTGGTGTTTGTGTTTGGTAGTAGAATCGTATCTCATGTTGTGCACTATGGTTGTTAGATGTCGGTAGCTATGGGGGTGTGGGAGAAACGGGGGTTGAAATTGGTCGACCTGTGGCAGTTTCATACTTCTGCCAAAGACAAAATAGTCATGGTGAATCACTTTTCAGCGAGAACTATCGATCACAGATAACTGGCGTTTGTGTGTAGTAGTAGCACAGAGTCACCTTTCGATCACAACAGCGGCCGAATTTCCGAAACTGTGGTACTGTGGTAGATATGGTGGTTGTAAGTGGCCGACCAAGGATATTTTCGTATTTCGACTGTCTCCGCATACGTCACTTTTCTGCCACAACTACATAGCATAGAGCATTGGTGTTTATGTGTGGTAGTAGAATCGTGTCTATTGTCGTGCACTATGGTTGTTAGATGTCTGTAGCTATGGGGGTGTGGAAGATATGGGGGATGAAAATGGTCGACCTGCGGCAATTTCATATTTCTGCCAAAGACGAATGTGTCACGGTGTATCACTTTTAAGTGAAAACTATCGATCGCAGATCACTGGCGTTTGTGTGTGGTAGTAACACAGAGTCTCCCATCGATCACAACGTTGGCCGAAATTCGGTGTGAGATATGGTGTTTGAAATTGGTCGATCATGAATATTTTCGTATTTCATCCTAAGACTTGTGTGTATCCGTAAATTTTACTTTGCTGCCGGAACTACATAGCACAGTAGACTGGTGTTTGTGTGTGGTAATTGTATCGAGTCTCCCATCGTGCACTGTGGTGGTTAGATGTCTATAGCTGTCAATATGAATTCTTTACAATCACGAACGAAGTCGTGGGTACCGGCTAGTATTTAATGGAAAGAAATGTTTTAAATGTCAGTTTCTATTGCATGCCTACCAGCTTTCAATTTAAAATCATCAGTTTTGTTTTAGGCCAAGGAATAAACTATACCATTCGTAATAGAGAATTTTTTGCGTATAGAAGCTTTTCTGTGCATGCCATCTTACAGTTTTCCAGGCTGTGGAGCTACCGTGTTGGTGTAAAATAAAGATCAGTTTTACACCTACTACCAGAAATTAATTACTGTGTTTTTATTTAAGTTGTATGTTATTTTAAGCCATATTTGTGAGAAGCAGTTTAGCAGTGAGGACTGTCATAAACTTATGTTGTATATCCTCCTTGAAAATTTGTCTGAGGGTGAAATATTCACCTTCATCAGCATTGTTTTTTGCTCCACTGGTGACTTGTTGTTTGTCCTGTTATCACTGTATTGTTTGAAAAGCTGAAGTATCTAATTATGTCCAAGGGAGCCAAGTTGTCTGTCTATTGTTTCAGGTTTTTTTTTTTAGTGTGGGCCATTTAGTGATCACCCCCCCCCCCCCCAAATCCAAATTCTGCATAATTCTTTTAAATCTTTTTAAAAAAAATACTGAGGAAGCTCTTGGTGAAGGAATGAGCGAGCAGACTGAGAAGGTGCTCATCGAAGAAATGCTTATGAGATTGATGAACCAGAACTTCAAGGAAGTACATAAGAGGAGCCACTGCTTGGAAGAAAAATTCAATGCCATAAAAATAAAAAAATATTGCAAAAAATAGCTCCTTGGAAGAAAAATTAATGAACCAGCTGGAACAGAACTTCAATATTTTACAGGAGAAGAACCAATCCTTTGATGAAAACTTCAATGCCAGAAACAGCTTCTTTGAAAAAAACTTCAATGCTTTACATGAGAAGAACCACTCCTTTGAAGAAAATTTCAATGATATTAAAACTTAAATTGCTAAGAAAAATCAGGCCTTTCAAGAGAATTTTAGGGTCTTACAAGATATCAGCGCTGAAATAGATGAGAAAGGTAGAGCCCTTCACAACAGTATCACCATGGATTTAGACGGAAGATTCTTACAAATAAGAGAGGAAATTGAAGAATTTCAGGAGAAGTATGTTATATGAGGAGAAGAAATGAATGCAAATTTTGAACAATTCAAGCGGGAGGAAGTTGGACACACTCAGCAAAGAGTGGAAATCGTGGAAAAGATAGTAGGATGTCAAGATCTTAGATTGAAAGCAATGAAAGAGGACCTTAAGGTATACAAAGAGCATGTGGAAGGGGCACAAAGAGAAGTCAAATATTGTACAGACAAAATTAATTGATTTATAGAAGGAATGAAGGTCAGACTGGCCGCAAGTTATGAAATAGAAGATAAGATCATCAGAAAAGTACCAGTCATAGTAAAACAGGGAGTGAAGTTTGAAGAAACATGTGCCGGTGGCAATAAAAGAAGAAATCAGCAAATACCAAGGGGTTCTTACTAGTCCCTGCTGTCAAGCATACACGGTAGGAGAAGAACGAGAACTCAAGAAGTTTGATGACTCAGGGAAGCTGCATCCGGTGGATTTCTTGGATAATTTTGAAATATACCCACCTTTCCAAGTCGCTTTAGATGACAGGAAGATAAGAATAGTTCATGAGCACATGAGAGGAACAGCACGTCTATGGGGTGACCGTTTTTCAACGTAGTATAAGACATGTCAGTGCTTCAAAGAAGAGTTCCTGAGACACTTTTGGTTTGTAGAGAGACAGGTAACTGTCAAGTCGGAGTTGATGCATGGTGAACCTTATTTGTCCGGTAAAGAAACTCAACAAGACTTCTTCCTGAGGTGCTTGGCTAAGTGTCGTTACCTTGACCGGCTATATAGTGAGGCAGAATATGTTTTAAAAAAATGGCCAGGTTGCCATAACACACACAGCTGATTTTCGCCAGCTACCGGATAAACAATGTTACTGAAGCTATCGAGATGCTGGGGAGACTTGATGCACAAGAGAAGAGAATGAGACCGAGAGAGAGACAGAGAGAGAGAGAACCGAAATGAATCGTGGTAGAGGAAGGAGAGAAAACTATGATGATCAAAGAGATGAATGTGGAAATTGTCAACATCGTTGTAGGAGAGAACAAGAGAACCAGGGGCATGGTAGAAATAATTTTAACTTCAGACGTGAGCAAGAACAAGAAAGAGGTCAAAGTAGAGAGCGGAACCAGCAGAATAATGACCAGAGAAATCAGCAATAGGGTAAACCAAAGATGACTAACAATCCCTCCAAAGGAAAGCATGAAGTGTGAAACTGCTAGCTGCCACTGTTTTGGTCCGACCAGGGGTAGAACAGGCTGTTGGAGCACGGAAAGAGAAAAAGTGCCATTCCTCCTACAAAAAGGAAAATGTTTGACTACAAGAAGAGGTGCCGAGTTTATCATTCATTCTGAATAATACATAAATGACCAAGGACAGGTAGTTGTTTATCAGGTTCAATGTTTACAAAACAAAATGGAGTTGATCCCTTTAAGTTTACAGAGATTGAGGAATTCTGGCAATTTTGCAAGAGAAGGGATGATTCTGTCATTAGGATCGAAGGTTTTTAGCTTGAAGAAAAAGAACACAAGGGTAATGCTTGGGTGAATAGTCTAGCAGTGACCGAGAGTTCATCCTTAAGGAGAGAAAGTCCTAGAGAAGAGAGAGAAGAAATAGACAGGAAGATTCCAGCAGCAAAGAGGAAGACTACCCCCAGTTTGATAAAAACTTTGACGAAAGACTATATATTTTTGGTGATAGGGGAATGGTGCTGATCTCTAATGACAGCAACACCTTTAAGAGAGACAATATGATACAGAGAAATGAAGAGCATAGAGAAAAGGATTCTCGTTCTGTAAACGTAATAATAGTCATGGAAGGGTTAGCCGAAGAGGGAGAAGAAAAGAATGAAGCAGACGACTATAGTGAAGAAGAAGAGGAAGATAATGCTTCAGGAGAGTATGAATGCATTTGCAGAATGACGGATGATCCTATCCAAAACATCCTCAGGTCAGAATGTTTAAATCTGGAGAATGGACAATTAGTCAGTATTGAAGTGGAAGGGATGATCATGGCAGCGACTGATCAATTGACAGTGGAGAAGACCAACATCAGGAAAAGGGATGAACAATGTTTTTACCAGGGGAATGAAGAAGAGACAAAGGGAAGTTGGAATAAGGAAAAGAAAAGTGATTTCAAGTTAAAGAAGAGAGAGTGAAGTATTCGGTTATCATATTGCATGTAAGTTCAGTATACCCAGGAAGGACATTATAGAAGAAGATAATCAGTTGAAGTAAAGGATATTCCGGGTGCCAACCATAGAGATCGATGTATTAGGGAAGAAAGTGGGAGCAGTGATTGATACAGGGGCAGAAGTTTCATGTATATCAGAAACTCTATACAAGGAGCTTGCAGAGAGACATGAATTTCAGTATTGGTCTACAAACATGATTACGGTAGTTACAGGGAAGAAGAGTAAGAAAGTGACGATACAGATTTTATTGATAGGAAAAGTGGATGGACAGGAAGTGGGAATTCATATGTATGTGGTCCCCTATCTCATGTTGACTGTATCATCGGTGTGGATTGGATCATACCAACAGACAGCATTTTGCACTGTGGATAAGGATACATGGAATTCTACACTGAGGGAAAGAAATGTCAAGCGGATATTAGGAGGGAGCCTGGAGAGAGTTTTACTTGGATCAAGGTAGATTATAACCAAGGTTGAAGACGACCCCAAAGAGGAGGACGCTCGATGGAGAGAGGCAGAAGGTGAAGAAGACAACAGTAAGAAAGAAATGAAAATTGGTAAACCAGATGGTGGAGAGTTTGGAATATGCCCGCGGGATCTACAAGAACATTTTGATAATGTCTTCTCTGATAACCCTGGCCTGGTAAAGGGATACCAGTGTCATTTCAAAGGAAAACCTTTCTCCATAAAACCATACCCTATCCCATTATCGAAAAGGGATAAAGTGACGGAGGAATTGGAACGCATCAAAAGTTGGGGAATCATTGAGAGGTCACAAACCGAGTACACGAGTCTGCTAGTTGTTGTATCAAAAGCGGATCAATCAATTAGATTAGTATTTGATGCAACGGCACTAAATAAAATTTTGGTAACAGAGAGTATACTATAAAAATTCCATGGAGTGAAATATCTGTCATCTCTTGATCTCACTTCATCATATTGGCAGATTCCCATTCATGAAGAATCCAGAAAGTACACGGGATTTAGTTTCGAAGGAAGGTGTTACCAATTTAAGGTACTTCCATTTGGACTGAATAATTCTGTGGCCCATTTCATCAGAGCTCTAGACCAAATACTAGGTAAAGAGCTGAGAGAGAGAGTAAAGGTGTACGTCGGCGACATAATTATAGCAAGCAGGACAATTGAAGAACATTGGGAGTTAATGAGAGAAATCCTTTCGGCGATACAAAATGTGGAATGACTTTGAAAAAGAAGAAATGTATTTTCTTGCGGTCACATTTGAAATCTCTAGGACATGTGATCACACCAGAAGGAATTTTGGTAGACGACTCAAGGTTGGAGGCAATTCAGAAGTTTCCTCGACCTACCAACAAGAAGCAACTGAAAAGCTTTTTAGGTTTGTGTGGGTTCTATCAAAAATTTGTGCCAGAGCAACAATTAAACAGCACCAATCTACGGAAACTAGACCAGAAGAATGCAGTTTTGAAGTGGACAGATGAGTGTGAGAGAGACTTCTCAACATTAAACAGTCATTGTCGCAAAGAAGAATCCTTTCATATCCCAATTGGGATTTGGACCTTTGTCTAGCCACTGACAGTTCACACTATGGTTTAGGTGCCGAAATTTTCCAAGAGAAAGAAGTAAATGGGATGAAGGAACACCATACAATTGCTTTTGCCAGTCCAATGCCCATGCAATGAGATATTGTATAACAGGAAAGGAGGCATTAGCCATAGTCTGCAGTTATCAGAAGTTCAGGCATCTCTTTCTAGGGAGGAAGATAATTATCAATAATGACCATAGGGCCCTATCATTCTTCATGAGTTGTTGAGTGACCCATGGTAGATTTACCTGTTGGGCTCTGTTACTTCAAGAATTCCAGTTTGACATCAAATATGTCCCAGTAAAAGAAAACCTGGTGGCAGACTCCCTATCGGAATGCCGAAGGATGGTGAGACCGTCCAGACAGCACAAGAAGCAACCCTCAATTATCTGGAAGGTGTTTCTCATGAGGGTAAGATCATCAAATGGATGATAGAAATTAATGTTCAGCAAAGAGAGGATGATGGATGGAGAGAGGTCATAGAAGCCCTTGAAGGTACAAGTGACCAGACAACATTGAAGTACTGTTCTATAGGAAAACGGAGGATAGTAAGGAGTGGAAGATGTGTATACTGAAACTTTGTGTGGAGGAGTGGATTAAATGTCACCATCTCAGCTATGGACACTACGGAGCAAACAAATGCTCCCTTATTATGAGACAACATTGCTATTTTGGGAACTTAGAAAGGAGAGTAGCCATGGTTTTATCAACGTATGAATCTTGTCAGAAAGTCAATGTGGACAATGTATCTAGATCTGGAAGGATGAAGAGTATTATCCCATCAGGATCTCCAGAATTAATATCAGTTGACTTGTATGGACCATTGCCAGCCTCTAGGGGAGGCGTCACTATTATTTTCGTTTTTATAGACGCCCAATCAAGAGGGCAACTACGAAGATACTCTTGAGCAACGTACTTACCTAATACTTATCTACCTTGGGAAAACCGAAGCAGATACTATCTGATAATGGACCCCAATTCGCCAACAAGAAATGGACTGAAGTACTGCAAGTAGAGGGAATAGAAGCTGTGAAAACCTCATTTTTCCACATACAAGGAAACATCGTAGAAAGGTTTATGGCAGAAATTGGGAAGTGGTTTAGGATCTACATCTATCTACATATATACTCTGCAATTCACAAAATTGTGGTTGGCAGATGGTGCTCAGCACCAAAGCTAATCCCTTTGTTGTGCATTCCAATCCCTAATTGTACGAGGGAAAAAAGAATTCATATAAGAATCATTGCGGCACCTTATTTCTCTAATCTTATCTTTCCTGTTATTCCGGCTCAAATAGGTTGGTGGACGAAGTATTTCACTTCATCCGTTAGCGAAAGTGGAAGTACACATCTTTACCAATAAGTTTAAACGAAACGTGCGTCGTCTATCTACCAGAGATTCCCAGCCTAGTCTACTAATCAGTTCTGTGACACTTTCATAAGGACTGTAGCAAGCGGTCACAAATCGAGCGGCTCTTCTCTGTACTTTCTCTATACTTTCGATCGACCCCTTACGAAACGGATCCCAAATGGCACAACAATAGTCCAAACGTGGACGCACAAGAGATTTGTACGCTACCTCCTTTGTTTGTTCATTGCATTTTTTCAAGATTCGACCTATGAATCGCAGCCTAGAATTAACTCTACCTACTAACGAATTAATGTGTAAGTCCCATTTCATGTTCCTTTGTACTGTTACTCCCAAATGTTTCATAGAATCAACCATATCAATAACTGAATTGTTTAACTCGTATTTCTAAACAATTGGATTCTTTTTGTTAGTTATGCTCATTGTCTTGCACTTTTTACAATTTAGTGTAAGTTGCCACTCAGCGTACCATGCCAAAGTAATATCCAGGTCACGCTGAATTTCTAAACAATCGGCCAAATTCCTTACTTCCCTATAAATAAGCACATCATCCGGAAACAATCTAAAAATGCTTTTCACTTTGTCTCCGAGATCGTTTATAAAAATTAAGAAAAGAAGTGGTCCTATTACATTTCCGTGAGGTACCCCCGATGTAAGAACTTTCTCCTTCAACGACGACATACTGCGACCGACCAGTTAGAAAATCCTTGATCCATTCACAAAGCTGATGCGATATACCGTACTCTCGAAGCTTCGCTAAAAGGCAGTTGTGTGGCAAACGGAGTCAAAGACTTTCTGAAAATCTGAAAAAAATTGCATCTACTTCTGAACCTGCATCAATAACTTTCATTACATCGTGTGTAAATAGGGCCAGCTGTGTTTCATATGATCTTTTCTTCCAAAATACGTGTTCATTTGTTGTAAGCAAATTATTATCATCTAGAAATTTCATAATGTTCGAGCATATAATATTTTCCATAACTCTACTACAAACAGATGATATAGATATGGGACGGTAGTTTCCAGGATCACTTCTTTCACCTTTCTTGAAAATCGGAGTTACTTGCGCGATTTTCCAGTCTGAAGGTACTTTTCGCTCTTCTAATGATTTACTGAATATCAGACAGAAATGGCCCGATTTCTGCCACATACGCTGAAAATACTCTTACTGCAATTCCATCTGGGCTGGGAGCTTTCCCCCACTTCAGGAGCTCTAATTGCTTTATGATACCTGCAGTATCTATTTGCAGTGATTCCATCAATAACTCGACACGGCGTGGGAAAACAGGAATACTATCTTTATTTTCATCAGTAAATGAATTTTTGAATACAGTATTTAGTACGTTAGGTTTATCGCAGATTTCATTAACCTCGGAACCTTCACGAATTAGTGCTGAAATACTGCTATTGGTACAATTTACTTTCTGTACATACGACCAAAATTTCTTTGGGTTTTCTGTGAGACTCTTAGACAGAGAGTTGGAATGAAAATCGTTGAAGGCCTCGCGCATTACATTCTTAATACGTCCTCTTAACTCAGCTAAGGTTTCTAAATCGCTGCGACACCCCTTCCTTCTTGAGCGTGCGTGTATCCTCCTTTGTTTTTTGAGTAATCCTTTGACTTCGCATGTGTGCCACGGTGGATCATCCTCCCCATTTGTTGTCCGCTTCGGTATATGTATATCCATACCTTCCCTGACTATTCATATAAATCGATGCCACATCTCTTCAACAGCATCCTTTGTTGACTTGAAGTTATGGTAATTATTCCTCAGGTAGGTTCTAAAACACTCCTTAGAGGCCTTATTGAATTTGTATTCAATCTGCCCTTTTCTCGTTTTTCGCTTGGTCATTAGTCTGATAGTTGCAATTACCGCTTTGTGATCGCTTATACCTGTGGTCGTTGAAATGTCGGTGAATAATTCTGGCCTGTTGGTAACCAGCAAATCTAAAATATTTTCGCTACCATTATGACACCGCGTAGGTTCATCAACTAGCTGCTTGAGATGATTATCTGAGAACAAATCGAGAATTACTTCAGAAGCTGCCTTATCCCTTCTACCTTTAATGTGAACGTAATTACGCCAGTCAATATAAGGCAGATTGAAGTAGCCTCCTAGAATCATAGCATGATCCTGAAAACGGCTATTTATACTGTTTACATTATTTCTTAACTCCTCGGCGATAGCTATGTCGGAATCGGGTGGACGGTAGAAGGCGCCTATGATGAGTTTTGACCCAGCAACATTGAGTTTAATCCATATGATTTCACAGATCGTATCGACTTCTATTTCATTACGGTACATGGGAGAAATTTACTCACAGCTATAAATACCCCACCTCCATGAGAATGTAATCTGTCTTTACGAAAAACGTTCATGCTATCTTTAAAAGTTTCGGCGGAACTTATTTTCGGTTTTAGCCAACTTTCTGTACCGATAACAATATCCGCTTCTGTGCTACAAATAATGCCATCACCGCCATAAAAGTTGGGCACAGCAGGTAGAAAAGTTTGAAGATGTGATGAATACAATTCTGCATGGATCTACTAGAATTACTCCTTTGGAACTGATGTTTCAAAAACTAGCTCCAAGGATTATTACCAAATATATAGATTTTCCTGAATGTTTGGTGACAAACTTTCAACACAGGGTTGAGCTGGCCAAGAATATGTTGATAGAAAAAGCTAGAGCAAGACAGTAGAGATATGAAAAGAGAGGAAGAGAGGACTATATATCAAGAAGGGGACTTAGCACTCATTCAAATGCATTTCAAATCTTCCTCTGTAACCGTGAAATAAAGAAATTCAAGATACTGTACGAAGGACCATATATGGTGAAGGAAAGCCCCAGAGAAAATGCTAATGCCTTAGAATTCCCGAAAGATGGAAAATTAAAAGGGACTTACAATGTAATATCCCTCAAACCGTTCAGGGCGGACACTCGATGAGGGTGGGCACTGATGTGCCTAGGGGTAGGATCTATCCTGAACACCCGATGAAGTCCCTCCTCATCTCCTTTTGTAAATATGTTTTCTTTTTAATATTAGGTGTTAGTTTAGTTCAGTTAAATGGTACAATTTTATCCTTAGGAGATATCTGGAGGTCAATGGTCTTTTCCCTCCACTGGGTTTTTATACCATACTATTGAAATAAGAAGCTCGGATGGAATGTCAACCAGGTGGCTAGTGACCTAATGTCATGCTGTATATGTCCTAACAGTCCGCCAATACAGTGACAAGGTGAGTGATCGGTGTGGCAAAGACTAAACTTCATTTCTGAATGTGACCTACGATTTGTGTGATAGCTATTAAGGCTTAAGGAGTATGAATAATAAAGAATAGGACAGAAAGAGAGATCACACCAATGTGTGACATGATCCGAACTGTTTGGTGTATTCAAATGTTTGCTTATGTCATATGATTTTTTGTGTTCACATATTTGGTGTCTGTGTACACATAAAATGTGGTTTCTAGGATAGGTACTGACCACAAACAACTTTATGTAAATGGTAACTCAGATAATTTTGTATAGTAAAAAGTGTGGAGCTACCTAGCCACACCTCAACCATTTGTTGGCCTCTGGTTAAATTGCTCATTAAGAATTTCTTACTTGAACCAAGGACCTGGAAGGGGTTGTGACATTACTATGAGCTAGCGATCCACTATTAAAGAGTATCTGTGCATGTATCGATAGTCGACAGATCGAGAAGCGCTTCATTGTGCTAGACTCGCTGTTAGTCAGTCACGTTTAAGCTCTCGCAGAAGTAGTGCTGGTATTTTGTGATGGTGACTCTGTATCTAAGTGTTGTGCAGTGAAGCTTTATCCGGGCACTTTTGGATACATAATACGTGCTTCCGTGTTGGGAAAGATATGTTGGCTTTTGTGTCCGCAACACCAGACAAGCCAAGTGGTATAAAACTGTACAAATACGTTCATGGAGAGCGTGTAAAGTGTGATAGTGAACTAGTGATTGTTGTGCAGGTATTAACTGTACTGCTGATTGAATAAACGTATTCTGAATTAAACTTTCCACTCAGAAGGACTTCTAATGTTCGGATAAATGATATTTAATTTTGGTTGTTGGTCGGCGTATTAATGTTAACCATAAACTGTTAGAATAAAAGTATCCATCAGCGCACATTATATGTGTGTGTGTGTGTTGTATGTAGCATTTCCCTGTTAACTTGTGTACTTTTAAAATCACGAAGGACTATAAATACATACTAATATGTTCACCATCCAATTGTGGTGACCGCTTTAAAAAATAATAATTTACGAAGTCTCGATGCATCCATTAGGTGGGTGGAAATACAGTACAGTGACTGAATTTATTATTCGGTATAAAACCAATTGTTTTACAAGCCTTCCCTCCAAAAAGAGGAGAATTGTGAATTGTCACCTACTTTTGAAAGCTATTGGTTACTAATACTAATTAAAACAATTTCTGGTTTAAGAAATCTTTTTTATTTATGATTATTTGTTTTACACTTGCTACCTATCTAAGCATTTTTTTTTTTTTTTTTTTTTATTTTTTTTATTTTATTTTTTATTTTTTTTAAACTTTGTTCATATTTGTCAAGAATGGAACCTTAAGCTGTTTTTATCCAGAAAATATTTATTTTACTCCCTACAAAATTAGAAAACCAGCAGGAAAAGTCCACAAACAGTCAGTTCACACACTAAATATGTTGCATTATTTATATTTGTTAAAGCTGAAAATGTATTGTATTCTAGAACATTTTAGTACATTCATGGACATTCTAGAAGATTCCAAAGAACTTTTATAACACTTTGGTTGAAATATGAAAATGCCATAGGTCTACCACTTTCAACCATCATATTTCCCACACCGTCACAGCTACCAACATTCAACCAATGCAATGCACAATGGGAGACTCAAGCTAATACCACACACAATCACCAGTGGTCTGCATTGTGGCTGCCAAAGTGAAATATACATGTCTATTAGGACGATCACCACCATAGCCACTATAGTGCACGATGGAAGACTCAGTTTGTTGAAGGTTGGAAATGCTTTTAATTTATATCAAAATTATATCTGAACATATCAGCTATCTGTGGTATTGGCTCATTATCAGGCTGGACATCGAATTTACCAGATAAAAAAAAAAAATTGCAGCATCAATGGCTGCTGTGGTGCCTTATAGAAGTTATATGTACCTCTTTTTCATCTTACTTGTATATTAATTCATAATACTGTTGGATATCAAATTTCAATCTTGACTCTTGTGAGCAGTAGTTTTCCCTCACATTTAATTCATTAGATGTTATTGACAAATATGTGTACTTCCACTTCCTTATACAATTGTAATGAAATGTTTTGACCATATTCTTATTTGTGTCACAATAACAGGAGAGATCAGATTAGAAAAATATGGTGTTGTAGTGATGGTTACACGAATTCTTTCTTCCCTTGTGCCATTTGATAATGGAATGCACAGAGTAGATATTATTTTTGTTGCAAAGCAACTTCTGCCACCCACGATTCTGTGAATTACCTAACGTAGATTTTGATGTATACGGGGGCGGTCCGATAAGAACTTGGCCTACAAAAGAAAAAATGAAAATTTTGGAAAAGTGTCGATTTATTTCTCAACATAGTTTCCTTTTAGCTCAGTAAACTTGACCCCTCAATGCTCCAACTTCTTTAACCCGTCTGAAAAACACGTTTTCTGGAGATCTGCAAAGTAGGTCTCCGTGGCGGCGATAACCTCCTCATTCGACTCAAATTTCTGCCCGGCAAGTGTCTTCGTCAAGTTCGGAAACAAAAAGAAGTCGCACGGAGCCAAATGGTGCTGTTTTTTCTACAATTCGGCATTGAATCGGCCCAATAATTCAGCATAGTAAAGCCCTGTGATTGTTTTGCCCTTCTCCAGGTATTTGGTGTAGATCACACCTTGTGAATCCCAGAAAAGGGTGGCCATCACCTTTTCGGCCGATGGAAAGTCTTAATCTTTTTCGGAGCACGTTTGCCGGGTAAAGTCCACTGTTTTGTCTGTTCCTTGGTCTCTGGTGTATACCAGTGGATCCATGTTTCGTCGACGGTCAAGTAACGACGCAGAAACTCCTTCAGATTGTGCTTAAACAGCATCAAACACTGCTGTGAAGTGGTCTCACGGTTGCGTTTGTTGTCCGGAGTGAGCAAACGTCGCACCCATCGTGCCGACAGCTTTCTCATGCCCAAAATTTCATGCAAGAAATGACCCACACGGTCTGTTGAGGTGTCTACTGTCCCAGCAATCTCGCACACCTTCAATCGGCAGTCTACCAATACGAGATCTTGGCTTTTTGTCACGTTATCCTCTATGGTAACTATTTTCAGGGTACCTGGGCATGGCTCATCAAAAACCGACGTGCGACCACGTTGAAACTCGTTAAATCGATTTTTGACAGTTGCTATCGAAGTTGAAGAGTCACCGTATACAGCATTAAAGTGCTCTTTGATTTTGCTGCGTGATTTTCCTTCCAAAAACAAGAATCGAATCACCGACCGATATTGCTCTTTTTCCATTTTTCTAAAATCCGCGGACGCTCCCACTTTCACACACAATCAAAAGAAATCTATGAGTCAATTTGGCTGAAATTTTAACAATAGCTGGTCTAAGATAATGTACTACACGATAATGATTTTCTCTGGCGACAATGGTGCCATCGGGAAGCGAGGCTAAGTACTTATCGAACATACCTCGTATGATTACACTTAATTTAGGTATAAAAAGTGGGAACATTTCTTTTGTAGTTATGGGAATAAATTATTGAACAATATACTCAATAACTAACCTTACACACTGAAGGAGTTTAACAATTTGTAAGCTACTGATGTTGGTATTTTGGGAAGGTCATGAGCTCCATCACAGTTAATTATTAATAATAACAGCGTCTCAGTATGTCATAATGTAACACAGTATTTTAGTTTCTTTCCATGTAGCATGGCGAACGTGTGCTAACATTTTGGCCTTTCATTTGGGAGGACGCAGGTTCGAATCCCCCACTGGCCATCCAGATTTCAGTTTTCCATGATTTCCCAAGATCATCCAGACAAATGTTGGGATGGTTTCTTCAAATATCCATGACTGAATTCCTTCCTGTTCCTTGCCTCCAGCCCTTTCCCACCTATAATGACCTCAACATCAGATAGGAATAAAGCCATAAGAAAACAGTTTCTTTCACTTTCATTTTTGAATGTGTAATTACAACTGCAATGATGAACAGTACCTTTTCATGAATTTATTGTTCATCTCAGCTTGTTTAGGATTGATACATCTAACTTGCCAAGTAACTGTTTTAAGATATTCCAAAACTCCAGGTCATTTGTGCTTTTTATGGCAAAGGTGAGTGAGTGTAGTATGACACTTGCTTCCAAGATTTAGGGTCCCAGGTTCAAATCGTGGAATGGCCTGGAGCAGTGCTTAGTCATAAGAAAATATGGCAGTATTATTATTATTATTACTCCGCGATTCACTAAAAGTGTGTGATTCAGATTTAGATCTAGCCATTGAAGATGTGTTATGCACAGCAAATTGAAACTCTGTCACCTATAGTGAGACCACATGAATTTACTATCCTAAGGTCTTCGTATTTTAATTTCTACAGATCCTTCATGTGAGGTTTAAAAGTAATTTTTTTTGTTTTACATATGATTGGTAAAAATCCTAACCTGGAGGAGATTACTATACTTCAGCCAAAATATCTCCAAATCAAGGTACTTGAATTTTACTCCCAAGTGACTGGCTTCTTTTTCTGTTATAATATGTGGTGATCACATCATTTACTTATGCTGTCTTCCCAAGTATGCTTGGGTAAACTCTCTAGAGTTAAGTTAGTTTATTGATTTAGTTACGGTAGACAACTGTTGTGTCGTGAGTAATATATGTTACAGAAAGTTTCACTTAAAACCTCGCATCTTCTGATATGTATTATGAATTTTAAAAACTCTGAGAAATGCTCTATTTTGCTTCTGTTGGTGGATAGATTTTAGGATTTTGAATAAATAATTCCTATCAATGAAAGATATTGTTTTTAATTATTTAAATGTTCTAATAAACTAATTAATTTGACTTTTATAAATAAGCAGAATAATATGTACGGCAACTATGTAAACTAATATGCTTTGTTCGTCAGCACAAATATGAGACCAGTGAAAGAAAAGATTCGTAAATAAACGTGGACAGTTACGAAATACGCTGTCTGATCAAAAGTATCCCAGAAACCTCTCTGTAATGTGGGATTGAATGCTACAGGTTACAACAGGTGGACCTTGTAAGGAAACATAGTTACCATTCTCACAGAGCTGTTTTTTATTTAACATTTACATTTATAATGCATTTGATGTGTATATTCCCCCCCCCCCCCTCCTTAAAATTTTATTGAAATGTAATGCAAATTGTTTTGTTAGTGTATATCTTCTTTATATATAGATTTCTTCTGCCTGTGTGTATGTTACTGAACTCCTCCTAAACGGCTGGACTGATTTTTATGAAATTTTGTGTGTGAGATTGTTGATTCGAGAATGATTTAGATTCACAATTTGATTTGCAAAAGCCCACCCTTCTCCCCCTTGTACACCCTCCCCTCCTAATTTCCAATTATCATATGGAAATCCACAGTTTTTATCAGATTTCGATAAAAGTTTGCAAACGTGTACTTTAAAACAAGGAGAAAAATAAGGTCTGTAATTTGTTTACAAAACCCTTTCAACCCCCTTAATTTTTGTCAATGTCATTTACACAAAGCTACAGTTGACACAGTTTGACTGATCACCATGAAAGTTAGCATATACAGGGTGGTCAGAAATTCACTCATCGGCGGGTAAGGGCAGTGTTCGGGAAGTTGCACTAATGAAATAAATACAAAAAAAATCTAGTAAAAGTCGTACCGTTTTTGAGTTATACGCAGCTAAAGTTGGCCAATAAGAGCGTTGTGCGGGCGAATTCAAACAGCCTTCCACAGGCGGTGTTGCCAAGCGTACTCGAGGCATAGGACCGCCAAAGAAAACGAAAAGAAAAACTCTTCGGAAGTGGGGATCGAACCCGCAACCTTCAAATTGAGAGTTTGCCATCTTACTGACTACGCTGCCAAGGCACTAGAATTTCCTTGTTTTTAGAAGCCACTTGGGCGGACTGTTTG
This sequence comes from Vandiemenella viatica, assembly GCA_031002005.1. Lineage (NCBI taxonomy): Eukaryota > Metazoa > Arthropoda > Insecta > Orthoptera > Morabidae > Vandiemenella > Vandiemenella viatica. The sequence continues at coordinate 189,431,293 of CM061920.1, forward strand.
TTCGTAATCGGAATTGATCGGTAATCCGCAACATTTTTCGGGAAATCGGTGGTGGGACTAAAGGATCATGCCAGAAAAAGTCTTGCAGTCGAACACAACTTACAGATAAAGACACTGTCATCATGCAACATCATCATTTTTTGTTTGAAGAGTACGCCGATATGCATTTGGCGTATGGCGCTGTCGGACAAAAGAGGGCCGAAGCAGTTAAGATTTACACAACTCGATTTCCTAACCGTGTGATTCCATCGGCCAACACTTTTGTGTTGGTTAACAGAAGGTTGAGGGAGATGGGAAGTATTGTTTTCCACAGGCCCGACGCCGGACGAAATCGGTTCAGGCGGAGTGTAGGATTTGAAGACAATGTCCTGGAAATGATTGCTGATAATCCGAGGACAAGTTCTAGGGTTATTACCAATGCATTGCAGGTACGTCCAGTCTAAGTGATCCCTCAAATTCTCCATTTATTGTTGTTGTTGTTGTTGTTGTTGCTTTAGGATGCGTCGACAGTGGGGTCATTAGCGCCCTATTCTCCGTTTAAATGCAGCCTTTCAACAGGGTCATTTTTGTTGTTTTTTAATTACCAGGCCTCACATGCCACTGTTTTGGATGTCCTTCACGAAGATGGGTTATATCCCTTTCACTTTCAATAGGTACAAGATTTTGAGGAAGACGATTTTCCACTTCGAGTTCAGTTTTCACACTGGTACCTGCAACAATGTAACGATTATCCAAACTTTGAAAGGAAGGTGCTGTGGACCGATGAGGCGTGCTTTACCAGGGAGGAGTGTTTTAATAGCCGAAAAAGCCACATCTGGGATGTCGAAAATCCGTATGCAATTTTTGTCAAGTCATACCAACACAAATTTAGTGTTAACATTTGGGCGGGTATTTTGGGCGAGTTTATACTAGGCCCTGTTCTACTTCCGCAACGTTTAAATGGCCCTTCTTAGTTACCATTTCATGAAAACGTCCTTCTGTTGTACTTAGAAGACGTTCCTTTGGCAATTCATAATGACATGTGGTTTCAACATGACGGCGCGCCGCCGCATTTTGCAGTACCGGTACGTCAACACTTAGATGCATTGTATCCTAACAGGTGGATTGGTCAAGGAGGCCCAATTCACTGGCCAGCTCGGTCACCAGACTACAACCCATTGGATTTTTATCTCTGGGGAGCTGTCAAATCCATTGTTTATGAGACTGAAGTAGAAACAGAGGAAGAACTTTTGGCTAGGATAATTCTAGCTTTTGATGAAATTAGAGAAAGTTACAATTTTGGAGGACTCGCAAATTCAGTAACTCAGCGTTGTCGTGCCGGTATTGCAGTTGAGGGAGGACATTTTGAGCAGTTGCTGTAAAATGTAAGGACCGTATTTTTTTTGTTATTGTTGTTTATTGGGATACATTTTTACTAAAAACAAGATTTTTCAGAGATTATTTATTTTACGGTTACTGTCGTGGGATGACGCTTATTGTAAGTAAATCCGTGTTGGGTTTCAATGTTGCGACTGATAATGTCGAGTTGGATATGAAACTACTGTACAGTAATTTTGTTTTGTATCAGTGACAAAAGGGCTTTCAATGAGTAACAGCTTGTTTACCTTTTGGGGCTAGCCGCGCGTTAGCGAGTTGATACACGTTACCAAAATGTTTACAACTTGTTTGAATAAGAACAGACTTTTTGCAGCAGAGAAAGTTACGTTACAAACGATAGAAAGGGTTCTGTTTTCCAAAGATTTATTGTTGCAAAATAATAGCAAGGATATTCACGTTAATTAATAAAAAAAGCTTCTTTGCAACGAAAAAATTAAGTTTGCAGAATTTTTGTGCCAGTAACTAAACGATTTTTGTACAAAAATTAAAGATAAATCTAGCAAGCAGATCAACTAATTAAAAAAAACAATTCCCATAAAAAAAATCCTTTAGCCCCACCACCTACTTCCCGAAAAATGTCGCGTATTACCGATCAATTCCGATTATGAACAAACAGTCCGCCCTAGTGGCTTCTAAAAACAAGGAAATTCTAGTGCCGTGGCAGCGTAGTCAGTAAGACGGCAAGCTCTCAATCTGAAGGTTGCGGGTTTGATCCCCACTTCCGAAGAGAGTTTTTCTTTTCGTTTTCTTTGGCGGTCCCATGCCTCGAATACGCTTGGCAACACCGCCTGTGGAAGGCTGTTTGAATTCGCCCGCACAGCGCTCTTATTGGCCAACTTTAGTTGTGTATAGCTCAAAAACGGTACGACTTTTACTAGATTTTTTTTGTATTTATTTCGTTAGTGCAACTTCCCGAACACTGCCCTTACCCGCCGATGAGTGAATTTCTGACCATCCTGTATATGTATTTTTTCACGGAGAAGGTTTCTGAACAGAAAATTTAAAAATGCAACCCTCTCCCCCTATACACCCCTTCATTTTTATGCAAACTCATAGTTTTTATCTGATTTCGATGGAGCTTTGCAAATATATGCTTTAAAACAAACAGAAAAATACTGTCAACATTAGTTTTACAAAAACCCAATCTCTTTCTCCATTTACATCCCTTAATTATTGTCAATGTTCTTTATACAAAGCTACAGTTTCTGTCCAATTTGGAAGGAATTTTGGACATGTATACTTTAAAATAAACAGAAATATACTGTCTATATTAGGTTTACAAAAACGTAAGCATGTTCCCTCTTTACCAACATCTTTTTTTAATTCCAGTGTTCTTTATAGAAACACACCGTTTTAAATTCCGTAAAAATAAATCCAGCTTTTTTTAAGTTATGCCAGAATATTCATAAAATGAAAATTTCCTAATGTTTTAACACGTACAACAGATTGTAGCTTGGACCCCAGCCTTAAACATTGTGAAAACCCATCAAAAATCCTTGTTTTTAGCATGATGTTGGAACAAATGGATATATTCCAGATACAGATTTATGTATGTGGTATGTAAAATGGGTGGATGGTAGATGTTTTGACTGTCAAGCAGCAGCTTTAACACATGCTATGGTTAGGTTAAAATGCAGCCTAGACCAAAATGTAAACTGATATTATGCATAACAGTATTCAACTCACCCTGTTCTGGGAATTGTTTGGATATATCAGTGTTTAGTTTACTTCTTGAAATTAATGAACATGATTCACATCGGAAATATAAAAATAATGTACAAGTAAATCAGTCCCAATTAGACCAGGCAACACCAGGTACTCTGCTAGTCTACTATATAATTTCGTAAGCTCACTCATTCACTCACCTCGGTATCTATTGCCTGGAGATAGGTGTTCAGTGTCAGCCTTTGCTCACAAAACATCGACCAGAGATACTATTAGAAGAAATTCCTGGCTGTCCAGAATTTAATAGCTAAGCAACTGCTGCCAAATTATTTGCCATAATACATTCATTAAGTTCGCTTTTCGTAGTGTTTCATAGTTAAAAAAGTATCAATAAACTTTACGTTTCGAAAAATGTGGATCTGCTTTTTAATAACATGTTGCTAATGAAAGGAAAATAAAAAAAACTATTTAAAAAATAAATTACTCTTGGTCTCTGCTGTAACTATGAATACCAATTTTCATTCCGGCTTAGGATAAATTTCAGTTTAGTTAAAACTTCCACTAATGTTGTTGCTTGACAAAAGTTTATGCATTACGGTTTATTTGCTTTTTAGGTATTTTACTGACAACTTTCGTTAATGGTCTTTCTTCATGTTTGCTGTACGTGAGTTATTAGGTTATTTTGAGTGGACATCAGACCAAATATATTACCGAATCAACTATTCTGGCAATTCATTTCTTTGGAGTTGCTCTACTGATTAATTTTATGAAATGTGTATTAGGTTCTCTGGCCATTACAGATACTATGACCAATGATTACGAGTGTTTGCCCAGTATCAACAAAAAAAAACAAAGTGATGCTTTTGAAGCAAACAGGATTTTTTTTTTTTTTTAATTTTGCTGAAAGAGCTTTAAGGGTCAAATACAAGTAAAGTTTGTATTTAAGCAATTATACGATTGTACTATCTTCTCTGTTATGTTTAATACCTACCTCTATTAATGTTCTGAGTTCTTCTAGCTCTCAGATTTTATTCACCCTGAAACACGTCAAGTTTATATTTGGTCCAATCAGGTCAACCTGTTATAATCTTTCATCCCAAAAACTGGAACATTTGTAGACCCATGACGATATGCAAAAAAAGTATCATGGTCTTACACTAGTCAGAGATAAGGTATTTGGCATCTAGATATTGTGGGCCATTTCCTCGATTGCGATAGGATCAATTTTTATAAATAATTTTCACATCAATGTAATTGAATTTGTTGTTTTACTTCCCGAATGTATTTCATTTCATTCTCTGAAGCATCTTCAGCGGTTCTGTCTGTTGGGTGTTTATACATGTAATTACATTTGTTCTATGTTAAAATTTAAACATGAAAATTATGGTATATACAGATACTAGCTTATTTACATTTTTCATTGGGCACATATTCTTGTAATTGTACAGTGTTTCAGCATCAGTTATGTTTGTAGCAGCAGTTTGCATTACAGCTGTTGGTTGCATCTTTATGAATAATTGCGTAGCACTTTCACTGCACTGTAATATATTGATTTCTGATGGCTTACATTTGTTTACTGTGTAGTGTACATCGCTGATTGGCAGGTTTGTTTATCATTTGTCTTCTGTTTTATTCAGTGGGTGGCGTGCTTTTAAATATGTGTTTGTGCTTAGTTTGGTGTATTATTATTATTGGCTGTGTCTTTTTGTGGTAGATGGTTATGTTTCTTATTTCATTTTAAGTACTGTGTATAATGTTGGGTCCGTCAGGTTTGTATATTCATTTATTATGTTCTTTTCTTCTGCCAGTGATTTGTGAATGTGGTAGTTTTCCTGAAATGTTGGTACTTGTGGTTTGCTATTATAAATGGTTAGTATTTACATGCCTGTCTCTATGTTTGTGGGCTGGTGAGTATGCTCTAGTATGTGTTCTGCGAATGTTGAGTGGTTATTGTATTTCAGCTTGACATATGTGGATTCAGATGTTTTGCAGAAGTGCGTGCGGAGGTAGAAAAATTGATTTATAATTATTTAAATTTCAATATTTTATCAAAAATAAACTTAAAGTAAAAATAAGTATACTTTTTATCCCAAATTCTATCTTTTTTCACAAGCAAAGTCTGTTTCAATACAATACTGCCATACTGATTTATTTTTTGCCGCATCTTTCAATAACCAAAAAAGTGTGATGGTTTCACAAGTGAATTAAATTATTTGCATAACTATGCACCCATCAAAAAACAATCTTTGTCTTATGAACTTTGGGGATTTGTGGCTCATCTAATTCAAGCACAAGTCCACAGCACGGAACATCACCACCCTCCCACCGCTCTAGTGGCCCAATCATAGTCCAACTTGGAGGACCAATAATGATCCAATTTTCCTATAAATGACTGTTGTTGGCCCATGAAAGGTGTTACAGTACTAAATGTAGGACATGTTGGATGTTGATGGACCTCCATACAACCAACACATGTCTTTGCCATTCAACAAGCTATGGCTTTCAGTCAAGATTGGAGGAAATATCCTACAACTGTGCTATAAGGACACTGGTGTGCTGCGAGAAAATACAAGTGTTAAGGATTGCTTGGAGCATTTTGTTGGACCCCTTCTAGTAGCATGAATGGGTGAGCGCATTCTACGATAGTTCTAAATGGATGTTCTATAAGTTGTACCGTGAATAGGCCACTTTACTTTACATGCAAGTTTAAACTTATAAATACGTCACTTCAGTTCATTGTTACTATTATTGCAAGATTGTAAAAAAAACACACACATTGTTTTACCTAAGTGATGATGGGCCAAATCTTCTATAAAGAGAAAAGAGTAATATATATTATGATGTAAACAAAACCTCCGTATTTCATCTGCATTAAAAATTGCAGATGCGGATGTAGGATTTCATGTGAACGTTCCGCAGTTGTGGATGTAGATATTACACCCCTAGTCTGAATATTTTTGGAAAGTGATAAGTAAGAGAGTGTAAATGTCTTTGGGTAATGAGTATGGATTCTGGAAGAAGAAGAGACGGCGGGCAGAGGTATGTTGTTGTATGCCTTGCTCTTGTTGTAGAAATGGTGTATTTTGTAAAGTTAATTAAAAGTACATTCAGAGAACTGCTTAAGACAAGACTGTAATGAGCAAAAAGTGATTGTATGAAAAGTCTAAAAATACATAAGTACACAGTAAATATGTGTGAAACTTAAAAACGGTGAAGTATTTTGAATTGTTTAGAGTCTGATTTACACCTTGTAAGGCTCCCCTTAGTTCGCTAAAAGCACTCCCACTAGCTATCCCCAGCAATAACATAGTCTATAGATCGATTTGAAGTTGCTTATGTTGGACTTAGACATTTCATGTAAGGTAATTGTCAACTTGAATAGATTTTCCTGCATTAATTTCCATTCATAAGAATCATTTTAAAATGTGTTCATTATATCCGGAAAAATTTATTTTAAGAGATAATTCGGTTTGTTGAGGTTTTGAAACACTCCATTATGAAAGATAGAATTTAAGATTTGAAATAACTTTGGATTGAATAAAGCTACAGCTGACCTTTTATCACCAGCTATAGTCAGCACTGTCCCAAATATTTTGATAGTAAAATTAACCTATTTGGCAAAGTTTAATTAGTGGTTTTAATTAGGAGAAAAAATTTACTTTTTAACTAAAAGGAATACAGCTGAGAAATTTATATTAGTAGATAGGCTAAATTGAGACGATTACAAATATATAATGGTTTTGGTAAAAAGTTTAAGCATTTGTCGAATAATTAAGATTTGGAAGATAGATTGTTGCTAATTGTTGTTGGAGTGCGAGAAAGTCTGCCTAGTTGGTGACGTAAAAAACTTCAACGTTGAGCTTATAGAAATCCTTTTGAATGCTAAATTAAATTAAAAAAGATAGAATGTGATCATAGGAAGCCCTTGTATAAATTCCAAGTTAAACTATTTAGTACCTTAGGAGATATTAATTAATGAAAAAGGTTGCTGACGTCTTGGGCCTTGGCAAGCTTACAAAACGCCATGCAGCCACCATGAATTGCCTCATTCTTTTGCTGGAAAGTGAACGCGTAACTTCACGCGAGTTATCGGAGTGAACCGTAGTCGTGTTCACACTAAAGTTAGTGGACTTTGTGAGTTTTTCTTCTCGTATGAATGTGCTTAACCTGTTAATCTTCAATGGAACTGTTGTTTGATGTCTTATCCACATTTCTGGTACCGATAATGTAATAGTGAACTTTTCCAAAAATATAAGTATTGTGTTATTCTCAAACTGTGTCAAGTGAACTCATTTCAATACACCCTTCATATTTGGGGTTTATTAAACGAATATGTGGCGGCCGACTTATTAAATATTAAAGGTACCAGAAGGCCACACTGGTCAAGAACTTTAATGTTCACAGTTTAGGCAAAAGTGTTAACTCCCCTGTCAACATTATGGCCTAACAACCTTATCCTGGTTTTCACTCCTCAGAACTAATTTTCCAGACAGAGTGTAGCCAATTTAAATGAAAAGTGATCAGTATATCTTGGTATAATGAATTGGTGATGAGGCATGGAAAGATATTGGTGAAAAAATTAGGAGAGGTGCATGAAGGGTTAAAAATGACGATGACCACAAGCCAGCAGCCGATTTCAGGCATAAGTGTGGGGAAAGGTTTTCTTTCATAGGTGAGGGAGCCAGGGATTGGAATAAATTATCAAGAGGAGTGAATAATTATGAAAGATATTGAAATTATTTAGTCTCCTATCTAAAACACTTCCGCATCAACAATCTTGATGATTTCTACAGTGATCTATGCCACAAGATTTCCACTGCAGGAGTCACTGTTTAGAGATTCTCTTCCACATATAAAGAGTTTCTTAATAGTGAATGTGAAGAAGAGGTATAGTTGTACATATTCTGACGGCTTTCATGAATTTTTGGTGATGCAGAAATTTCTTTTGTCAATAATTCTGTCCCAATGCAATGCTTGATATTGGACAGAGTACATTCCATTTATGTTTGCCTGTCTGGGTAAACATGTGTAAAATAATGCAATTGGTGCTAGCATTTCGAACATTAAGTTTCAGCACTCATATTTTTCTAAGCATGTGCAATATAGATTAGGCTGGGAGCTTTTGGACTTAACATCATAAAAATTTATATGCATTGATTATTACTGACTATTAATGTGTGCAAGTTCAGTTTCCCCATTTTAATATCAGGTGAAAGTAATATTTTTAAACACTTCACTAGATGTTCTGTTTAGAAGATGATTTGTTCTGTTATAACAGTTAGTAGTGTTTATTTTCTGAAAAACTGAAACCTTAATGAGATGAGATGCAGAAAGTGTTAGGAAACTAGATTTGGTTTTATATTGTGCTTACTAATTAATGCTGTGAACTGAACTGAACTTTCTGTTTTAGGTTCCTAATCGATGACTGTAAATATATGAAAAAAAAACTAGAAGAAGGTGAGAAACTTCACAAGTCTTAGCCAGTTGATCGCTACTGCAGGAGAAAGAGGATTAGCAAAAATTAATATGTGATGAATAATCAGTTCACACTTTGTGGTACAATACACAGATGTACTATAATAACATTTTGTGATACTTAGATTTAGTTGAAATAATTATAATAATTGTGATAAAGTAGACAGGGAGAGAAAGAAACCAGTGTTCAGAGTGGATAACAGTATGCCTGCCAGTCGCCACCATGGATTTATGTTGAAAAGGAGAAGAAAAATGCAGATTGATCATTGGATTTTTCATGATTATTGCATTTCAGTTCACCTAGCCGAGTTATTACAAATCTAGCTAAATCCAATTAATTATGAAAATGAGTGTTATAATGTTGTCAGTTCGTATGGAGATACTTGACACGTAGAAATATTTGTTAACATTCTCATCTTAGTATCTTATCACTTGGTTTGTTGCCACCTAGAGTGATTAGGGATACTGAGCCAACAAGCAGTTACCGCAAACCATAAGTTGTAGGAGCATTGGAACCATATGATGACATTTGGGCTATGGTTACCTGCTTAGAGTGCCTTTTGCCCATTGTAACCTGGGCCAGGGCATCTCTGTAAGTTGGGATCCTCCCACCTCCTCCCATTGCTAACAAATGACAATGAAGTAAATGCTCCCTTACCGCCTGGGGTAGAATGATCTTCCTTTCTCGGAAGGGGTATAATAGTCTCAATAATACTCTTGTTGTTATTCTTTGTTTTGGAATCACCACCAGTAGTTCAATGAAGGAAGTATTACTTAAAGGAGGTTACCTGTATCATGTATCTAAGTTGTAAAATGCCAGGTTTAGGTTTTTAATGATTTCAGCAGTGTAGATTTCTCTACAGTACTATCTACTGTTCAGAAAATTTATTCTTTATTTATTTCTTTTTCCTTGCATATATTGTATTGTATTTTCTGATTTAGTTTCTTTAAAAAACTTGTGTATAGTAGTTGATTTCAAAACACAGCTGTTTGGCAGCTAATGGATTTACAACAAAGAAGTAAGGTCTTATTATCAGACTTGAAAATGGTCAATAAATGTGGCACATCCATATACGAACACTATGTAGAAGTTTTGAATAATAAACTCAACTCCGATGAGCAGGAAACCTGGGCATTTTGTTTTTATCTTTAGCTAAAGTTCCACATTTATTAATGATATATTTCATCTTGGTAAACTATGGTTTCTATTATTAAGTGTAAATAATTTCAACGGTATGAAAATTCAAGCTCTACACTCAAAAGAGAGAAACATTATCATTATGTAAATAACACTTAAGTCTGTACTGGCTTTCCAGTGTAGTCTTAGTGCAGTTTTCATTTCTTTTTTAAAAATTGATTGTAGGATTTATGCAATATTTTCCATCTCATTTCTGTTATTGCCTAAGAGCATTAAGCTTTCTATTCCTTGAGGATAATGATTTGTGGATCTGTTTGTGTGGCACATTTTATTTATGAACATTCATAGTACTTTTGAAGTATCTATTACAAACATTATACCAAGTTTGTTCTCTAGTTATAAGATAAATATTTAGTTTTATGTGACTAATAAACAAAGTATTAGTATATTATTGATGAAATAATTTTTGTGAGATAATATTTAAATTTATCTAACCTCATTATCACTGATTTAAATTCATCATTTGTAATGCAGCTATGCTTTGATTATTTTCTGAATGTAAATAAAGCTGTATCAGTGATGAAAGTGAATTCAGTACTCTCACATTCATAATTAACTAAAATTTGTCTGATTGTCACATTCGAGTATTGTTCAATGGTTCATGTCCTTTGTCGAACAATTTTAAAGCATTTTAAGTGTTTATTTTGTTATTACATGTTTAACTGATTGTAACAAGTCATAATGTTTGTTAACCTTACTTTTACCAGCATTTTTTAAATTATTTTTTATGGTATTTCCTGTTTCAAATATTGATAAAAGTCATTTTTCAAATATAAATGTATTAGGATCTTCAAAACCAGCTTTTGGCTAAGAATGTCGAAGTATTTGGTAAAGTATGAATGGTGTGGGTTCAAATTTTGACAATAGTTGAATTGATTACTGTTTTTAAGCTTTTTCAGTGTGTGAAATAGTTTCTATTTTCCACCTTAGAAAAACCAAAGCTTCAGCAAAGACTCAACCACATCTCTCATGCCTGCAACATGCTGTAATAATGCAAGAAAAAGGGGAGAGTCTTACACTAGGGAGCCATGTGTATGTGTTTAAATTTTGTGCTGTAGGTAATTAAAACACAAGTGAAAATTAGGACTATTGAAATCAACTGGTAATTTTGCATGATATATGAAGAGAGTATCATCATAAAGACAATTTGATATAGACCTAATAAGAGATAAAGGAAAAAGTACACTGAAGAAGAAGTGAAAGTTGCAGGAAAATAACCAAAATAAATGTAATCTTAAAAAAAAAAAAAAAAAAAAAAAAAACCTGTTAAACCTCAATTGGAGGGGCTAGCGTACAGAGTATGCCAATGAGTTATTTCTGGCCGTGAATAACAGACTACCTATTCTTAGGGCCTCATCTCGCCTCTAACCTGCTAGTAACAATCCCCAACAACAAAGCGCCTAGCCAATCCATTTAGTCTGGTTTCCAAGTTCCCTCTTTCTAATGCATGTGTCAAATTGGCAAACTTGTATGTAAAGCATGATTACTGAAGACTGAACACTGTCAGCGGATTTTATAAGAACTTTCAGATGAAAAGGCACTCTGAGCTGTCGACACGGCATCTGATATCAATGAATCGGAGTTTATTGAATATTCTGATTATGAAACTGACTCAGAAATTGATGCAGACATTTTAGAACCTCCTCAAACATCACCGCCTCGTGTTTCTATGACAAACAACAATTCTACTGATGTTGGAGATATTTGTCAGCCATTAACGTAATGATGATATTTTTGTAAAAAATTTGCAGCTCCATGTACCCCTATTAAATCAGGGTGGCCACAGACCTGGAAAATATGGAATTATCAGGGAATTTAAAGCCACCTTGAAATATCATGGAAATATCAGGGAATACAAGTAATTTAAAAAATTATCAGGGAATTTTAATTGCAACAACCCAAAATTTGATCATTTTTTGATAATTTATTTTAATATTGAACTTTTGCATTAAATCATTCAGCTTATATATTTTTGACATAAAATAGCCGACAAATACCGCATTTACACTAGCAACTTGCATCTTGTCTTGCGCCTCATCGAGATACGACAACGAGATGTTCGTGCGCGAGCGCTAACATGAACTCTCTCTGGAACTCAGCATTTGAAATTATATTAAAAAAAAAAAGTGGATGACATCTAAATCATGTAAACTCAAAAGTTATATTTTTTACTGAATAAAATAGCAATCGTAGAGGAGTAAGTATATAAAGATGTTTTTATGTTTCACTAAACAGTTTCACAATTTCAAGCAAAGTGTGAAACAGATGTTCCAAAAAAATTGCGTTTGTGGAGAGTCTTCAAAGTCCTGTAGAATGTCACAAGCTGGTTTTGAACTTCTGAGAAAAATTGAACCTTTAATATCAAAACAAATGCCTAGATTCAATATACCAATGCCAGCAAAAATGTGAATAGCGATAATTATATGGCTTTATAACTTTTTTGTATTAATGATATAAGGTGAATTAAAGCAGGAACAAAATAATATGTAAGATCCTAAATAGGTAGGATTTATAAAGTTTTGCGTCATTCAGAGCTCTTTCAAATGCTGAATCGATGTAACAGTATAAACATCGTGCTCGTGCCTTTGACTTGCTCCAAATAAACTGCTGCCAAGGTGAGCGGCATAGGCAAGCAACCACACAAAGTGAACCAACACGAATGAATGGTTTATACAAACTCGTGTTCATGCTATCTTGCGTAGACTCGCGGAAACTTAGGCGAAAGTGTTAACTCGGCAACAGAAGAAATTGAAAATTGAACAAAAAAAGCTACAATAACTGAACCAGAAGATTTGAAAAGAAAAGTGTAGCAAATGAAAAAGGGCATAAAAAAGCTAAGCTGTTGACTGAGTCAAGTTACTGATGAACAATTTAAAAATCTTCAATTATTTTATCCACCAAATATTGAAAGATTACTAATTTGTTCTAGTTCATATTAGTCATTTGACCTATCTTATTTTTGTGCTACTCATTTTTTCTTATGCTTCATAAGATTACTAAATTAGTTATAAAATTTTCAAGTAAACATTCATAAACATGTTTATTTTTCTAATTTTTTGAGTTTTATACCAGATTTAATTATTTAGAATCAAAATATAATTTAAACTTTAAATATCTAAACCATGCAAATCCCTAAATCAGGGAAAAATATGGCAAATTTCTCTGTAAAACCTGGAAATATCAGGGAATTTTTAAATCATTACCTTGTGGCCACCCTGTAAATTTCCCAAATACTGGTGAACACCCTTAAAAAAATTTTCAAAAAACAATAGTCACAGAGAACAATATGTATTAATTAATGTGACGGATGAGCTTGTTTATTGTCGCAAGTTCTGTCGATTTTAGTAATAATTTTGTTCAACTTCAGAGTCTATTCAGCATTCATTTGATTTCGTTTTTATCATAACTGTGTGTGAAAACTGATTCTCATATAATAAAGTGTCAATAAAGCCAAAAGGGAATTTACGCCATTGCGTGAGAGCTCTGGAATTGCTTCCTGTCTTGTTGCCCAAATATCAGTTAAAGACATCTTTTAAAATCAACTTATAGATTCTGATATGCAGACATTTCTTGCAATGATTCATGTTGCAAACCAGAATTTATGCTTTCGATTGTGATCATAAATGGGTTTCGAATCCAATCTCTAGCATTAACGATACCCTGGCAGTACATCAATTGGTCAGAGAGCGTAGAAAGATAATAATTTTGTCTTCAAATGATAAGGTGTTAATTGCAACAAATTCATGTAAAAGAGAATAACGTTCAACATCATTTTACATTTCATAGCTTTATTATACCAGATATTTTCGCTAGAATAAATCAATAAAAAAACTGCTTGGATTTCAGTAGCGTCGGAGAAAAAAAAAGGCCAAGTTGCTTAATAGGTCCAACAAATCTCAAGGCGGCTGTGACACCACTTGAGGCGATGGTGAAACAAGAACTTAAACGTAAGGCCACAAGGTTCTGCCACCAGAAATCAAGAACAATCCACTCCACAGAAAAAGGTGAAAACAGACCCCATATTCAGGAGCGGTGCTACGGCACCGGGCGCCAAAATGCAGCGATAGATCATCTGCGCAAAAATGAAATTTTTTACAATAATCCAGATTGTTGATCACATGTTATTTTAACACACTAATAATCCAGAAGAGTTTATAAACGCAAGACCTTCAGTTTAATGCATAGTCGTCATGCAGGAATTAACTCGAGTTCTTCGAATCAAGAAAATCACAAGTCTTCTCATAATTACCACTCTCCGAGGTCACGCCTCCTGTATCTTTTTCTTGCCTTTTCGGCTGTAGTCTTGGAGCTCATTCGCATGCATGTGCATGAACTGAGATTCAACCTACTTATCTATGCCTACCATGTTTGACCTTAGATGATTGAATTAATGTTGATATCGTAAATATTTAGAAAGCACAATGCGTCTTTTACAGGCAAGATATGTCGCTACAAAATAAAGAAAAAAAATCTCCTGGCGCACAATACTTAAAAAGAAAACAAAATCAAGGCGAAACTGAGAAGGCTTTAGAGTTGAGAAGTCATCCAAATCGTCGTCACCAGAACTAGTTCAACATGAGACCGAAGAAACCTTATTTAATAGTTTTTCAGACTAGGTTCCTGATGATAAAGAGCAGCATGTACAAGAAGATTTAACTATGTCTGGAACGTCGTCTGCAGTTCAAAATTTTACAGAGTGGGGTATACCAGACATACTACCCCCGGTATTTCAAAATGGTCGCTTATGGACTCTGCAAGGAGTGATGAAATAATTATTCGAGTAACGAAAAAAATTCCTGTACTTCATTTTTCAAATACGCATTTTGAAAGAGTAATGCCAAATGGAGAAACGGTCAATGTCAGTTGACAGACATGTACTAATAGATATTTTGATAGAATTAGGACTCTATAATAAAACAACTGAAATAATTAGAGGAACCCTAACAAATTTGACATCCAAAGTAAAATTTATGGTGGAAATATCCAAGCCGTTTGAAATAAAATCAGGTGTGAGACAGATGGTTTGTCTCCGTGGCTTTTCAATTGTGTATTAGAAAAAGTAGTGAGAGAATGCAGGAAAGCCATCAGCACTAAGGGTGTTCAGCTAGGAAGAAATCCAAATAAAATCACCATAGATTGTCTAGCTTTTGTGGATAACATGGCGTTAATTACTGATACTCTGGATAGTGCAAAAGAACAAATCAAAGGACTAGAGAAACAGGCAAGCAAAGTATGATTACATATATATTTTGAAAAAACAGTTCATGACAAACATCAATGATGCTCATCAAAATAAATTTCACAATGGCACAATAGCTAAAACAAATTGTTTTACATATTTAGGAGAATGTATAACGAGCGACACAAAAGAAAAGACTGTGATAGAAACTAGGATACATAAAATTGAAATAGCATTTCATATAACAAAGATAGTGTGTAATAAAAAAAAATCTTTATCCTGGAACACAAAACTAAGGCACTATCAAGCAGTGGTTAAACCAGAAACATTGTATTCAGCAGAAGTGTTTAAACTAACGACATATGGGCATCCTGAAAAAATAGAAGAATCTAGAGAAAACTACTGAGATTTAAACGTACCGTAATAGCAATGCTGAAAATTAAGACCAAACCGATAACTATATTTGGAAATGGAAAAATTAATAGTTATGATGAGGAAAAGAAGACTGCAATTTTATGGGCACATTATAAACTGGATAATAGTGGACTAATGAAACAGATCTTCACCTTACTAAACGGATACAAATCCAAACCCACATGGTTCACTGAAACTGTAAAGGACATGAAAAATGTTGGAATTAAAACAGATGTAATAGACAAAAGAACTCTCTTTAGAGAAGTAATTCAAAAGTCAGGTTTTCAGGAAAGACAAATACATAAAGGGAAGGAAAAGGAACAGCACTCTCAGAGAATGAAGGAAGTTTGGAAGCAAAGAAAATTAAATGCAAAGAAACATAGCCAAAGTTGATTTATAATACCCTCTAAATAGGCTGTCCGAGAAAAGAAGAAGATGGCTTGATTACTCTCAATGTGCAGATAAAGCATATGGTTTTCACTGTTGTTTATTCAACAGTAGGGAAAGAAAGGATTTGGTAACAGTTGGATAAAATAGTTGATTTGATTAATAGTCGCCAGCAGCACCGTGCGTGGCGCGTTGTGCCGCCTCGCCTTCGTTGACGACAGTTTCCCGCAGATGGCAGTAGCAAGCAGGTTTAAATAGCACGAACCGAATTAATTTTTGAAAGTAGCTTAGCATTGTTTACTCTTCGGATCGGCAGAACATTGATCGAGCGCATACCAGCGTGCTGCTGGGGGTGCCCCCCTCATGCCCATACCATGGAGGAAGGAAATATATGGAGACGACGCAAGAGACCTTCACCACGCATTGAAGTGAAGCAGGGTGAGGAGGAGTGGGGGGGCATGGCCGCTTCAATACAGACACGGGGAATATGTATAAAAACCTCAAGGGGACTCTAGGATAAAGGTGACGCCGCAATCTGGTGATGGATTATTATGTAACTCGATATGACAAATAAAAAATGAAGAATAAAATTTTTTGATATCCTGCTTAGTTTTCGAGATATTCCGTCCCAAATGTGAAATGGTTTTGGTTGAAATTCAGAAGAAAACATTGGTCAAATTTGATGATGGATTCTTATTTAAAAAGACGAGGCAAATGAAAAATAAAGAATAAAAATTTTCGATATCTCGCCTAGTTCTAGAGATATACTGTATCAAAAGTAAAGTTGAAATGGAGAAGAAAAATTTCGCAAAAGTCAAATTTAATGATCGATTCTTATGTAACACGACGAGACAAATCGAAAATAAAGAATAAAATTTTTCGATATCTTGCTTAGTTTTCGGGATATACTGGGAACATCGCAATTGTTGGAAGCGCAATATCGCCACTGCGCATGCGCGAGCCTGCTTCACCAATTTAACGTCACTTCTCCTCCATATATTTCCTTCCTCCATGGCGCATACCTGGCTACGCACTTGCAACTGACACTGTAGCGTGAGAGATATGCCTGGACGACCAACGAGATAGAGCCACACATTAAAATACTGTCTAATTTGTTTCCCTAATCCCGCAATCTGGCTTAATACATGCTGTAAAATATTCGAAATTTTTGTTCGTAGTCACTGTTTCGCCTCGAACACCAAATAAAGTTCAGTAATTCGATCTTTGCGATGTGACAGCTGGCACCGACTCCAAAAATAACTAATAAATGTAAAAATTTCAGTAACAGTAATGTAAAATATTGTCCAGTTAAATTAACTTTCTTATAAGTAAGGTATAATTTTTTTTTTGAAGATGGCTGTTATGTTTTTTTTTGAAAAACAATTAATTTATCTCGAAGATGCTATAGTTCGTTAAACCGGCCACCAAGCTATTAGTTTACCCCATAATAGCTAATATGTCATACATAAATGAAAGAAAGTCACGGGCGCCGACTCTGTGGGGGCTCTGGCAGCCATGAGAGGTAAATAGTGGGTGCGGAGCACCCATGAACATAGACACTGAAACTAATTAGTTATCGATTTCAAGCGACACCTTATTATTACCTTTCTCACATGCCGCCTGACGAGGCAAGACGTCTCGACGAGATCGCACTTGCTTTTGATATGTGCACAACTGCGCAATATGCCCAAGGAGAATATGAACACTACCTTAGGTCATACCTCACACTATCTAGTATGTAGTAAGTAAGAATAGGTTTTATTTGTGAGGAGCACGCACACCAACAAATCAAACAACTCGCCCCGAGCCGCCGCTCCCAAATTCTAACCCGCCATTTATCGCGCCTCACCCTTTCGCCGCGCCACCAGCGCTTTCGTGGCTGCGGCTCGCAGGCTGTATCAGGTGTCTCACTCATACCTAGTAGAGTTGGAAAACAAAAACGTGCCTTGAGAGCACGCGGCGCTTGATGTTATCGTATTTATTTCGAAAAATCATTAAGTGTCCTTAGATTAATTCGTCCCTTGTTCCAACCTGAGGAACCGCTCACTAGTACCTTTTCTCAGCTTAACAAATTCAGTTTCCCAGTACAAAAGGCGCAATTTTCAAAGTAAATGACAGACAATTATTCCATGGCTGTTAAAATGATGAAAATATACATAATGTATTTTGCCAAATCTGTAAAGAAACCATGTCTAGTAGCGTTTCTGCGCCGAAAACATCAAGAGGAGATGAGTACTTTAAGGCACTCACTTAAAATAGTTTGTCATCATGAAATAAAGCTTTAAAAAGCATGAAACGTTCACTGTTTTGGAGTTGTGCATAAAGCCAATTTCTAGCGTGGCGTCAATATACACTGCATGCTATCTAAAAGTAAACATGATATGAAAACAAATCGTTTTATACTGTCCGGAGACCTAGCCATAAGGGGCCACTGGGATGAATATTCTAATTACATTCGATTGCTGAAGCTGTGATCACAGGATATTACCAAGTTAAACACGTGACTCCACCGCAACAAATATTTGTGGTTGTCACATGATATCATTAACGAAGCGTGTACAATTTTAAGTGACAAAGTACTGTAAAAAAATAATCAAAGTAGTCTATTATTCAGTTATAGCTGATAAAACTAGTGATATCTCCAGTAGTTATCAAGTCACATTCTCCTTTCATTTCGTGGACTCAATGTGTAAAGCGGGTCCACTCGCTTGCCAAACCTCGACAAGCCGTCAAAAATTGAAATATGTGGATAGGGCGCTTGGCTTGTGTAGGATTGCTAGCACTTGTGGCTGATCCGATGGAGTGTCGGTTTTTTGGCTCAAATCAAAGAAAGTTTGCAGCAAGCGCTTGCGAAGCGTCTACATGTTAGTGCGGACTTACCCGGTAGTATCGGTTATGCACTGATGGCGGAAAGACATGCGTTTCTGTTCGTTGTGATAGAAGTGCTGCAGGAAAAATGAATAAATGGCTCAGCAAGGATATTTAAAAATTCCCCGAATGCTACCAAATAGAACCCTGCATTTGGGACCAGAAGAATAAAGACCATTAAGAAAGAAATAAAAAAGTAGCTGATGTTTGGATTCGTCTTATTGAAGTTTTAAATAAACCTATCATTGAGATTAAAAAAAGATCGAAATTCTTGCTGTCACGTTTCGTAAACATTTAAAGAAAAAAAATCAAGATTCTCTTCGCTCTGACTCGGGTATAAATTTATTAATTTAGCTGGTATATTATAGCTTCTCTGAAGTCTGTATTTTCTTTACAAATCATAGGTGAAATTTCAATCAGCAAATACTGTATTCAGAATCAGCATAGCTCAACCTGCAGAAGTTATCAAACCGCCCAGATGGCTCAAACAGAAACTCATTAAATGTTTGTTGCATAAATTCTCGGCAGTCAAAAAATAATTAATACGGACATTATAATTTCGTTAAAACAATAATTACTATACAATTCTAATTATAAAACGATATACTTATATTAAATGAAATACATACATGAAGCTATATAGTTAACATAGTTACATGAATGAAATTATAATAATTACTTGATACGGTTTCTATGCTGTCATGCTTGCTTCTTCAAAACATACAAGCGCACTAGCAAGCTTGTGGATGACGATGTTTGGCTCCCCAAAATTAACCAAGCGTTTTTAGAGGCTTGGAGTTTGTGACAAGTGCCAAGCGTGTGGTCCCTCGATAATATCCATGAAACTTTTATCGGCATCTATACAACGGTATCAACAATACCCGAAAATTGAAATTTTCAATGACATACTGTACAAAGAAGATTCGACATAAATATCAAGATGTGTAGGGATCTATATACAGATAGAGCTTTTTAAAGTTATAGCACATACTGGTCTTCAAATGTTGGTTAAAGCTGTCGAAATAAGGGCAATTGCACCGCTCACTTGTTAAACCTGGTTGTGCAAGACACTATGAAAGAAGTACATGTAACAACAGATTTTTTAGTATGTTGTCTTCGTACGTGGTTCACCAAAACACCAGGCTTGTTTTGATACACTACAGGCAGCTAGAGGTGCTAAAAATCTTTCTTATCGTTCTTTTTGACCAACAAGATAGTGTTGCATATCTTCCTTGAAAACAATTTTGAACAATTACAGTGTCGTGTTTATTGAACGACACAAAAAGCCAGAAAGATGATACCTACGTAAAAGCAAAATGGTTTTTAAAAAGTCTCGAGTCTTTTAAGTCTCTTTTTATTATCAAATTTCTGATAGATACTCTCGACCATGTTGAGGCTCTAAATACAACTTTACAGAAGATATCTTTACATCTACAAGAAGCTGTAGATAATATTAATACATGTTATATGTTCTCAAAGAGCTGACGAAAAATTTCAAAATCTTTGTAAATTGTCTCTTGATCCAGTTTTTATATTGGATAATCAAGAAATCAACATTAATTACTACAAAAATAAGGAGGATACGTAAAAATATAGACGATTCATCAGGTGAATCGAACCAATTTTCCTCGCCAGCTGACTGATATAAAATATGTATTTTGCAGTTTTAGATTAAGTCATTGGCCGTAGTGACCAGCAGTTTATTAAAAATACTATAACACATTCGAGTAACGTAGAACTATTTATGACTGATCAAAGTGATACAAGCAGCAGTTACGTGAAAGAGATTGATGTGGATCGTTTTATTATTCATCGTGCTTTTAGATACTGCACGAACAAAAAGTTTCAGACTGAACAAGGTGAAAAACGTGTATATATATTAACTGACACCAGTGACTTCGTACGCTTTGATTAAGAATTTAGCTGTCAGAATTGAATATAGAAAGCTGTTAACGTAGGATTGGTCCCAAACAACACCGAGGCTGCATAATATGACAGGAAAGCCATCACTATATCTTTCTATGTTCGAACCTGTCTCACGAAGAGAATAAATTTCCAACATATTTGAAAATAGAAAAACAAACGAAAGTGCGAGAATGTCGGGGGGGAGGGGCCGGGGGCGGGAATAACTAAGGGCAGCTTTATTTCAGCTTGGTCTTTTCTTCTTTCTTCAGCATGAGCATCCGATTCTTGGGTTCTAATAACTTAAGGTGCTCGTGCTCTGCTAGAGCTATACCTTAGGCCAGTTTATGAACGCAAGGCATGTCAAAAAAGAAGGAAAAATAAACTGGTACCAGAAACATTTAAGCAGACACAAAGTAATAGTACAGAGAAAATCGACATCTACACTAAATAATACGTTTTGTCTCTAAAAGAAATTTACTAACAAATCGTACACTAACATAATGCACAAGAAGAACAGCTTTAGCAACCGACGTAACATTACAGACTAACGCACACATCCGTCTCTCCGTCAGCATTCAATAAGTTCTCAAAATTTTATGACTACAACTGTTATTCATACCGAAAACAAAAATGTCCAGTGCCCTTGCTACAGATACAAAGTATTTCCTTGTCAAATTCCATCAATATCGGTATAGCCATTTAGTCGTCAAAACGTAACAAAAAGACAGAGACTTACTTCAGCATTTATAGTATTATAGCGGGCTTCGGTCGATTTTGGTCGATTTTGGTCAAGCAAATGAAATATTATTTCAGTTTTCAATTTTTAGAAGGTGTGTGGGGTTGAATTTGCAAGAAATAGCACTGGTCTATGAATAGCCCTAGCAGCCGCTTGTAAAGCGAGGCTTGTCTACGAAATATCCACAGTGCTGCCAGAGTTACGTAAAGAAATCTGAATATAATTTGTAGAATATGGTAGAAAGCTCCATATGTTGTACAATATTGTATGATTGTAAACTTTCTGTAACCTTGTTGAACTGTGTAGAAACTTAAACACAATTGTACAAAGTTCGACCCGATCCCAGAAAAGTGAAAATAGTTCAAAAGTACTGTGGATGAGAACATCCTTTGCCAAAGAATAGATAGATGGTCTATAACACACTTGAAAGTCTTAGAAAAGTGAGTTAAATAATTGTAGTCACTGGGATGAAGATCTGAACCCGAGCTGCAAGGTTGACAGCCGCGCGCGATACCGCTGAACTAAAGCGCCAACTGCTTGGCGAGGCGGCGAGAGGGCTATTTGGGCTGAGCCATACTCGGCCGAAGTAGAGACGCGCCCGCTGGGGCTCGCGGAGTATTGCCGATTGTGGTGGCATACTGCGGAGTATCAACACAATTTAAGTTATGAATTTATTTTATTGCTTGGTATGGAACAGAATTTAGAAAATGGAAAATCTTTCTTTGTTGCTCTGCCTATCTCTTCGCTTATAACCTGACACCTGCTGGACATATTAGAATGCGATTTTCACTATTATGTAAGACCAGTTGGCTTCCGACTACGTCTACCAAGAATTTTGAAGATTTTTATTTAATTTTGTTTAGAACCCTAAATATTTCCGGTAAAAAAAGTAACCAAATCAGCAACCCACCAGTGAAAGTCCCGTCAAAACTAGTTCACACTCTTTGCCGGTTCTCTCACTTTTTTTTAAATGAGTCATTAAATGACCATGAGCAACCACGAGGTTTTCTAAAAGTCGGCGCCCGTGACTGTAGTTACTAATTTGAATATATTCTGAAAGTTTAATGAAGTTAAAGTTGTATAGGAACGAAGTCTTTCTCGGCGTTGAGAATGGATGTAGTCTTCTCGGGAGACTACATCCAAGTTAAAGTTGGTATCAGAGTACACTGTTGCAAACATTTAAGTCAATATCGAACTTCATAATCACCTTTCAAAAAAATTCTGTCTTTATATACCCCAACAATTTCCAGAACAGGGTGAATTCGATGCCGTGTCAAGAAATGTCAGTTTACATTTTTGTCCACGCTTGTGTCGACATAATCATATCTGTTAAAGCTGTTACTCGATAATTGAAATATGTAACATCTAGGCATTAATACATACCACATACACAATTCTGCCTCTGGAATATATCTGTATGTTCCGGCATCACATAGAAAGTACAGATTTTTAATTGGTGAAAGCTTGGGATCCAAGTTGAAATCTGAGGTACATGCTGAGACATTAGGACACATTTATCTTATGAATATTCTGCCATGAATTAAAATTAGATTATTTGATTTTGACAGCATTTAAAACAGTTGATTTTTGTAAAGAACATTGGAAATTAAAAGGGGGTAGGGGAAGAGCGATTGGGCATTTGCATACCAAATTTAGACTGTCTTTTCTGATTGATTTAAAGTATATTTTTGTACATTTCTATTGATATCAGATAAAAACTGTAGATATGTATTTAAAAAAAGATTAAGGGGTGTAGAGGCGAAGAGTAATTTGATTTTTGCAAAGATAGTGTGGACAGTATTTTTAAGTAAACATGTGCAAAGTTCCATCGAAACCAGAAAAATCTGTAGCAAAGTGTTAAAAAATTTGAAAAAATTAAATGAGGTAAGGGAGTGAGCGGTTTGGTTTTGTCAACAGAATGTAGACTATATGTTTATCTTCGTTTTTTAGTATACATGTGCAGTGTTCCATCGAAATCTGATAAAAACTGTGGGTATCCATTAAGAACACTGGAAATTAGGAGGGGTGGGGATAGAAGGGAAGAGGGGTTGGGCTTCTGCAACCAAATTTAAACACAATTCTTTTGTAAATTTTAAGGTGTACATGTGCAAATTTTATTCAGAATCAGATAGAAACTGTAGCTTTATGTAGATTAAGGCGATGGTAAGGGGGAGAGATGTTTGGCTTCTTAAACAAAATGTAGACACTATTTCTCTGTTTGTTTTGAAGTATACATGTGCATACTTCCTTCAAAATCAGATAGAAACTGTAGCTTTGTATAAAGAACATTGACAGTAATTAAAGGGGTAGAAAGGGGGATAGGGTTTGCGTTTTTGTGAAAGTAATGTGGAGAGAATTTTTTTTTTTTTAAATTATATGCATGCGAAGTACCACCGAAACGGATTAAATTGTTGGTTATTACAAAAATTTAGGGGTGTAAAAGGGGAGCTAGTGTAGGTTTTGGATTTTGTGGTCAGAAATCGTCTCTATAAATATACAACGGGGGATCAAATGAAAAGATAAGAAAAGACATAAAAACGTAGCAGTTAAATATTTGCATATTCCGCCATGGGAGAACGTAGCGAGACATCTCGGGATGCGATTGGAGTCTCTGACTGGGATCGGAGAATGCGCGGGCGCCTGCATGCGCAGTAGAGAGCAGAGGCTCTTATCAAAAGCGGCGTCCAAATGATGCGGCAATCCGTATGAGGACAGGATTCCTCGAGCACAGAAAATCCATTAACTCCGTGTTAGGGACAAAACCTATACCCGGGGTCTAGTATTGGCTTGTACACCTAAACTTGAGTTCTTCCAAAATGCTATGAAAAGTCAGAGAAAAGTTCTATAACCGTGCAAAGCCTTGGAGAATGCTAACTGTATGATAAGACGGTCGCCACTTACAGAATTAACCCCCTGTAAGGAGGGTACTAAATTAGAAATGAAAGTTGAAGTCAGTATATATTCTTGAAAATTCACAGAAGTTACATAAAATGTCACAGTTAGCTATAGCAATCGGAGTAAATCATCACTCTGAAGATCACAAGTCATGAAACAGAACAGACCGCTCCACCCCGAAACAAAATGAAAAGTTCTATTGTAGAGTCACATGGCGAAGAATTTCAAAGTCCGACAGTTGGCCTCCCTGTTTAATCGGCCATCATGATTTACGGTTACCCATGAACGCCCGCGCCAAGAGCGCACAAATTCGTTTAACACTGTACATGTTCACTCGACCCGAGACTTCCTAGTTGTGCCTAGACTAACTCCAGGACCTACCTTTATAAGAAATGCCTAGACTGAGATGATCAACCTGTGTACTTAATTATTTATTTGAGCTGAGGGCTTCCAGAAAATCACTAGATGTAAAGCGTTTTGTACCAAGTGTTGTGCTGTGCGTGGTTTTATTCTCAGAGCTTCCAGACCGGTATAAATGATTTATGAAATTTGATGAATCGGAAAGCTCGCCGACTTTAGAACTGCAAAACGTCATGTCCGGAATATGAATTTGCTAAAGTTTAAAATATCAAGTTTAGACTATTTTCAAACTATTCTCCTGTCCCTGCTGATTCCTAGGAGGTAAAAATTTTCCAAATCGGTCAAGCATATCGAAAGTTATGGAATTTCTAAAATTTGATAGTTTTTCCAGCATTACTCAATATTGTTAACTTTTTATTTACAGCTTATTTGTACCTGAGACTATTTTTAAAATGTTCCTTTATTTATTTTAAGTGTTTTAGGAAAGTTTTTAGTTGTGAAATATGTTTGCTAGATCAAGATTCTGTTTACTAGTGAGCCGTTACTGCGTAGTAGTATTACGATTTTTTAACTTATTTATATCTTTTATTTATTGGTTGATGGTTATTGGAAACTTAAAGAATATTGAAGGATATGTTATTAAGTGTTGTTAAATTTACTTTTGAAGCTCTGAAACATTTTATTGAAATTAGCACATGGTTCGATGTTTTAAAAACCATATTTACTGTTCTAAACCTGTCAGAAACTGCGAGTTACTACTGAATTTAATGTAAAACGGTGAAATTATTATTATGAACGTGCTTTACTGTGTCGAGATGTGTGGAATATTAGTGATATGGTTGCTTAACCAAATCTGTTTACTTGCAATTCTGGAAACCTATGGATTACGCTCATTTAGGTAAGTTTTATAATTTATATTTTATTAGAAACTGTTTATTTATCATTATTATGTCCTGTTTATTTACTTTTCTAAACCTGAAGTGTCGTTGTCTCGATTTCAAACTGTGGTATCATGTATCCAATGTTAACCCAAATATTGCAAATAAGGAGTAAGGTAGCTTACATCGATGTGTACTGTGAGACACTCCGACGCCTACGCAGGTCCATCAAGAACAAAAGACCGGGGCTGCTCACGGAGGGTGTGGTTCTTCTCCATAATAACGCGCGTCCACACGTCCCCAGAGTCACACACATGGAACTGGCCAAGTTCAAGTGGGAGACGTTTGACCATCTGCCCTACAGTCTGGACATGTCGCCCTGCGATTTCCATGTGTTTGGTCCACTGAAGAAATACCTTAAAAGGAAGCGCTTCAACTCGGACGACGTACTCAAGGACGCTGTGAAGGACTGGGTCTCGTCACAGCCACAAGAATTCTGGGAACAAGGAATCCTGCGGTTTGTTCATCAGTGGGATCGTTGTGCTGAGGCCTTTGGTGTATATTTTGAATAAAGTGTACATTTGTACTCACCGTGTCGTTTTGTACCTTTTCATTTGATCACCCCTTGTGTGTATATATATATATATATATATATATATATGTGCCAACTTCCATAAAAATCAGTCAAATGGTGTCGACTGAAGCTTTCTAAAACGAAAATTGACGAAAATTAAGGGGGTCAAAACGGGGAGAGGGGTTCAGTTTTTGCAAACCAAATGTTGACATTATTTTTTCTCTTTGTTTTATAGTAAAGTGTGTTAATTTCTATCTAAACCGGGTTAAAACTGTGGATTTGTATATAAATTAAGTGGTTTAATGTGGAGAGGGAGAGGTTTTTGGATTTTTTGGTTAGAAACCTTCCTCCAGAAAAAAATATATATAAGCACCAACTTTTATGGAAATCGGTCAAACGGTGTCGACTGCAGCTTTTCATTAACAACATTGACAAAAATTAACGGGGTGGAAGGAGGGAGAGGGGCTAGACTTTGGCAGACCAAGTGTTGACAGGATTTTTCTCTTTATTTTAAAGTATAAATGTGCAAAGTTCAATCAAAAGCGGATAAGAAATGTAGGTTTGTATAAAATTAAAGGGAGAGATGGGGTGGTTTCTTTTATTTATTTTTTTGGTCAGAACCCTTCTCCACGAAAAATTACATGTATATGCCAACTTTCATGGAGATCAGTTTATTGGTGTCGAATGTAGCTTTGAATAAAGAACATTAACAAAAATTAAGGGGGTGGATAGGAGGAGAGGGGTTGAGTTTTTTCAAACCAAAAGTTAACAGTATTTTTTTTTTATTTTTGACTATACATGTCCAAAGTTCCATCAAAATCGGATAAAAAATGTGGGTTTGTATAAAAATTAAGAGGTGTAAAGTGGTAGAAGCTGTGGTTTCTCAATGAAATTCATATGGGACCACGTTGGTGGTATACCCTATCCACTAAAAAAAATTAATTTAAATTGGTTCAAAATTGGTGAAAATAGCGCTGAACATACAATTTAAAAAAAAAAAAAAAAAAAAAAAAAAAAAAAAAAAAAAAAAACCAGACGAATTGAGAACCATCTCCTTTTTTTGAAGTCGGTTAAAAATAGGATCGGATGCGACAGAATAAATAAGTCAATTCTGCTACTTGAGAAGCAAAATGAGAAGTGATGGACAAAGCAGGAATGATGTTAAAAGCAGAATAACAATAGCAAATAAAAATCTTAATGAAAAAGAGAAATCTTTTAGTTTGAAATTTTGATCTGGGACTTGAAACAACTTTTTAAAACTCTATGTGAAGATCAAAGTATTTTATGGTAAAGTTTGGGAATGCCAGAAAGAAGGGAAATTGAAACATTTGGAATGTGCTGGGATTGAACTATGCTGAAATTTAAGTGGACAGATAAAGTGCGAAATGAAAGAGTTTCGGAAATGATGGGTAAGGAACGAAGTTTGTGGAAGAATCTTACAGAAATAAGACAGGATGGTAGGTCATATTTTGAGAAATACAGGATTGGTTAATTTGTTAGTGGAAGGAACAGTCAAAAGAAAAGTCTGTAGAGGAAAACAGAGGTTAGAATATATGTAGCGAATAATAGAGGACATACAGTGTAAAGGGTATGAAGAGATAAAGAGGTTAGTGCAATATAGGGAAGGATTGATGATTGTTCATAACTAGTCAAAAGACTGCAAAAAAAAGTTAGGTAAGAAGATTGAAACCTGCTACTTGTTGTTAAAGAAATATGGTAATTACTATATTTAAGCTAATGTAAGACGAAAATAATGTGTGTTTCACTGACCAAAGTCAAATCTCAAAATAATTAATTAATAATTCAATGACCGAGACCAATTATCCTAATTTAATTATGGCTATCACTGTTAAATTTTCTTGTTTCTCCTTATTTTAACTAAATATATATAACAGCATAAATTTTGCTAAATTGCTTTGCTTAGCACCTGGTTTTGTATAATGATTTATTTCATTCGAAAGAATAAATATGAAAAACTGTGTTTTAAACATTCAGCTTCGGCTACGGGGAAGGTTATGGCAAAAGCCGAACAATCGGCTTCGGCTAAAAAATTGACCTTCGGTTGGACACTAATTATAGCATGACTAATAATGGTCATCTCCAACATATTTAATTTAATTATTGTTGAGTTTAGTTTAGTAAGCATAAGAAACAAATGGAAATTCTTTATCGAGCTGGAGACAGGAAGCCAGGTACAGCTAAGAGAAGTTAACGTGAGAGGAGTCTTGACTTGAGCAGGATGTTGCTGTCTAGTCAGGTAGACCGAGACAAAAGTGACGGATTATCTCTGGCGAGGCGACGCTAATACCAGTGAGAAAGGATGGCCACTGGAATTTTTGCAGAAGGAATCCTTGAATGCGTCGTTCACTCGGTGTATCCTGGGAAAAATTATTCCTACGCATCCTCCCGAGGAATACTGATAGAACGTGAAGACTCTTAGCAAATGAGATGCAATGTATTAGTCACCAAAGAGGGGAAACTTTTGTGAACCCAATACGATGTTTTTATTTCCTCATGTGATTGGTAATTTGACAAATTTTGCCTTTCCATGATTCACGCCGAGGAGAAAATAGGCGTGGACTCGGGGAGAAGAAAGGGACCTTCTGGACGAGCAAGAAGACTTCACTTCATCCGGAACGTGCGGTCTAGCCACTGCTTGCCAGAGAAGTGTTGGTGATTCCATTCTGGAGGCTTCGAGGAGCGCCAAGTCCGTTCGATGTTGTCACTTGTACTGGTTGAAGTGACAGGTGCCTTGCAGTACCCGGACAGGTGCGCTATTGGAGTGACGATAGCACTCTTGCTGCGACGCTTCGTGCAGCCAGACAAGGTAAATATTCGTCCAGAAACAGTGTGTACTCCGACAAATCATTGAGACAGGCCTTTAACGGTATAATGAGTGAGAGTTCTTGTGCCGCCGGACATAAAATTTCTGAGCTAGTTGTGTCTAAAAGCCGAGTGCTTTTTTGTTTTCATTTTTTATTTTGAATTTGAAGACAGATTTCTATGTTTGGAAACTTTCAATAACTATTCTTTGTGGAACAAATTAATTCCCTGGCGCCCTATAAAATCCAGTCAAATCTGATATTTACTTGTTATTATTGTAATACAAGACTCGCTCTCAATATGTTTTTGCTTCAGTTGCATATGAAATTTGTAAATCTTTGTAAAGTTCATGTATATGTATTACAATCTTTTAGCTTCAATTAACGATAATTGTTTGTTTGCTATTTCGCAACTGTATTGCGTTGAATTTTATTTTGCACAGACAGATGTTTAAGATTAATGATAAATATACCTCTGTCTGTAAGCATTCATGAGAACCAAATAAACCATAATTTTAGAAATTAATATATATGCTTTACGGAAGGAAGTGGAAGGTGGCCATTTAAAATTATGCAAGGTAAGCAATTAATCTGTCCCAACCGACCAATCCACTACAATTGACTAGCCCAAATTGGGGGTAGATTTAATTAATCAATTGATTAATTAACTCAATGATTTTTGAAAAGATACTACACATTATTTTGCTTTGGCTATTTTCATATTTTAAGTAGTTTTATGTTTTAAAAATTTATTTGTGCTTATGTGTCCATGTTTGTTGGATTATTTTAAAGATCTATAAATAAGATAAAAAAATGATCTGTGTAAATGATGGGAGTTTGTATAATACTCCGTGCTTTTTTCTATTGTTAATTTGTGCAAAGGTTCTGTCCGCAAGCACTTACTGTGTTCTATCCATGACAGCGTTGATTTTGATTTGTTATGATGTTGTAATCCACCTGTCTGTGGACATTTTTTAATTTTTTTGGTGTGCAAAATTTACTGAATTTTGATGTTTCCGATTAGCCTGGTGAACGCAAGCTTATTTGTCAAAATTTCCGATTTACATTTGTGTTGTACGGTGTTTTGTGTGTTTCCGGTATCATTGTGTTTAATTGCGGAAATATTTGTATTCTCATTTACTTTTGTTAGTTCATGAAGCTTAGATCCGGAGTTATTTTAATGGAAAACATATCGGTAATATCGGGAAGTAGTGAGATCATGTATGAATCAAATTCAGAGGCAGTGCATCAGCGCACTATAGCAGAAACTGAGACGATTGGAAATATTGATTTAGCTTTTGAAGCGAGGTACAGCTCTCAATCCACAACAAGCATGGGTGAGACAGAAATGGAAAACTTTCCGTATATCTATGATATTATCGCAGAAAATGTCTCAGCAGCACCCCTCACTAAAAACTCCCACACAACAGAAAACACTACACCAGTTGCGCAAGAGAACATACTAAAATTAAGCGAAATGATGGCCATGATGATGTCACAAATGGCTCAATATCAGAAATCAAATGAGGATAGGTTGTCAGAATTACAAGGGTCACACAAAACCAAATGCAGTTACAGCTGGCGTAAAATATGAGTTGTCAGGGAAAATCGACACACTTGACAAGAAGCATGAGATCACTCTCAAGATGGTCGACGATAGGTTATCGGTAGATATGAATAGTTTTAAAACAGACATTAGGTCCAACGTAAATAGCTTGTCCCAGGCCACAGAGAACTTAGCCGTCACTTGCGACTCTGAAAAATTTTAATGATGAGTTGTGTAAACGATTAGAGTCCACTAACCAAACAGTTGAAAGAATCTGAGTAGAAAGCAGTGCAAATTTGGGACAAATATCTGAATTTGTGCATTCTGTCAAAGACCAGGTTGAAGTTAATTTCGCAAAGGTAAATGCAGAGACCGGAATTCTGATTCTATTTCTATTCTGGTTCTATTGACCAAGTCAGAGAAGGTCAAACACACCTTCAAATTGCACAAGAAAATTTCGCATAGGATACGAATGCAAAGGTTTCGCTTTTAGAACAGAAGTTCTTCTTCCCCTTCTCGTTACAAGGCTCTAACAAGAAAAATGTGAGTCATCATAATTATGTGGACAATGCGACTCGGACGAATCGCGAATTTTGCATTGTGATTGTTTCAAATTAGCCACAACATTTTTTGGCTGTTTTTTGTAAATGCCATAGCGGGAGTAACGTTTTGTGGCAGTGTTCATAAAACCGAAATGCGTTGTGGTCGTTTTTTCTCGTTCATTGAGCATTTTTGGTCTTTGAGCCTAATATATAAATTTTACAGCTCTAAAAGCAACAAATATTAAAGAATATAATCTTAAGAACTTGTGTTACAATTTTCAGAACAAAGGGCGGATCCACCGTTGTGGGCACGATGGGCATGCCCACAACCTTAATAGACTTGTGACATCACACTTTTACGGTCTATTGAGATCGATAGGCTGATGATAATAACCGATATGCCTTACTAAAATTTTGAAAAACACAATGAATCATGAGGGAGCGTGCATAAACCACGTAGCTCCATTTTGGGCTCACGTGAACCCCCCTCCCCCCCACGTAGCCCTACGTGGCTTTTGCCTCTACCCCCCCCCCTCCCCCACGTAGCACGTAGCTTTTTTCCCTTTTGATTCCAGAAGACATTTTGTACTGTTTTCTCTTGTCAGACTATTGTAAATTACATACGGAGATAATTAACTGAGGGAAATAAATATTCGCATGCTGTTGTGAGTTCTATTCCTCATTTTAATTGTGAAAAATGTTATGAAAGAAAAGCTACGTGGCCTGGCTCGGAACCCCCCCTCCCCCCACGTAGCCTAGCGTAGCCTTCCAGCCATACCCCTACCCCCCCTTGAGGGAGCGTGCATAAACCACGTAGCTCCATTTTGGGCTCACGTGAACCCCCCCTCCCCCCCACGTAGCCCTACGTGGCTTTTGCCTCTACCCCCTCCCCCTCCCCCACGTAGCACGTAGCTTTTTTCCCTTTTGATTCCAGAAGACATTTTGTACTGTTTTCTCTTGTCAGACTATTGTAAATTACATACGGAGATAATTAACTGAGGGAAATAAATATTCGCATGCTGTTGTGAGTTCTATTCCTCATTTTAATTGTGAAAAATGTTATGAAAGAAAAGCTACGTGGCCTGGCTCGGAACCCCCCCTCCCCCCACGTAGCCTAGCGTAGCCTTCCAGCCAACCCCTACCCCCCCTTGACCGAGCCACGTAGTTTGTGCACAGTCCCTGAATCGTGCGTGATTCGGAACGCAGCAAAGAGCCATAGACGATATGCTGACATTTTTGACAACATATTATCTGTTTCTCTTTTGGCACATGAATAACTTGTATTAGGGAAAAGAGATGACTGCGGGATGGATAAGCACACTCGCGCATACATATCTACTAATTGAAAAGTAAGCGTGTGTTGTGTTGTGTGCATTCACATCATGGAGGATGATTCACATGAACATTGTTAGCCGTGCCGCCAAAACATCCGAGCCGCCGCGCCGCTTGGTCGCGTGGCGCTACGCTACTGGCGCTGACATTAGTAGTTTGTTTGTAGTGTCAAACATAGGCAACCTAACATAACCCAAAAAGTTTACTTCATAAAGTTTTTTTATTAATGCCAGTCGGGGTAAATTGCTTTCTCGACATAATATATATTGTTACTTTAATGAAATTATTTCTATTCTATCGCTCTAATGCAAAGCCTTACTCTATGCATAACTATTTGTAACTTTGTTTTATAATAAAACGAAGTAACAAATGATGCAATACAACATTTATTGCATTGTTTATTGATTTGTTATTTGTTTGTGTGGTATGGCTGGCTGTGGGTACCCAAAAGTTTGTTTTCTTGGTTGGGGAGGTTTTTATAGCGTTTAATAATAGATAACTATTAACTAAGTACCTATCTATTAAATTAAATCCTACAGTTACTCTCGCATGTTTCGCAGCTATGCATCTAATATAATAATAGCCAACTAATTCAATTATTAGGTACATATTTATAGGGCATTTCATGCTATCTCGACTAAACATTTCGATTTTCATTTCATTTTTAATTAGATAAAATTTTATTGTCATTTTCTATTCTGTGATATATGTGATACCTCATACCTATACATAAATGCTTATGTTAATTATACACAAAGAAAGATCGAAACTGACAGTAAGGGGTCATCCATAAACCACGTAGCTCGGTCGGGGGGTGGGGGTTGGGCAGAAGGCTAATCTGCACTACGTGGGGGGGAGGGGGGTCCAAGCCTGGCTACGTAGCTTCTATCCATTTTAGTAGTCACTACTGAAATAAGGTACAACAACGTGTTTCACCATTTTTCAATCCGAGGACCAGCAAATTGTCAAAAATAATTCTCCAGACTACTATGGGAGTAATTTTTTTAATAGGCTTTGTGTATATTATTAACAACTAGGACATATTTTATCGTAACACAATAAATCTAAAAGTATATTTTGAAACCGTATGGATTCACAGCTATGAAGCGAATTATTAAAAGTTAATTACATATTAACTAGACTCTTAATATTAAATAACGAAATGAATATTAGTGTTACTGCAGGCTGGTACCACCCACCCACATGCACAAAATAAAAGAAAGTAGACCTGACAACTTTCATTACAGCTTCACCACTTTTATGTTACCAATCCTACCGCGATACCTCGCGCCTACTAGAAGATCCTCTCAGAAAACAATTAATTAATTGTCAGACGAATGGCTTTTGTTAGGGTTATGGAGTATGAACTGAAATTCTGTTTATTAAAACACTTCACATTTCGTGACATGACTCGCGGCCAAGCACCAGAATGATGGAAATGAATAAGCTATTCAACAATTCTGACGTCCTCTTATCCCGGAAATTCCAGATTTTTTCCTGATCATTGAAGCGTTATTACCTTTCCAAAAGTTGGGCTTATAGTTTTTATTCGCTTGTAGAATAATACATTACAAATACGGTGTATAAATTTATTAAACTTTGCCTGCGGACCACCTGAACCTACCACTAGTTGATGAGAAACACTGGGGCACAGAATACACAACAACATGTCGATATTATTTCCGTAATTTAATCATTTGTGTATATTTAGATACGCTATGTACTAACAGTGCCGAGCGTGTAACTTTTCTGCTCAGTTGGTAGGGGGCGTGTTTGAACTAGATAACATTCTCTAATTTTACGCTAGCGTCATCAATTGTAAATTCAATGTACAAATATTAACACTAGCATTTGTCTGTTGTGATTATTGACGTCTCAGCGCTGTGAGATCAAAAGTATATCGCCGAGCACTCGCAAACAGCTGCACCACACCAAGCAGAGTCTTGCAACAAATCATAAATTGTATTCTCCAATATCGAATAACGTGTAGCAATACACAAAGTGTATAGAGATTTTTAATCATTGAATGATTCAAATTGTATTTTCAATTCGCTGCTTTATGCCGCCGCCCTTTGTTGCCCACTGCGGTCGCCTATCTGCATCATAGCATCATAGCATATGGCCCTGTTTAAGTATGAGAAATGTATCCGTACATTTGTAATTTACCTATTTACTTCCCAATCCCGCATGTCTTAACATATGACCCAGCATCCCGTCTTTTCTTTCCGTGAGACTTTTCCTCAAATATCTGTCCTCGCCCGTATTTCGAAAACACGCTCATTTTACACTTTATCTGTCCACTTAATTTTCAGTGTCCTTCTGTAGCATCACATTTCAAAGTTTCAATTTCATTTTTTCTAGTTTTCATTAAGACCGAAATTCATTACCAAAAAATACTTTTTCCCGTTCAGAGTGTTATAAAGAGTTCTTTGTGAGTCCTAGACCGTAATAATTGAAACTTTTTCCATCGTTAGCTATTCCTCTTTCATCATTCCTGATTCACCCATCAGTTGCAATGCTGATTTCCAAATAACAGAATTTATTTACGCATCCTATTAGGTGTAAACCTGTTTTTTATTATCATTACTTGGCTAGTTTTGGTACCTACTTTCGCACAGGAATGATGAATGGATAAATAATTGTTTCTAGCTGATTTCTAATGTATGATTAAAATAGCTAGACCTGGCAATGATTAATTAAACTGTGATAAATTAAATTAACAACGATTGCATAATAATTATGGAAACCATAAAAATATTACCCATAACAAAGTGTTTTAATAGCGGTGTTTACAGGTTTTTGTAACATTGACTGTACGCAACTGTGGTATCATATCTCAGTCCATCCTCAGTCATAGCTGGTTAACCATTAATTTGAGGAAAAATAAATAGTCATCCTATTTTTCTATTTCATTTAAGTGATATAACACTCATTGAAATATTTTGTTGCGTTAAATTTAAGTAGGTTATGAAATGAGGAATTATTGCATATAACAACGGTAAAACATCCATCAAAATAAATATTTAAATAAATGAAAGTTCAATAAATTTGTGCTTCATAATTAATCGAGTAGTTATCACCTAATAATGAAAGATTAAAACTTAAAAAATGTCTGGAGGAGGGTCAATTCTGTTATTTCTTCCCCGAATTTTTGGACATTTCGTTTTTTTTAAAGAAAAAAGTATTCAATGTTAAAGTTTAATTTCTTTGTAAAAACCTTCCTTGGCGCTCGGATCAAATGTTTAAATACTCTATATATTCCAGAATTAGTAGTAATGGTTAGTGTCACCATTTTCTTTTGAATTTCTAAAGGAAAATGCAAATAAAGCAAATATCTACTGTGTTCATTGAATACCCGATAATGATAAATAAAGTCTGGTATGAGAAAACTGCACAAAACATTTGGTAGAATTAGTACAAAAGAGCTACAAGGCACCAGCGGTAGGAGGGGGGGGGGGGTAGAAGCAAAAGCCACGTTAAGCCAAGTGGGGAGAGGGGGGGGGGAGGGAGTAGAGTCCAAAATGGAGATATGTGGTTTATGGACTATCCCTAACAGAACAGAAAATAGATTCAGTTCAGGTAGGTAATATGTCTACCTTTTACATAAGTCACAGCCCTACAACTAATCTAAATTTTACCTAACCTAAAATAATTTTTTTTAAAAAAAACCTGTCTTACCTCCCACCAATTCTTAAGATTTTTGAAAAGCTGGCTTGTGCATTGCATGTTGTTTTGAATTTTTCCTGCATTGTTTGTTTCACAGGGCGATGAGGTTGAGCGTATTATTGTGGAGAATAAGGGTGATGGTGGTGGTAAAAGTGGCTCTAAGCGGAGTTATAATACTGTTTCAACGCGAAAGATTGACACATATTTCTTAAAAAAAACCTGAGTACTGGTAGTGAAATTGATAGTCCTCCATCTGAAGTGAATGATGATTTAGATATTGCTTCTTCTTCAGATCAGTCCACGTCTACAGCTTTAACAGCGTCATCATCATCATCAACCATATCTAGTGGCTTGTCGTTGAACTCTGAATTTGCTTCAGATATTGGAAACTATATTTCTAAAAAAAACATGCATTAATTACCTGATGCAACTAAAGCTGCACTACTAGAAAAACATTGGGTGCCTTCACCTAACTAGGATTTTCCACACCAAGTTTTGCAAAAACACGACTTACAGAAATATGTCCAAAAATCACGTCTTGAAAAATTCCATTGGCTTGTGCTGTCACATAAAGATCAGGGACTGTATTACAAATATTGTGCCTTATTTATCACTCAATCTGCCACTGATTTCGTTAGATCAAACCCTGGACGTCTTGTGTCAAAACCATTGAAAGCCTTTAACAACTTATTAGGTGAAGGCGGGTTATTACTGCAACATCAACGTAATCATTACCATAAGAATGGCCGTTGAAAGTGGGAAGAACTTTTTGGCGTATATCATAAACCTGAGGTTGATATTGCTAACCAAATTTTTACTCAAAGAAAGACTCAAGTGGCAGAGATCGTTTACGACCAATTATAAAAACAATAATATTGTGTGGTCGTCAAAATACAGGGTGTTTCAATACGGACTTTACAACTTTGAAAATTCATATAAATTTTATGAAACAAGGTACAGAGCTGGTTTTGGTGTTGTTTTAAAGGAAAACACTTCAAGTTTTTTTTTTTAATTAATGGCTGTCGGCAACTGAGCCATTCAGCCAGCTCGATGTGTTTATATTTCTTCCAGTGTTTT
Organism: Vandiemenella viatica; assembly: GCA_031002005.1. Lineage (NCBI taxonomy): Eukaryota > Metazoa > Arthropoda > Insecta > Orthoptera > Morabidae > Vandiemenella > Vandiemenella viatica. The sequence continues at coordinate 189,468,189 of CM061920.1, forward strand.
TCAATTCCTAAGTATAGACACCACAGGACGGACACGACATTCACAAAGACATACAACACTTAACATCCATGCCCGCGGCCGGATTCGAACCGGCGACCTTCGGCACGAGGAGCTAGCACTCTAGCCCCTACGCTACCGAGGCCGGCCCAACACTTCAAGTTTTGACTCGCGTAATCCGCTAGTGCCTAATTCGCGCCGCACAAGCGCTAGCGGCAGTTACGTTAAAGATAGCTGCCTTCACTGGACCCGAGCGTGCTAGCTGTGTGTTTTGGTTTGAACTGCGACAACAGTTCAGTGTAATTTTCGTACCAAGTACGCTAACGATCCTCCTAGTAGGCCTACAATTTATGAGTGGCATAGATGTTTTGTAGAAACAGGGTGCTCTGTAAAACATAAAAAATCCTCAGGTCGTCCAAGCACATCTGACGAGGTCTTTGAGCAAGTGAGAAAAAGTTTTGTCAACAGCCCTACGAAATCGACACGGCGTGCATCTCGTGAACTGCAAGTCCCACATACGACGGTTTGGCGTGTGTTGAGAAAACGTTTGCATTTGAAACCATACCAATATTCGCTTTTACAAGCAATTAAAGACACTGATAAGATTGTACGTAGGAACGTCTGTGTGGATATGTTAAATCGAGTCGATGAAGATGAACATTTCTTGGGCAACATAATCTTTTCTGACGAGTCAACTTTTCACTTAAGTGGCAACACACAACTGTAGGATTTGGGGCAGTGAAAATCCACATGAAACATTGCAACATGTTCGTGATAGCCCCGTGATTTTCTCAATGACCGCTTTCCAGGTCAATGGTTTGGCCGTGATGCGCCAATTGCATGGCACCCGTTCCCCAGACCTTACACCGCTAGATTTTTTCTTCTGGGGTTTCATAAAAGATATGGTGTAGGCCTACGTACCTCCTGTGCCGGCCACTCTAACCTGAACTTAGAGCAAGAATTTACGCTGCTGCTGAGCAAGATACACCTGAAATGGCTAGTGCGAGTCTGGGAAGAAATCGACTACCGATGGGATGTCTGCAGAATAACCAACGGAAGCCACATAGAACATCTTTAGTTTAAGGAAAACAAAACTTGAAGTGCTTTCCTTTAAAAACAACACCAAAACCAGCTCTGTACCTTGTTTCATAAAATTTATATGAATTTTCAAAGTTGTAAAGTCCTTTTTGAAACATCCTGTATACCATTTCGTGGCCACCGAGACGATGGCCAGATTTTTAGCACGAACACCATTCATAGAGACGCCTCCTCTTCAGAGGGAAATTTTCTAGCTCTGTTGAAATTTAGAATAGATGCAGGCGACTCAGTTCTCAAACGCCATTTATCATCAACAAGTTCTACAGCGACTTACATAAGCAAAACTGTACAGAACGAACTTATAGACATTTGTAAAGAACAGATTCAGGAATTATTTTACAAAACGTGAAAAAAGCTAAGTTTTTCGCAATTCTTTTTGGCGAGACTACAGATATTTCTCATGCCGAACAGATGAGTCTATCATTCAGATATTTTAATGATGGTTTTATTAAGGAAGATTTTTATGCTTCTGCGAAGCTTATGAAATACTTCAATGTGAAGAAAGAGATAGCTCAGTTGGCACAAAAGAATTACGGTTAACAGGCACCGCATTAGCGAAATCGTGTAAAACCTTTGCTATAAATTTTATATAGATTTATCTTTTTGTGTAGGGATAGGAACTGACAGCTGTTCAGTAATGGCATCCGACGCAAAAGGTGCTGTTCAGGAACTCTCTAAAAAAGCAATTCACGCAAAACGTTGTCCTGTAGCAATCATGTTTTAAACAACTCCTTGGCCAAGTCATCAAACGTCGCTTCGTGTAGGAACACAACTGGGACAATGAAAAAAATCGTAGCGTTTGCTAACGCTTCTGCAAAACGCCATAGAGCTTGATGGTATGGCAATTAAAAGTATATGCGAGACACGATGGGCTGAAAGACACGACGGCCATTTACAATTCCAGGGTGATAATATGGTTAAAATTTGTAACGCTCTGGAGAGAATATCGACATGGTAAGATAACACTTCAAGTGACGCTCACTGTCTCTTACAAACACTACGCAACTCTGATTTTATTATATCATCGATATGCCTAACCGATATTCTAGGTAAGAAAACAAAACATTACAAAACGATTTATATGTAAGATTTTTTTTCTTTAATTTCTATAAAATTATTTTATATATATATATTAGGAACTGCAGTTTCGTTGAGCCGATTCCTGCAAACTGCTTCGGTCGACATTAAAAGAGCCACCGATGCAGTGATGGATGTCGTATAAGTATTACGATCGAAACGCCAAAACGCCAAGTCTGTATTCAAACAATTATTTTCAGAGACGACAGAGCAAGCAAAACAGTTGGATGTTACATTAAAATCCCCACTTACAGTTTAAAAGCAAACAAACAGTTCCAATTATGAGGCGAAATCGGTGGAAGAGTACTTTCGGAAATCAATCTACATACCTCTATTAGATTCCATTATTAATGATTTGGAGGAGAGATTGTCTCCGGAGGTACTCGACCTATTTCATTTGGGAGTTTTTCTACCTAACCCAAATTTTAGTGTCAGGGACTGCGATATCGATATCGAGACTATGAAAGTGAAAAAAGTGGTCCAGATGTATCGCCTATTCATTAACGATAGTGAATCAATTGTTATAAATGAATACCGACTCTGGATGACCAAATGGAAAAGAGAATGTAAGAACAATTCGGTCATACCAGACTCGGTAGTCATCTCTTTGAAGCATGCGACCAAGATTTGTACCCTAACATAAAAATTTTCTTACAAATACTGGCAATTCTCCCGGTCAGCGTAGCTACCGCAGAGAGATTGTTTTCTACTCTTCGCAGAATAAAATCTTGGTTGCGTGCCTCAATGGCACAGGAAAGATTATCCGGGCTAGCTCTCTTAAATATACACAAAGATGTGAACCTGGATATCGATAAAATTATCAACGTTTTTGCGAAAAAGAAACGTAAGCTTGAATTTGTAATTTAAGTAAGCACCTAAATAAAGTTATTTAATGTAAAATGTTTCCTAGCATTTCATTTAATTTGATATCTTTTGAAAATGTAAAGAAAAAAATATCAAAATCGGTTCAGTAGTTGTAATGGTATTGGTAGCCTAATTAAGTCTCGTCTGGTGCATCTCACTTACGACTCCTGAGACAACGTCAAGATACCTATTTACCCAGTCTAGTGTCCGTATATTGGCTTACTGGCTGCTAGAGAAAAAAATACAATTTTTTGTATATAAATTGGTTTGGTATTTAATCGAAACTGCTTAACTATTTTAATTGGACGAAATCGGGTCTGACTTCCTCCAATGATTAGTTCCATTCCTAAGGCCAAAGTCCTGATGCGCGGACAAAAGTAAATAATCAAATTCAAAAGTGGTTCATGAGTTATGCATAATTGTTCATGAGCGAGTTCGTACTCCGACTCGCACTTCGCCGATTTTCGGGTAGCTGTGCCCACAACCTTTTTTGAGTTCTGGATCCGCGCCTGCCTGTGATTGCTTTAGAACCGCAGAAGTTATTCCCAGTCCCTCGCTACTGTGGCGTATTTGTATATAGTCTTTGTAAAGTTATATGTATTTTTATATCAGAGGTTTCACGTTCGGAGTAGCTTGTTTAGAATATATGTGCTTTACTATTGTCTGTGTCAGCCTCACGCAGCAGGGCCAGTACCGGATTAGTCACGTAGCAGGAATTTTTTTTATTTTTTTTTTAAGAAAAATCTCTACTGCTGCCTCTGACGGGAGCCCCTTCTTCACATTTGCTATGGGCCCCGCGCTGTTATAATCCGGCATCCAGCTCTGAGCAGAGCGGGCTGGGGCAAACCACAAAAAATAAGAAGGGTGTGAACAGCTGTGACCCTGTCTCGGACAGCAAGGGTCAGCAGCAGTATTCAGTTTGGAATGATAGCCGACCGACCTGATGTGGTCGAGGCAATTTCTAAAGAGTTTCATAATGATATATTTAACTGTTTAATTTGTTTATACTGAATAAATGTCTTTTAAAGTGCAGACGAAGTTCTGAAAATTACGAGTACTCTGTTATCAAATCATAAACATCATCTTCAGCAGGTATTATACAAGAAAATGTGTAAATTAATTTTCTTCCATCGTTCATGGCCGAATTACTGAATTTATTTGGCCCAAAACATGAGGAACACCAAGGGGAACAATATATAACAATAATCGAACCCCTAACACTACTTAACGTTACGGCAATTTTTTAGTAGCCTATACCAATGAAATGTTGTAACTGGAATGTGATCGACATGCCACATGAATTCTATGGGCAGTATACCACTGAAATGTGTAATGTACCTTGAATGTGGCCAACTTGGAACCACGCAGTTTTGTTCCAAAATTTACATCACAATTGGCTATTTGACCAATTTTTTTTGAAAATGGTTTTAAATAGTTTGATACACGTTATTTACCGGGTACTATTAATTTTTTATCGAAAGTGCTTACTTTACGTAAAATTCAACGTTAAAATTTAGAGTATTTGAAAGCCCGCCAAAACGCTGTTTTGTTGCCTGGCGCGGGCTAACGACTCTCGTGACGTCACGTGCGAGCGCGCCCTCACTCTACATAAGTAATGTGTGGTTTGTTTCTCTGAACGTGTGTATAAATTGTTGGAAATATTGTTTATCAATAGTGTGTGGTATATCAATCTACAACCACAACAATAAAAATTCTCAAAATAAACGTAAGTGTTCACGCATTAGCTGAAATAGGAAGAAAAGCCGCTGCAACTTGCTCGTAGTAACCCAGACGACATTGCGGCCAAGTCGCATACCATTTACTGTAAATATCATTTGCACCATAATTTCGTAGCGATAATGTATTACTTTGTTTAAGGCGAGTATTAGTAAGGTTAGGGTTCTTAGGTTCGATACTCGCTTTGGAATATATTTTGTTATTTGTGGGCATTTTCTTTAGATACTAGTTGCTGTTGGTAGTGCCGCTTATTCTTTTTCTAAAATCCAACAAAACAATATTTTTTCCAAATGTTTCACAAATTTTTGGATAGCCAGGGTATTATAAAAATAATAAAAAAACTGGACTGCACACCGATAAAAAGTTTAAAAGATACTGAAAATTACTTGCGCATTAAAAGTAAATACCACCTAAATAGATGCTTTTTACTGTCAGGAAGGCAACATGAAGCTGTATCGTCACGTAAAAATTCAAACAAAAGGTATTCAAAGCGTTCCGAAATTGTTGCGAGATTGTCGTGAAATGTTATTGTTAAAATAAATTCTATTATTCACCGACGAGCACTTGGATTTTTTGCAATGATAATGTATCTCTGGTATGTTTCACAATTAAAAGTGGACAGTTATATTTTTATAACAGTTTTCTTGTATGGTAGCAATATATGTTTCAAACGTTTGCATGACTTTTATGACTTCTTCCAATAAAAACATAATTCTGTAAAGCAACAAACGGCAAACAGAAACGAAAAAAATGTACACACGAAAAAAATATTATCCTCATCGAACATAGGATCTTCAAATTCCTATAGAACTCTTTAACCATGCAGCTAACTGGATACCATGGCATCGTTACTTTTCTTCTCGTTAATAGTGAACACTTTAAACATCACAGTTCCTTTGTGCGATGAAGTGAACGCGGTTGGTAAATAATTTTTGTCATTCTTATGAATGATTTCTGTTAATCTCTAACTTCCATTTTAAATATAAATGATTCTCGAATTGAGTTATTACATTTTCAAGCTCCGCTAAATAAAAGTCAAGGGTTGTGTCTATAGGTAGCTCGAGAAATACTTTTCGGTATTTTTCCACTGTAGCCTTCTACAAATTGTTCTTCATTTTATATTCAACACAAAATTTCATTAGTAACAAGAGATAACCAGCAATAAATAATAAAAATGGTTAAAACTTGGATAATTGGAAACGGTCCATAGGCAGGCGCAGCGCTTACCGGCAGGTGAGGTCACTAAAGCGATCGCCAATCTCAGAGCGTTTTCGGTCACGTGACAAGAGCAAGAAAAATCCGATTTTCATTTCGCTTTTTTATTAAAAACAATCCACCTTTCTTTTCAAATATAATAAAAATAGCTTCCTTAAGCATTAATCTACACGAATGACTACAATTTTTAATGTATTTTAATGCTGTCAAATAGCCTATTAAATTAAGTCAGAATTTCATGTTAACCAAATGATTTTTTTTTTTTCATTAAATTTGAAATATCATGGTGTGTTACTTACCTTTTGGTCACTGTACCACCAAACTGGTTTAGATTGTTTTGTTTGTTTCATCGATCTTGCATATTTCTGTCTAATGTCGCCAAAGACTTTTTTATGTGCCACAGTACATTCATCACGAAAGTTCAGTTTACAATGCTGTATAATTTTGGCCATCACACAGTTCTTTGAAAGGTTGTGTTAGAATTTCATTGATTTGCATACTCAACGGCAACAGGAATGCTGAATGAGCTGTTTGACTGTTTTGCAGCAACGTAGCTAAAATTCCTGATTAAGTAAGTGCAAGTACAATTTCATTCTGTGAGCGAATTGTTGCCAAAATCAATAATGATTTTCCAGTTCCACAGGCAGCGTCCAAGAAGAAAATCCCTCTAATTCCATTGTTCACAACTTTCATGAGCAATTTTTTTGCCGATTCAACTGATTTTCGCAATGAATCACTATCATATTGTTTTTCGCGTTTGAACGTGTGGTGTTACACGCATATGCACCACAGAATTTTCTTTTTTGTGTGTGGCTGTGCCGCTGCCAGTGCGCTGTCCCCTAGCCTGTGTAGGAGACATAGGACAGCTGGGCACCTTTTTTATGTGGCTTGCAACCATAGGGTAGACTGTTGCGTTAGCCCCTGTGGGAGCGAGACAGCAGCTGGCCATCTTTCCTTCTGTGTGTCTGGTGGTAAGTCGGGATAATAGCCACCCCTGCCTGCAAGGCAGACGACAGGAAAAGTCCATTAAGAATGATGAAACACCGAACAGCGTGTTATAGGCGACACAGTGAGAATGGCCTTCATTTAAATAAAATAAAAAGCACTGTTCCCATGAATGATGAGTAGAAGTTGAGCCAGTGCAATTACAACCAATCTGAACAATTTATAATATTGCTGTTAAGTATAAACTGTCTGTTGCATGATTGGGAACCAACCAGAGAACATGAAGTTCTGATTGGATGAAGCAGCCATAGGTGGGGACTAAGGAGTTTACATGGAAGACTAGGGATGGAGAAAAGGGTTCATTCGTGCGTGTCGCCTGCAAGTGACATGAACCACCCAGCATCGCTCGAGCCTAGACATCAGCTGCCTCATGGATTCATCATCCGCTGGCCAAAACTCCACTCCTGCTGTGAGGGTTTTGGAGGTCGCCAATGCCATATGTACATATCCTGATGCCTGACAGCTGACCAACCACCACCTGGTCATGACGTCACAGCAGACTTCAGGTGTGATGCTTCCGTCACAGTACGATCCATCTACACACGTTTCTGCGCTGAGCCAAGACTAGGTAACAGGCCACCGCTCCTATCTACGATCGGTAACAGAACTTAGCTTTTGCCACAACAGTTCCACCAGAAGTCAAATTTTCAATGCCCAATAACGACTGAGAAGTCTCTTGCCCTCCACTGAATTTCTAAGACTGTTTGTTTTAAGTAGTGTATAATGTCAAACACGGATGTCATTGTATCTTATATATATAATTAAAGAAATAAAGTTCAATTACTCGTGATCTGTTAGAAGTGAAAATAATGATTGTTTGCTTATAAATTTGTGGGATTTTCAATCACTAAAAGGATAAAATTAACCATCCTTTCCTTGTCAAAATAATTTACGATATGTAAAAATCAATTAGATATTTAAAACTCTTGATTAAATGTGCCATGTGTCAGATGATTGGGTGCAGTCATGGCTATTTGTGGTAATACCTTGTTCGATATCAAGCAGAAGTCTTCAATTAATATCAATGAAATAGAAATAAAATAATTGCATTTGTTGAACAGACCGCGAAACTACAAAAAATAAAACAAAGTTAAATTTATTTTAATTTAGGTTGGAATGCGTTTTTCCAGATTTCTCTACAGATCTTCCAGTTTTTTTTTCAAAATTACACATTTAATTAAGTTATTTCCATATATATATATAGAGAGAGAAATGTAATTATGTATATCCATTGTTCACAAAAATTTATTAGAAAAAAGCGCTATCAGTTTTTCCCGGCAACTTTTCAGATTTTCATTTTTCTTAACACCTTATATCGACTAACAAAATTGGTCCATAGAAAAAAAATCAGTCAGTTATTCAAAATTTTTCATTTTTTGGGCAGCTTTTCCAATTTTTTATTCTCTAAAAACCTTTTTGGACTATTATGAACATTTAAAAAAATAGCCAAATCGATCCATAGGGGAAAAAAAGCACTTTTAGTTTTATACAGTTTTCCAATCTTCCAGACAAGTTTCCAAATTTTTTGTTTCTCTTAAAACCTTATTCCAATTGTAGTGAACATTTAAAAAAATAATAAAATGGGGCCATAGAAGAAATCACTTTCAGTTTTTCCACGAATTCTTCAATATTCCGGGCGACTATTTCTATTTCTATTTTTCATAATCTAAAAACCTTATACAGACTACTACGGACATTTAAAAAAAATATAATTTCGCTAAATTGGTCAATAGGGAAAAAAAAACATTAAGTTTTCACGAATTTTCCAGGCAACTTTCCAATTTTTCTCTAAATCTTTATTCAGACTATTATGAACATTTAAAAAATAACAAAATTGGTCCATAGAAAAAACACTTTCAGTTTTTGTGAATTGTCTTGGCAACTTTTCCATTTTTTTAAATTTTTTTAAAGCCTTATTCAGACTATTTTGCCCTTTTTTAAAAATAATTTTGCCATATCAGTCCAGCCATACTTAAGCATAGCTGGGCACAATTAAACAATAGTTAACTTTGTTAATCTACTACTTAAAATGTTAACTTCGCTAATCGTTTAAACATTTATTTTTGCAAATTAAACGCAAGTTAGTTATCTGTTAAAAGTTAATTATGAACAATACATCTACCCAATGTCCCTCTGGAAATTGAGTTCTTATTGGGGTTCAGTGTTTTAATCAACTTCTTAAACGTATCGGATGCTATGACATGTAGTGGAATCATGTTGGCAATGAAAAAGTTTATAATGCACTGGTCCACAACAGCTTGAGATGTGTGACTGTCGATGACTATGATGCAAAAAGATTCACCAATGCTTTGTTGGCTAACCTTTTATTAGCAGATGGAGATAAAAAAATATATACATTTATACTTTTGCTGCTATCTACAACAGAATCCAGGCTTTTAATTGTTTTTTCTTATCCCACAAGTTGACCCTGCTTCTACTATTTCATCAAACTGTAAATTAGCCTTGTGTAGTTTGCAAACAATTTAGTTTGGAAGAGCATTCCCGCAGGTGAACTTGTTCCCAGATCTCTCGCTCCTTAGTTCATTAGTTCGTTCGATTCTTTTCCAAGGAACGACTTTTGTTTTAGGTTATTTATTACTATGACATCTAAAAGGAAACACAGTTCACTGTGGACACATGTCACTATATACACAGATATAAAAAGAAAATCCGAGAGGGGAGCGACCTAGTTCGCTAAGGAGCTGCGAACTAAATTAAGTGCTCCTGGTCACAAACTACCATGTGCAAGTCTACTAGTTATTTCATCACCATTCGCCGCTATTTGTTGATTATAGCATTTTTTAGAATAAGCTATAAAAACACAGTACACTTCAAAAATATAATATTTGACGAAAGAGTAGAAAAGGCCAAAAGGTATGTTTTCTATTATTTTATTTTTTAAGCTACGTATATTTTTTGCACCTATTGCGTCTCTAACAATTATTTGTGTAAAGTTAAATTGTCATTTGCTTTATTGCATTAAGTTGTTAAATTAATACTCACCAAAAGCTCATGTTTATTAATGAAATACTTCTCTTACTTTTACCTAGATTTCGTGTAATATTGTTATTTCAGAGTAAAGTTAGTTCACTTTGGTACTCATTTTTTGTCTTAAATTTAGAACTACTAATAAATATTTTATCACAGTTATCAAATGAAACCTCATGTTTTAAATTTATTTTTTTGATTTTGTATAGCCAATTGCTTTAATTAAAATCTAACCATTTATTAAGATACATGAGACATTTATCAACTGATACTAGAACATTATTTTTAATATTATCACTTTCTGTGGAGAATTTTGCTTCTAAGGACTTTTTCTTGTTTTCATAACCAAAGAAACAGTCTCTTTAACATTTTTCTAGTGCTCATTTTGAAGCTAACATATTATATTACTTATCTCAGATTGTGGCGTTGTTATCTTTCAGTTGTTTAACAGCTTTGTGGAAGTTATGTAAAAAAATGGCTCACGAAATTCAAAAAGATTTTAACTTTTGTATCTTCATCAGTTTCATTCATCGTCAAAGTATTTTGAATGTGTTTTGGATAATCCTCCCCTACACTAATAAAATAATCACTCAATGACTTCCAATTCACTGGAAATTGTCGCAGTTTTGTTATTGCTACCACTTTCCATAACTAATTTGATTTAATTAAATATCAAAAGAAAGAATAGCTCCCAAGTGAAACAAAACCAAAACAAAACCAAAACAAAACAAAGACAGATGCATGAGCAAACATTTGTTTGACTTTGTCAATTTTGACATAATGTTTCTGAAGTGGCATTTAGGTAAACGCACATCACATCATTTAAAAGATAAATTATAATGTGGTTTCACAGATTTTACAAAGGGAGAATTTTTTTGTTATTAGTTTCTGTGTTGCAAAATAATAATAATAAATCAATTTAAAAATTAATATTCTACTAATGTATGGAAAGTAAAAACAGAACAGTTGAATGTCCCATTTTATCCATTTGTACAATTTCAATGAGCACTTTGGTTTATTGGCAGCCACTGATCATGCTAATGTCATTTGAAAGGGCTATTGTTAAGTAACAATTTTTGTTAGGAAGGTCATATTAAATTCTATTTAGAAACAGCAAAAATTGATTAAGTAATGTCCTAATAAAACTCATAACAAACAAAATAGCGCGTGTAGTAGCAGTAGCAAGGTAAGTGAACGATATGTTCCTCTGAATTTGAGACACGAACTAACAGAGTGACCTAAATCACAAGGGAGCTGTAAACTAAACTGAGCGCTCCCAGTCGCCAACTGTTTTGCGCAAGTCTACTGTAAATATTTGGATCTATGCATCTGTTTCATTTATTTAAGATTATTAAGGCTAGAAATGTGAGTCTTGACTGTAGAAAGTTTAGGCAAACACTGTTTGAATTCATAAATCAATTGTTCACCCAATTTTGATTTAAATGCAATATGATCACATAAATGTGTCCAAGGATTTTTAATCTTCTCGCTGCTATTGCTAGCATTTCTAATTTCACTAACAGTTCCTAGATTTCATTTGTATCTATAAAACCGGATAAATTTGAACTAGAAAAACTCAGAAATTACTGAACAGATTTCCATGGGGTTTTCACCTTTTTAAAGCTTAGAATCTCAGTTGAGTTGTTTGGCATATCTTATGTTTCAACGTTACGTAACGCCTGAACATCAAATGAAATTCTCAGTGTATGGTGACTGATACCAAAGATGGAATGACCAAATGTAACATTCTGCAATAAATACACAACTAGAATGTCTCCTACTGTAGCCTTTAGTAAACGCAAAAATTGAAATATTCTTTCCTTTAATTTGGGATATTCAGTTTTTAAATGCCATAGATGGCTGTAATGAATGTGAGAAACTAATAATGCAATAACAACAGAGATTTTCTACGATCAAAGATCTGCCAACACAACTACAATGTCTCTGGCTATTGTCTTTGCCATTTTGTTCATGATAAAATGGCGCCGCACCTTCTAATTCCTGAAACAAATCAAAAGTAAAGAATATTTTTTTTTTATCTCTCGCTTAGTTTGGAATACTTGATATACAATTCTGAATACCTGATATTCAACTGTACAGGTACTGAATATATTTTAATTTTGTGCTCCAGTGCCAGATGAAGTAACATAATAATAAAATTTTTAGCTCTCAGTGGCAGATGAGTCAGCTTAATGAGACACATCAATGTTTTGATACTGTGAAAACTCGGGCTAAATCGATTCAGCAGTTAACAGGTAATGCTAGATTATTCGTAAAATAAGTGTGTTGTAATGTCTTAAGAGATAAGTTAAATTTTAACTTTCAGCCCAAGCTATCAAATTATGAAAATCCATTCAAAATCTGTATTTTCTGCACGATGATAGAATAAACAGACATATTCCAGATACATTTTTATGTATGTGGTATGTATTAATGCGGTCAGTTTTTTATTTTCGAGCAGCAACATTATCAGATGTAATTATGTTGAAATATAATCTGGACTAAAATGAAAACTGGTATTCCTTCTCAAAGTATCCAAACCACCCCATTCTTAGAAGTATGCACCTAAATCACAGTTTAATTTAGTTCCAGAAATCAATGAAGTTTGGTACGTATGAATCTTTTCAGACGAATAAAAATAGTGTACGGGTAAATCAACTTCAACCCACTCCTCCTTGGTAGGGTGCGGGTGAATCTAGGTTTCTTTTAATCCAGAAATGGATGGTGCAAATTGCATGGAAAAAATGTTGTATTGCTAAATCAATGCCACCTAGAGTCGGCAACGACGGGAACTCTGATAGTCGTGTAATAAATATCAATCTGAGGGGGCGTCAATTAATTATGTGTGGTGAAATAGGGGCGAGGGGGTTCCAACAAATCTCATAAATGGGGAAATCTCACTTCAGTTTTTTTTTTTTTAATTATTCGTGGACAGGGGGAGGGGGATCCAGAATTCAGGAAAAACTCCTCACGTAATTAATGGACACCCTCTAATATGTTTCACTAAATCTAAACCCAAACTAAAAAATGGTACTATATTCCTCGTACAAAAAAGTCAAGTTATAAAAACATCAAAATCAATAGAATTTGAAAATTGTAGTGTGCATTGCATTGCAGATCTAGCATTCCCGCTCACACCCACACCATGACTAACAACAGTTATATATGCATCACATTCGCACTATGCATTACCTAATTCATTCAACTTGTCGAAGGTACCAGCATGTCATGGCATGCAGTTCAAACAAACAAAATGGTGTCAACAACCTATATAACGAACTAAAGTTAACGGAAGATAAGAAGAATGTTAATGATTTTTAAGTTAAATTAAAAGTTACATTTTTGTGATTTTGTTAACTTTGTTAATCAATGATTAATGGTTTTCTGCCCTAATGTGGTTCCCAATGAACAGCATTTCATTTTTATTGACATTGATGAAATACTTTTTCTATCAGAATAAATGAATTTCTTCAAAAATGGCCAGACAGAAATAAAGGCATGAGTACTGGTACTTAATATCAGTTTTACAGTGAAATTGGTGTTTAGTGATTACCTTCAAGTTTTCCTAAGGCTATTCAACAAATTCTATTTTCTACTCATATCATGCATTAGGAACTGTATAAATATTAAGTACATGGTATAAAGCATAATTTTTCATGCTGCATGAAATGTTTCTAGTCTATGATGTTATACAGAAATATTGTGTTATACTATGAGGAAATAGACCCCACCTCAGCAAAATTCTTATGTCTGACACCCAGATAAACAAGTTAGTCAACTGCTTTTCAACTGGATCACTGTGCGAGTCTGAACAAATTGATAGTGTTAATTTCACACTGAAAAAAATAAATAAATATATTTTAAGATGATATTGACCCTGTATCAAGTTATGGGTGACACATTAAAGCAATCTCAGTTTATGAATGTATTGAAGAAATAATGACACAAGAATAACTGGAGAAACTATATCCTTTAGTACTGAAAACATCAAAGACTCAGAACATGAAATAGCTTCTGGATAAACAGTTCTCTTTGATGCTGATACAGTTATAATTAAAGCTGGAACAAAACATGAACGACAAACAGCAACAAACTGAGAAACACAACAGTTAGTTTTTTCTTCTATTTGCACCAGTCTACGGGGATCAAACCAACTGTTAAACTATGCCATTGAACTCCCATGCTTCACAAATTGTGTGTCCTCTAGTAGATATCAGATCAGCTGTAAAGAACTCAGCTCACTTTATACAATTTATTGGTGATCTAATGCTAGAGAAGACTGATGTCATGGTGAGTTTCGATATTGTCTCATTATTCACTAATGTGCCGGTAGACGAAGCCGTTGCTGTAATACGTGCTAAACTTTTTGCACAAGGAAAGTCTACTGAGTGGGCTGACCTGACAGAGTTCTGCCTTAAGTCAACTGTGTTCCAGTACGGTGGTCAACTTTATGCTCAAGTTGAAGGTGCGGCAATGGGCTCGCCACTTTCACCTGTAGCCGCCAACATTTTCATGGAATCATTTGAGATGAAGGTGCTTAACAACACGCGCCTAAAACCTACAAAGTGGATCCGTTACGTTGATGACACTTTTGTTATCTGGCCTCACGGTGAGGAGAGTTTGCAAGAGTTCTTAAACCACCTGAATAGTGCCCACCCAAGAATTCAGTTCACTATGGTTGTGGAAGAAAATGGACAACTGCCATTTCTCAATGTCCTTGTTCACAAGCGAGGTGATGGAAGTTTGGGTCACACTGTGTATCGCAAGGCGACCCACACTAATAGGTATCTGCACGCCATGTCGCACCATCATCCGGCAACGAAGAGAGGCGTGTTGACATCACTCAACTTAAGAGCTAAGACAGTATGTGACTCGGAAAGTATGAATGAAGAAATGGAGACACTTACAAAAATATTCCAAGCCAACGGCTATAGTGAATCTGAGATCAGGAGGGTTTTAAGACCCAAAAAACCTATGGGAGACGTCAACTTATCCCATGATATTAATGTGCCAACAAAATTCGCCTGTCTCCCATACATACAGGGTATCACAGACCGGATTGGGAAATTGTTAAAGCGGGTGGAGGTGCGAATAGTATATAAGGCTAACTGCAAACTTGCAAAGGTAAAAGACAAATTACACCCACACCAGCTTATGGGTGTTTACGAAATCCCCTGCAGTTGTGGCAGTGTTTATATCGGCAAGACAGGTCGCACTGTGGCGGAGAGACTTAAAGAACATATCCGCCACTACAAATATAACAACAGTGACAAATCCGCCGTAGTCCACCATGCTATTAATACCGGGCATCAAGTAAAATTTCAAGAAACGAGGCTACTGTGGAGAGAAGACCAGTGGTGGCCCCGACGGGTGAAAGAGGCAGCAGAAATTTTAAAAAACACCAACAACATCAACGAAGATAGCGGCCTCTTACTCTGCGATGCTTGGCGCTCGTTGCTATGTCAACATAAACAGTATCTCTGACGAAGGCTGGAGGATACCAGCCGAAAGCTTAGGTAAGGAAATAAACAACGTGGCAAAACCCGAAACTCAATTAATCATGAAGATGATATAGGTTGCTATGGAAATAAATACTCAAGAGATGTTGGCTAATGGCGTAGAAGAGTAGATCGGGTGCTTGTGATTATCATTGCCTAAAAGAAGCTGCATCTTTGGGGACTACCCAGTTTCAATGTAATCCCTAGTGGATTAAAATAATATACAACAAACAAAAACGGTTTGAATGGAAAGAACTGAATTCTTTATAATTATAACTACTTCACAAATCATCGGTAATATCACAACTGTGGGGAAAATCCTTAACCACTGATTGATGTACTTGATTGAGTGAACTCTGGAGCTGGGTTGTAGAACATAGGTCTGGAGTGTATCCTCAGAACCATAAAGCTAACTGAAAGGGGGGCAGATCTTTAGCATCATAAATTAATTCCAGGTTATCAGTTTCAATCTAGCTTTCAAATACTTCACCAGTAAGGTCATTCTTGCCATAGGCCCAGAGGTGATGTTTACAGTTGAAGTTACCAAGTACTATAGTTGGATGTTGTTTAGGTGAAAAGGAGGGTTAAGCCAATTAGTTTCAGGTGGCTTGTAGACATTGACTATCATCAGGTTTTCTACTTTTGCTGTAGTGGTACAAATGTCATTATCGGGATTTACTGACAGGAGTTGGTAATTTGGCAAATCATTCTTGATGTATGTTGTGAGGCCATACTTGGGATTATAATTAGAGGCTGTTAATTAAAAACCTGATTCTCCCTCTGCACTGTATCTGCTGTTCGTCCGCTGTGCGAGTTTCTTGGAGCACAGTGACATCAACTGCTAATTTCTGTGCAAGTCTGGAAAGATATTCACATTCTGCTTGACTTATTCCTTCAATATTAAGTTGCAAAATGCATAGAAATTGTCAAATTCCATGAGCTTGTGGGTCCTGAAAAGGACCTTCTGGCTCCTTTTTGTGTATCCTTTGACCGAGAGGTCTATTCAGACTGTTCGGTCTCAGTACTTAGCACCACCAAGGTGTCACGTGTAGGACAATTGAGGTTATACCTACGGATGTGAAGCAAGTTAGACTCCAGTGAGTTAGCTTAATGAGGCATATCTCTTATTTTAACTTATAGTTTCTATCTTTGAAAATATCGTTGTTGGTTTCAAGTTATACCAGATTACAGACAAAATATCTTGCAGATCTTGATTACCTGATCTAGTATGAGGTGAATAGTGACTTGGAACAAATAGACACAATCTATAATATTATAAAACTGTAATAGGACTAACTTTATAGAAATAAATAAATGAGAATTCCTAACAGAATATTTGAAGCCAGAGTGTAGGTCATGATAGAATGGTATATTCATGCAAGGGCGGATCCAGGATTTTGGTTTGGGAGGGGCCTTGGCTTCATTGGATTTTGGTTGGGGGGGGGGGGATTGCCTTTTATAGGCTCCTTCTGGCCTCCAAATCCCTAGAGCTAAAGAAAAAAAAGTCTCCAAAATTTTCAATGTGGATGGACCTAGATACTTTTGGGAGGGGCTTGAGCCCCTAGCCTCCCCCCCTGGATCTGCCCCTGTATTCATTAGCAATAGTCACTCACTAGCTGGACAATTATATATGCAGGTTGATTAGCATATGGTATCTACTGACTATTGAATATGTAAGATATGTTACACTAACAAAAAATACGTTACCACTTCTCAGAATTAAAAATCGTATCTACTCCGCAAAAATCATTAACCTGACTACAATTTATTTTTGAGCATTTTTATTTTAATCAGTAATTTTCTCATGCCATTACATTTAACTGTAATCTATTGTTTGGTTTATTTTGTGATTTATAAGCTCTCAATAAGCTGTCTTCAAGCCGAGTTATTCTGTGATTTACATGACCTCATCACAACTTGGCTGTTGTTCTCCATCATTCATTGCTTCATTACTCCGTGGTGTGCCTTGCACAAAATGATTCAGCAAATCAAGAAAAAAATTACTAAAAACTGATTTTCTCTGCTCTTATTGATTGAACTTGGAGTAAGAAGTTGATAGCTTTTATGTATGCATTTAAAGAGATTCTGTCCAGTCATTTTAAAGAAGCTATGACAGATTGTATATTGGTCCAAGACAGCTGACCACTCATCAGATGGAATATCACCGATATGTTTGAGGAAATAATATATAGGACCCAATGTTTACAGCTGTATAAAATATTAAGTGTGGAGGAAGTAGAGAATAACAACTTCTCAGGAAAAAATTGTTTAGCAAATTATTTAAATTTCGTATGTAATGAGAAAGCATGGTTTCTTCCATAACAATTAACAAAACATTTTATTTAGTCAGGTGTTGTTAAAATTAGGTAATGAAGGTTTGATACCTTGTTTCAAAACCGTACGTAAAAAATAAGTCTTTAAATGTGTTAAAAATCAGTTCTACAGGAAATAAAAGGCACAGAGCAGCAAATATAAATAAATAAAGAGGAAAACAGTAAGAAAGAGGGAGGGGGGGGGGGGGGAAGAATATTTGGCATGAAAACCTCCATCAACAGAATGATGTGTGCAGGTTGAGTGTTACAGAGGAAATAACGATGTTAATGATGACCAAGGAAATAAAAAATTGCATGGAAATCTTATGACTATCAACACATGTAAGTCTGTTAAAATTATCACAGATATTAGCTGCCAATATTAGTTGAAAGGAGCCTGAAAAATAATAACAAGAATTGAAACAGAGATATTGAAATATTGGATAGCTGCTGAAATACAAGCTGACAAAATATTTTAAAAAAATAAAAAAACTGTCTGTTAATCAGTGTATTCAACATATATTTCTCTTTCCTCTTTGGAAGTGTGCATTATAATACAATTATGCAATAGAACTGGAAGTTATTTGAAGAGTAAAATATAAATTACAGTTTTATTTACATATGGAAATATTTTACATGTAAATTTATACCAAATACAATATATACAATTAAAAATACCATTTTAACATTCACAAACTATGGACAGGTCTACATTGTAGACAATATAAGTATTTACTTTGTACCTTTCAAGTTTCTTTTTTCTTTTTAATATTTACATGAAGAAAAAGGGGTTCAAAGTTACAGTTTACTAAATACGAATATCTGAAAACTATGGCAGAATTTGATTCTTTGAACTGACTGAATGGTTAGTTTTAGGCTTCTCCATTAAAATTGTACTAATGAAAAAACAGAAGCACAGTTCCTCTTTGAAATGCCCAACAGGCAATTGCACAGTAAAAGGAATTAAAAAAATTAAGTTGTTACTTATCACAGCATAATATGGAACACACTTCAGCTAGACAATGGCAGTGGTATTCCCACACTAAAATTGAAAATGTCAAGATACTTTTTTTTTTACGTATATATCTTCAAAATCTCTTTATATGCACTTAAAACCATGGAAGATCTGGAAATGGAATACAATTACATTTCTCCATAGAATAGACCACAAAAATTTGAAACCACTTTTATATTATAGTGCAACTAAAACTGTTCCGTTAAGAATTCCCTTATCATCACAGAGCTATTATGATAATGTTTATTTACTATCCTTTATTAATAACAGGTTAATAAACATATCGGGTGATTTCGTTTAGCAGTCTTTCTCTTAATTGATAAATATTTTCTAAGTATTTGATATGTCATTATACTGTGTGTGAGAATTATGAATGTAGCTAGTGATGATAATAGTATAAATGACAGCTGACTAATATTAAAAATGTTACTATATAAACATTTTAGTTATATTTCAAGGTTATATTTTGGCAACTTTTTCATGTGGTGTTCATGACTCTCCGATACATTGTTTAGCACTTCTGACAAACATTTCACTGGCTTCAGTATGATTCTTAAAAGTGAGCTGCCATTGTATGTATCAGAAGTAGATAATTAATGTATTCTTTTGAGTACACCTTAAATATTTACGATATGCAATTTCTACTACCATTTCATTCTGCCAAGAAAGACACTAGCGTAATCACAGATGGTTATGATTTGATATAACACTTCTGTTTAAAAGAATGACTCCAATGTCACCCTATTAATATTTTTTTCTTAGAAGGAGAGCAATAGTTCAATGCATTTCAATAAATGCTGCCAGTTTCTTTGTACTATACGTCAGTACATCAACTTAAGTATTAACAACAATAAGCCAGCTGAAATTAGCAAAATCACAATCCCCATGAAATTCCTCATAGCATTAATAGACAATAAATACTCAAAACACTACCATTTGATAGTGGTGACACAAAACTTTGCCATATCATCTCATACTTCAAGGTCGGAAAGTGAGGCACAATTTGCTAATCTTTGGCTGGTGGAAGAAAGATCAAATCACAATGTGATTCTTTGTTGCAAATTAATAAACTATTCAGTCTATCAGACCTTGTAACCTGTTGGAGGTTGCTGTCCAATAGTGACCTGTGTTACAAATGGTCCCTGAGATCTTGTTTGGGATGGTGCTCCTTCGGATCCTCTGGACCCCTCGTGAGGATGCCTTGATGTCCAACGGTTCACCGTCACTATCTCATTTGGCACAGGACCATATCTATGGCGATAGTTGCTGCCTCCTCCCCCAATGCCTGGAAAATGATTAAATTTTCACAACTTCACTATACAGTAATCTCATTTTCTTAAAGATGTATGGTTGATGTGAGAGTTATAAAATTCACCCTGCTTTCAATTCTGTACTGTTACCAACTGCAAGTAGTAGTTTCTCCATATACCAGAAACTGTATTTGTTGGGTAGTTCCTAGGGTCAGGGTTTTAAAAAAGAATATTATGGAAGGGATTCAAACTTTTAATACAATTGACTTAATTTTAGAGTCATAACTAAAGCCATTTATGAATGTATCCAGGATTTTACATATTCAGGAATACTATGCAATGAAAACCTGACAGCCTACTGTAAGTTTCCAAGGTTTGAGGTACAATCTAGTGTGAATAATTTGTGTATCACTGTACAGCCACATTGTGCACACTATAGATTTTGGTGTCTAACTATTAAAAAGAAAATCTGACACACTGTATAGTTGGAGTAAACCAGGTAGTATACTGCACAGTACACAAAAATTAGTCGCATAGGAGAAATTATGGAGTTAGAGCCCGGACAGAGAAAGTATGCTCATCATATATCACTTCTCAAAGCAAGAGGGCTACGATAAAAGAAATAAAAAAAAAATCAATATTTTGGGTTTTCCTATAATCAGGTGAGAGTGAGAGACGTACAACAAGCCTAGCACAAGGAATCATGGAATCTGTTAAATAAGTGAGCTTAGATCTTTGATTACATGCGGCCAAGTAACTATATGAGTTAGTTACTGGGGAGACAGGACCAAGCAATATCAAATCTACATCTACATCCACACTCTGCAATTCACAAACAATGTGGGTGGCAGAGGGTGCTGAGCATCAATCTTTATTCTGCGCATTCAAATCTTGAATAGCATGACTCATATAGGTTGGCAGAAGAAGTATCCCACTGCACCCGTAGATCATAGAGTTTCACATATTCAACAATAAATTCAAATGCAAATGACGTCGTCTGTCTTCCAAACGATCCCAGCCCAATCTATGTAGCAATTCTGTGACGCTTTCATAAGGGCTGCAGCAACCAGTCATGAATTGAGTGGCTCTCCTCTGTACCCTCTCCACCGAGTCAATCAGACCCTTGCAATACGGATCCCAAACTCCACAACACATGACAAACCAACCCAAAATAATTCAATCGGGAACTGCTGCAAAGTGAAAAGAAAAAAATATCATTACTCCTAAATTAATAGCTGCTTTGGAAAGATGCCAGTTAAGTGTAAGAGATTCAGTTTACTTTCTTGAAGTTATCATGGAGGCACTTGGAGTTAGTATTGATGATTTTTCTTTAAACAAGTCTTCCATTCAATGAATAAGGACACAAACATGGAAGGAATGAGCAGAAGCTATAATTACTGATTTTAATATGACGTGACCGGAGTCGTGACCATTCAGTAGAACTACAAGTTGTTGCCTGGTCTGGGCATAAGAAGTTCCAAATAAGAACAACTGCCAATCTATCTCATAATTACATTTTGTTATAGGTAACAACTTCTTGTGATAAAGACCGAGATGAAGTTGTTCTAAATGTTCTGAATAGGTGATAAAGTGCAGGTAATGAGCTGCGACACAGTTGCATCAAACATAGCTTATCTCAATGGTGTCTGGGCACTTCTGGAGAAAATGTTCGAAAGAAAGTTGTTACTTTTTGCATGACAGCATCAAATTGATATAGACTCAGAAAAAAACATTTCAATGACACACAAGTTGAGTAGTTGTTACATTTCTATTTGGCTGGATTAAAACCAAAATTTTTCATGAGAGACAACTACCCAGAATTAATTGAGCTATGAGTTGTATATTTGATTGGAGATAGTGGCAAAGAACTGAACATAAGGCATCCTCGAGCAGTGCATCAAGCATGGTATTTTGCAAGAGCCATTTATTCACTGAAGATACATTTTATAAGTTGTCAACTTAAATTGAGCAAGGAATGGAAAATAGTACTTAATTAAGAAAGGGAGAGTACATCTGACTTTGTAGAAAGGTACACTCCTTTGATGGCAGAAACATCCGGCTCTATTTTGTATGGTATGTAAAATTAGCTGATTTGTATAACATTGAACATCATTTTGTATCTTTTGCAAATTGATCAATGTTTGCCTATATTTTGTTTTAGGAAAAACCACAAAGAAATTGTATCCGCAAAGAGCAAACATTTGTTTTCTCGATTGAAAATTTAGAGCAGTGTTCTTCAGGGAATGCCATTTTTGTACAGGCTAAAAGAAAGGTCTTTATTTGAAAGATCTGTAAAATTAATGTAGCTGTTTCATTTTAATTACAGCTGATGAAGAACGAAAACAATTTTAATGCAAAAAAAACGAAAATTGTACCCGCACCATAAAAAAAAAAAGAGATCCTAAGAAGAAAATATCCCTCATAATTTTAATACTTGTGTCTTACTAAATAATTAAGTATGTTTTGTTGTCTGAATTTAATTTTTAACCCAGAATTATATAATAATCTAATAACCGAGTCACATATCAAGCGATAGTCAAAACAAGCATTTTTCGTAAACTTTCAGGTCTACTCGTTAATGTCATCGTACGAGGATAAAATTTCTCATATAAGTAAACTACAGTGATTTAAAAAGAATTAGAGGATATACATTTGAATCTTCAATTTTTTTGCTCTTATAAGGGACACCCTAACGATCATAATCTGACACACTATTTCAGGCACAAGGAGTTTAGGTAAGGATGTCAGGGATTGGAATAAGTTACAAGGAGAATTTATGAATAATTTACCAAAAACTGTGAAACAATTTAAAGTTGATATTTGTAGAGGGCAAATGTAGGTGGGTGCAGGAGGGGGGAAAATGGGTGTGTATGGAAATTGGCACCAGTGCGTGCGCTCCATTGAAATTAAGTTTTAAAAAAAATGAAGTTGTGTTTTTGCAGATGACATAATACTGTATAATAGGATCAAAACTGATGACCTGCAGGGTGATTTGAACAGGCTATCTAGCCGGGTAGGTCAACTTGGGATGAAGATAAATGTAAAAAGGAGTCATCTTATTAGGTACACAGATAAAAAAAGTTTGATTATAATGTGGGGAACAAATTGCTTGTTGAAGATTTGAAATATAAATACATTGTTATAACATTTGATAATAAATTCATCTGGGCCGGACACATTCGACAATTGGCAGGAGAAGGTTTCAAAAGACTCCATTTATTGGTGATGGTAATGAACTAGAGAAGCCTCGGAATTGGGTTGCAAAACTTGTCACACCATTGCTTGAATATGGACATGCAGTACAGGACCAACATTTGGGTATCAAATGAAAGGGTTGGTGGGGATGCTTAGAAGAGTCACTAAATTTGGCTCTTGAAATTACTGCAGAACACAGTCAGTAGCTGATATGAAAAAGGAGCTAAAATAGGATTCATTGGAAAACAGGAGGTGAAGAGAGTAGTGGGAGTGTGCAATGTGAATATTGGTATTGAGGTGTGGAAAGGTATTGGTGAAAGAATTAGGAGAGGTGCATCAAAGGATAAGATGACCACGATCACTGGCGATTTCAGACATAAGGGTGTGGGGAAGTTTTCTTTCTTGGATAAAGGGGGTTAGGGATTGGATTAAAATACCAAAGGAAGTGATGAGTAATTTACCAAAAACATTGAAAGAATTTAAAATTAACATTTGCAGAAGGCAGAAGTAGGTGGGTACAAAAAGAGGGAAGAAAAATGTATGTGTAGCTAAATTTCCACCCAATTTATATATACAGTAACCAGGAAATAATATGAGCTAACTAGCAAATGGATTAAAAAAAAAAAGAAAGAAAAAAAAAAGGTATCAAAATGAACTATCACCTACCTTAGATGATAGCTTCGTGGGGTGAACACACAAAAAAAACAAGAACAGGAAAAACAATGAATATTTCAGGACTTGGCCCTTCGTCAACAGGAGAACATCGTGGAGGGAGGGTGGTGCAGGATACGGTATATATATATATATATATTTATATAAAATAAAAGGCGGTTTCTGTAACCTGATTGCTCAATTTTCCTGGTTATTCTTATCTAAACATCATTACTAACAGAAAAGTTGGAACAAAATGGCCTTGATCAATACATAATATAAAATTATTGTGTATATTGTTTTCCTTCTAACAATGGAAATCAATTGGTCACACTTTCACTAAGACAAAATTCTGCCCAATCTAGTTGCAATAATTCTAGGATATAAGAAAGTAGATTCAAATGTATTCCTTCTAATATTAAACATTATCGAATTTACATTTTCAAAACTATAGTGTTTATTTTTGTCAGTACAAATTTCCATTTAACACCAGTAAGTTTATATTAAATCCTTTAAGTATTATTTCCAAACCCACCTACTTTAGTTATTTAAGAATTTTGACTTTAATTTTTTTAGTGTTTTTGGAAAAAAATTCAGCACATTTTGTGGTATATATTTCTTTTTAATACAAATGTACCTAAACTTATCAGGACAGAAATAAAACATACTTCTTTTTGTAATTTATGTGAGACTTGTTAACACTACAGGAGTGGGTCTCCATTAGAAAATTTAGTTTTTGGGTTGATTAAATTCTCTCTTATCTTTCTTTGTGAGAAATGTTTTTCAATTTTTTCATATAAATTGATTGCTTATTCTATATGAAACAAAGTTTTGAGTTTATACTCCATAACCTTGGGGAGTATTTAACTTCTTATGGATACTTTTCCACAAATTAAAAAAAAATATCAATTTTTAGGTTTCAGTCTACTATAATATATTACACCAAATGAATTTCACAAATTCCCCCCCCCCCCCATCGCTTTGTTGATTGAGAGACTGGAACAAATGTTCTTTAAAGAAATCCAGACAATGGATGTTTTGGCAGTACCTGCTATTACCAAATCTAATTACAGCTAAATGCTTGAGAAGATATTAGTTTAGAATTCTGCTTTGGACACCTTGTTTCCTCCTGTCATATCTTTGAACTCTAAAATCATTCATACCAAACTTTTGCAAAGGTATCATTAATATACAGCCAATACGTCCAGTCCCCAGGTTCGGAGAGTCACTTTCCAGCTTGTAAGCAACGAAACACTCACGCACTTTGACTTCGTCATCATTAGTGTCAACAAAATCAGTGTTGAAGATAATTGTTTGAAGGGACTGATTACAGGAAATCAATTCAGGATGATGGAAAAGTTTTTAGATGACTAAACCATAGTCAAAATTTTATTACGAACTACAATCGTTTTAAATATATTTTTCAAAAAAATAGACATTGGTGTACTTATTAGCAATAGGGCGGAGATGCTCCATCATTGCAGGGTCACATTTTCCTAGCAGTTGCAATATCTCCAGTTAGTTGCCATTATTAGAAGTATTTAGTGTTTCAGATCCAAACCTTCCTCCGAACAAGAATTATTGCATATTAAAAAGAATATTTTGGACATCATTCGTTCGAGGATAGAAACCCACTGTCTTCAATCTGTATTTACAAATGCTTGTCTATTATATTCAAATTCATCAGTCCAATCAACGCTTCTATCCAACTCAGCATGGTGTGCTGGCAATTTGAGGAAGTTACACAAGTTTTGAGATGCTATGATAAGTAGCTCCAGTCATCAAATTCTTCTTTTCCCAAATAAGAGACCTTCTGTTGAATAAACAAGTGTAAAAACAATATATTTTATCTGCAGATTTAGAATAAACAAGCCATATTCTATTATAAGTTTCTACATTTGATATTTTTTGAAAAAGCTTTTTTGAGAAATGACGGTTAATGATTTTTTTCTGGATTGTTTCGTTGCTCGAATAATTATTTCATCTCTGACTGTGGGGTCAATGAGTGACCATTTTGAAATATCATAATAATTTATGACGGTGGTGGTATATCCCATTTTGAAGTGCAGATGACATTGCGGCCATAGCAAATCTTCTTGTACATGCTATTTTGCATCATGATGAACCTCGTCTGAATAACTTCTATAAAATGAATTTTCTTCCATCGCATGTTGAACTAGTTCTGATAACGGTTAAGATGACATCTCAACTCTAAGAAATTTTGCAAGCAATTTTGAAAAAAAAGCGACATTTCTATAAAAGACACATTACATTTTGTAAATATTTATGTTACCAACATTAATTACAATCACTTAAGGTCTAGCATTGTAGAAGTAGATAAGTAGGTTGAATCTCGCCTCATGCACATGCGTGTACATGTAAATGACTGTTGCCGGATCTACAGGGGGTTCATACCCAAGGTGCTTACCCCGGGCGGAAAAATCATGTTTAAAGGGGTGGTAAGTGACAAATTCGTGAGTGGTGACCTTTTTTTCTTAACACTACTGGCCTGAGCGGCAAAATCAAAGAACCACTTAAACTGCTGCGAGCGGCAAATTCATATTTGAATTGGCGGCAGTCACAGATTTTTGCCGCTTCTGGGAAAATTTCCAGATCCGCCACTGGTGCATGAACTGCAAGACTGTAGCCGAAAAGACAGCAGTGGGTGGCGCGGCGAGAGTGCTGACTATGGGACGAGTTGTGGTTTCTCGAATGGAGTAACTCGAGCTGAAATGGAAGATCTTATGTTTATAAACTCT
Organism: Vandiemenella viatica; assembly: GCA_031002005.1. NCBI lineage: Eukaryota > Metazoa > Arthropoda > Insecta > Orthoptera > Morabidae > Vandiemenella > Vandiemenella viatica. The sequence continues at coordinate 189,494,850 of CM061920.1, forward strand.
TCTGGGTAATTAATGTATTTAAAAATTATGTGAACACCAAGCTGGATTATTATAGAATTTATTTTTCATTTTAAGTGCAGACGATCCCTTGCTGCATTTTCTAAGATTGTGTTACTTTTATATCTTACTTGTAAATCCAGCTGTGCATAATTTTTTGTTTTAAACCTAATATAATGTGTTTTTTCTTAAAAATTTAATTTTAATGAATTTTGCCTTAAACCAATTTGCTACTTCAATAAGTACTTTCATTTACATTAAACTCTAGATTACTCTTTGGCATTTTTCTCACAGTCAGGTGACATAATTCATTAGAAAACTTGATTATATTCTGAAGATTTAGTTCACAGTTCCAATATCAGTTACAGAGTCAACTGACTGAATCGGCTTCAGTCACTGTAAGAGATAGCAGGTTCCAATGATGATAATCTTATGGCAACCAACAATAGGTTGCTTAAGCTCCCTCTTCAGATAGATAAGTTCACTAAATTTACAACATAGTTCATTTAACTTCAGGCTACTAAAAGCTATTCAAATGAAAGTCAGAATTGACCAACCAGTTCACTTCCTATCTTCAAAAATTTACACCTTACCCACATGGTCTCAGAAACTGATACTGCTGCACTCACTACTTGTTAGTCATGGTATTCCTCCACACGGAACCAAAGATACACTCACCTTTGTCAGCTACACTTACAACGAGTCCAAAAGTGTATCTGTAACTCTTTGTCTCTCTTTAAACATTTTAAACTTCTCAACATTAATAAAATTACTTTAGGTATTATGATCCTTTTCAATTCTTCTAATGTTTGCCAATTTAAAATTTTGTTCCTCATTTTGACTTCATTGGTGTGTTCCAGTTTTCATTGTAACCTTCCAACAAAATGTTAGTGAAATAAAAACTTGAATTGTTCTAAGACTTTGCCATCAGTATATACTAATTTTAGGAACATTTTCTTCTTTAATGGTTTTCTTGAAATAAACCATACTTTTGCCATAGTCAGGCTCTGAAATTAACAGAGTATTACAGAAATATGCAGTTGCATATCTCCATAAATTTCACCATGGTTGTCGTTGTTGTTGTTGTTGTTATTGGGGTTTTAGGGCGCGTCGACGACGGGGTCATTAGCGCCCTAACAACAACCAGGCGTGACAACGTGGCAAAATTGCCGTCTGTGTGGCCGACTGTAAAGGGGTCGGCCACAGAGACAGCACAATAAAATACTAACCTACTAACTAAAATACCGTCTGCGTGGCCGACTGTAAAGAGATCGGCCACGCAGACGGCAACGTAAAACATAAAACTGAAAATAGGCAATAAAATATAAAAATACATACATTAACTGGTTGGCTGTAAAAGGGCCAACCAGTTTAAAAAACGCGTAAGCTGGCTGGCTGTAAAGAGGCCAGCCATATAAGCAGTAACACATGTAAAAACAGTACTTGGATTAGTGGTTGTAAATGGCCACTAATCCAATCTAAAACCTAGGCCGATCTGCCCAAAACTTTTGGGACAAGACCGGCCAAGCTGCAAAACTTTAAAACCTTAGCCACGTTGTCACGGTCATCGCTTAAAATAAGGAACAGACCGTTGCCTAAGCCGACGTCTGCCCTTAAATCTAAAAACAAAATACATTCGGTTAAAATGTGGCGTACCGTCAAAGGTACGCCACAAGCATCACATTCCGGAGGGTCCTCTCGGCGGAGAAGAAAACTATGAGTAAGAGGACAGTGCCCTATACGGAGGCGAGTAAGGAGAACCTCATCCCTCCTCGCCCGCTGGAAGGAGCTGCTCCACGGCTGAACGGTCGGTTTGACCTGCCGGAGCTTATTATGCTCGACTTCCAGCCACTGCCTCTGCCAAATATCAAAGATAAATCTCTTCACCGCCGAGGCAAGGTCTGACTTTGGGACCGGTGCAAAGTCGGTTTCGGACCTTGTCACAGGCTAACTTGGCAGCTTCATCTGCTGCCTCGTTCCCCCTGATTCCCACATGGCCCGGTACCCAGCAGAATAATACCTCCTTTCCACGAGATTGGAGGGAAAGGAGGGCGTCCTGGATGTCCTGGACTAGACGGTCTGCTGGGTACATATTACCTATGGCCTGAATACAGCTGAGGGAATCACAGCATATGATGAACCTCTTATCACGGACTACTTTCATATGCTGGAGCGACTTTAACACAGCGTAACACTCGGCGGTGTAAACGCTGCATCTACCATCTAGTTTGTATGTGTAAGTCGCTCGAGGGAACACTACAGAGCATCCTACTCTATTAGCCTGCTTAGGACCCATCCGTATATACCGGGGTGAATGTGTGATACTGTTTTAGGATATCGGTAAAAACACTAGTAAAAACATTATTATCTGTAAACAATTTGTTATACCGACAAAGATTTAAAATTATTCTGGGCCTCGTTAAAAGCCAGGGAGGAGATTTACTCCATCCCTGGTGATAAAAAGCGGGCAGCTCACAACCATATTCTTCTAAAATAGCCTTTGTACGGTGGCTGAACGGTTTGGTCGCTCTACAGCGATTCGCATATAGCCGTTCAAAGCTCGGTCGCATCACTACGTCGTGCACGGGACTACCAGGAGTTGTGGCAATATGTACATAGTGTCGCACCATGAGGAGATGCCGCCGGGTGGAAAGCGGCGGCTCGCCAGACTCAGCACAGATGCTGGGTATGGGCTGGTGCGGTAAGCACCCGTGGCGAGCCGGATTCCTGCATGGTGGACACTATCCAGTATCCGTAGATAACTGTCCCGTGCCGAACCGTATACTATGCAACCGTACTCCAAACGCGACCGTACAAAGGCTCTATAAAATTGCAGCAGGCAGGAGCGGTCAGCGCCCCATGACCTGCCACAAAGACATTTTAAAATATTCAGAACTTTCAAGGCCCTGGCTTTCACATCTTTAAGATGAGGCAGCCAGCTGAGCCTTGTGTCTAGGATAAGGCCCAGAAACCGAACAGTATCAGTAAAAGTTAAAACGGTGTTCCTCAAGGTAAGGTGGGGCTCTGGTAAAAGACTTCTATTACGAGTAAAAAGTACACACCGGGTTTTCTCAGCGGAGAAACGAAAACCGGTGTGCACTGACCATTCATCCAGCCTGTTCAACGCGAGCTGCAACTGCCGCTCAGCGCTTCTCAGGCTGGAAGATGCAATAAAAATTAAAAAGTCATCCACATATAAGGAGTACCGTATGGGACTCCTTATTGTGGTTGCAATACTATTAATTGCAATGGCAAACAGTGTAACACTTAAAACTGACCCTTGAGGGACACCGTTTTCCTGGATAAAAAGATCTGACACTTCGCTACCAACTCGGTACCGGAAGCAACGTCGTGATAAAAAAGATTTTAAAAAGCGGGGAAGTTTTCCTCTAAAACCCCATTCATGTAGTTGTTTTAAAATAATGTGTCGCCAGGTAGTATCGTATGCTTTCTCGATATCGAAAAAGACACCTACGAGGTGTTGGCTGCGGACGAAAGCGTCTTGGATTGCAGCTTCCAGTAGGATCAGGTTGTCCAAGGTGGAATGGGACTTCCTGAATCCACACTGAAAGCGGCTGAGAAGATTTTGGGATTCCAGACGCCAGACGAGTCGGCGATTTACCATCCTCTCTAGCGTCTTACCCACGCAGCTTGTAAGGGCGATGCTACGATAACTACCTGGCAATAATTTATCCTTTCCAGGTTTTAAAATTGGGATAAGCGTTGCTTCTTTCCACGAGTCGGGGAAGTGTCCTTCGGTCCAAATCTGATTAAAAATATCTAAAAGGTACTCCTTAGCATCTGTACTAAGATGCCTCAGCATCTGGTACTGGATCATATCAGGCCCTGGAGCGGTGTCATTGGCGCTGTTTAATGCCGACTCCAGCTCCCAAGATGTAAATGGGCAGTTGTAGGCCTCTGTATTCGACGAATCGAAGCACAGCCCTCGCCTCTCGGCAGCGACTCTATGTCGCTGAAACCGAGGGTCAAAGTTGGCGGACGAAGTGACGGAGGCGAAGTTCTCCGCCATCAGCTGGGCTATGCTTCGCTCGTCGGTAACTACACGTCCTTGATCCAGTAATCCAGATACTGTGTGGGCGGGAGTACACCCTTCATCCGGATATCCGGCGAATGGACTCCCATACTTGGCTGATGGTGTGGAACGATTTATTGTGCTCACAAAGGTCTGCCATGACCTTTTCTTGCTCTCCTTAATAACACGACGTGGCCTTTGCTCTTGCATACGGAACGCTGCAGGTTTGTCGGAAGTTGGCTGTAACCTAAATCGACGACAGCGCCCGTCTACGACCCTGAATGGCGGAACGACATTCGTCGTTCCACCAGGGACGGGCGTCCTTCGCAGCGTTCCGGAGCTTTCGGCAATTGAAACGTCAGCTGCCTGGTGAATCACTTCGGTAAAGTGACTTCACCATCTCCGTAATGCCGTTACCAAGGCCGGAGGCATAGTGACCTGCGATAACAACGGCCAATCGGCTTTGCTGACGTTCCAGTTACGTCGGTTATTCCCTCCTCGCGTTCAAAACTCTACGTGCGTCACCATATTGGGAAGTGGTCACTTCCGTGAAGGTCGTGATCCACCTCCCAATGCACGGAGTCCGCGATTGAGGGGGAGCACATGAGAAAGGTCGATGGCAGAGGACGATCCCGAAGCAGTGGTGAAATGAGTCATTTGCCCTGTATTCAGGATACAAATTTCCTCCTGCTCTATCAATCTACCAACCACTCGGCCCCGGGGGCAATCGGTGGTAGAACCCCACAACGCATTGTGGGCGTGAAATCTCCCAAAAGAAGAAAGGGCCGAGTGAGTTGTCGTATGATGCCAACCAGGTCGTCGTAGTCGACGGACAAACTGGGTGGCAGGTAGAGAGAGCATACGGTCAGTTTGATTGGACCGTGTATTTTCACCGCTACTGCTTGTAGATGGGAGGTGAGAGCCACGGGTTCGGAGTGGACAGTGTTCCGAACAAACACAGCCACTCCTCCCTTCGCTCGATCACCCTCGGTATCGTCCTTTCTATAAATGTCGTACCCTCTTAGCACTGGATGGTGTAGTGGTCTAAAATGTGTCTCTTGAATACAGAGACACAATGGATTAGACCGTGCTAAGAGTTGGACTTCCTCTCTTGTGAGCCTGAAATCCGTTTACGTTCCACTGAAGTATGGGAGCCATTCTAACTATTTAAAATCACCCGCCCCGGATCGGGTGGGTCCTCCGATGATGGTAGCTGACGAACGGAACCAGGTTCGTCCACCAGTATTAGAACGTCTTCGGGGTCCGAAGACGAATCTGCATTTTGTAAGGCCTCGGTGCCTGGCGGTTCTTTCTTCTGCCGAGGCCTTCGGCCCCTTTCCCTCCCCACCAGTCTGTGCCCTGGGTGGAGAAGATGAAGGGGACTTGACAAACATACTGGGATCCGTATGTTTGAATTTCGGACCCCGAACCTTTTGCACTGTCTGCCATCCGCTGCCGGCAGATGGCGTTGCCGATGCTGTTACTGATGTGGGTGTAACATCATTTACAGGCGCAACTTCTGCTCTTGCAGAAGCACTAACAGATGTAACTTTTGCAGCAGATGACTGTGCTTTCGCTGGTGGACTTACTGAACCTGTTGCATTTGTGGTCGGGTTTACAAAAGTGTTGCTGCCGACGTCAGAGGTCCTAGGTGTTATGACCTTTGTGACATTGGCGCCACAATTGCATTGACATGAGCACGTTGTACTTGTGCCCATGTCCGCAACTGTCGTCTGGGTGGCAACACTTTCTTTCCTGACGGGAGTTGAAAGAGTCTTAGCGAAGCTGCTAGCAAAGATGGGTGGTGCTAGCGCCTTGTACCGCTTCTTCGCTTCACCATAAGGGATTCGCTCTTTTGTTTTTAACTCCTGTATCTTTTTCTCTTCAAGATACAATCGACACTCCCTGCTCCAGGCTGGATGTGCCCCGGAGCAGTTGACACACACCTGTGGGAGGGTACAACTAATACCTGGCTCGTGTGCAGCCTTTCCACATTTCCCACAGGTGGGGTTGCCCTTGCAGGTCGCCGTCGTATGACCGAACCTCTGGCACTTGAAGCAGCGCATGGGGTCCGGTACATACGGGCGTACATTAAGTTTTAAATACCCTGCTTTGATGTCTTTGGGCAACGTTGGAGTGTCGAACGTCAGGACGAAGGTGGCAGTCTTCTCTAGACTGCAGTTAACCCTTCGTGTAATCTGCCTGACCTCGACCACATTTTCTGATCGCCACTCCTTAAGGAGTTCCTCGGACTCTATATCAATGAGATCTCTACAGGTGATCACACCTTTACTTGAGTTTAGAGTCTTATGGAGTTCGCATTTCACAGCGAACTCCCCGAGCTTCTCGCACTTAAGGAGTAGGACAGCCTGCTTGTAAGTAGACGTTTCTACAAGCAGTGTCCCGTTCCTCAGCTTTTTCACACTTTTTAGCGTTCCAGCTATACCTTCCAAGCCTTTATGTATGTAAAAAGGAGAGATCTTTTCAAAAGATCCCTCCTTTCTTCCCATTATTATGAAGGCGTTATCTATGATAAAACCCTTCCTGTTACTGTCATCTTTCTCAGGAGGAGGGCTTTCAACCCTCGCACGCTTTCCTTGTCTTTGGGCGGAAGATTGGCCCTGCGGTTTGCCCGAGCCGCAGGCAATTGAAGTATTTTTGGGATTTTTGGTTATTGTTCCCACGAGTCCGGAGGACCTAAAAGTCGAGTGACGTGGAGCCCCCGAATCACGCCACCAAGCCCAATACAACAGGGGTGCGGCAGGTGCCCCTGAGGTTGTACGCTAACGGGTGGTTTGCCTCACCACCCATCCACCTCCTCGGCACGTTACTCACCTTGAGGTTGAGGGGTTTTTTATAGAGGTTTGTACCGTCCTCGCGATCCGGGCGATGAAGCCAAGATCCCCGTTCTCCTAGGCACACAACGTTCCACCGCCACGCCCTACGGTGGTCGTTGAAGCATGGTAGGAGTTTACGATGTGGGAAACTTGCGGCGCTCACAAGTTTCCAGCTCGGGCACCGCGGGTTCGCCAAACCCGTACCTGGCACTTGCGTACCAGGCCCCTGCGGGGACCATGGTTGTCATTGCCATGTGGAAACTAGATATATGCTTGTGGTTTGGAAGTTTTGGTTGTCACTCCTGGTTTACTTGGAGAAAGTTTAATGGTCAGCTATTATCAAATGAAAGCCCACAAATGAAATTTATTGGTTGTTACTAACCCATTAAAACACAGTATGTCTTTTAACCAGTTTACAGGTTTTGGAGTTAAAGTTGACTGCTATCAAATTTCGTACGTCACCAGATTTAGATTGCAGGTCCCTCCTCTTCAGTCAATTTTTTACAATGATCATACCACTGGTCATAGGTCTCCAGCTATTCATTATCCTCTTTGGTTCACTAGCATTGTTTCCAAAATTCTAACAACTGCCAAAATGTTCCATTATCAAATTCAACTCAGTTTTAGTTCTGCAGCCAAAAATCTTGACTCGTATTCACTTTCTTAGTCTTAACATTTTACAGACACTGCATTTTCAAGTATTTCCACCCTATACAGCACATCTTTCACTGTCACACTCGGCAGCTGTCACACAACATGCCTACTCTGTGACTTGCAGTAATGATAAAAACTGGACTCCATCATATACCATGCCTACTTATACCTTCATATAAAAAGTATGTCGTTTTGCATCGTTTGGTTATAAATTTGGTGATGTGATATGCTCACGTGACCACCAGTACTTTAATTTTTTCATGCTCATCAATATCTAAAAGTCATTTGATTTCTCTTAAATTTCTACACTGAGTAGTCCTAATTATTTTAAAACTTCTTTGATATGATGATAATACTGAAATAGAGTTTAGTTTTCCTGTAATAATTTTTCCAATGTTTAAACTTCTCCATATGGTCTCTCAAATGTTAATTAAACACTAAAAACTTTAATTAATTACCCAAATCATGTTAAAACATTACGATACTTATCTCTTCTGAAGTTTTGCAGGCTATTTCTCTAATGTAAAGCACTTAATTGTGAGAATACTTCGAACCTATGCCTTCCCTCCAAACCATTTATTTTTATTATCCAGAACTATTTACTTCCGACTTTTTGGTGAAACTATCACCTACTGCCTTCTTTCAACCTTTATTAATCTTCAAAAATCTTACTTTTTCTATTAATCTACTTGAACTATCATTTTAATTATTAATGATGACAACAACTGCCAACCCTCTTATTGCACGAGGTAATTAGATCTTTACTTTATACTTTCTAGTAAGTTTGCTTACTATAAGATTCCTCAAATTACTTTATACCTTTGAATATAACTTTCAGCCATTTCAAGTAGTTTCACCACAAAATACTGTTACTTTTCTTCGCTAATATCTGAATATCAGCTTTTAAACAGGACTACCAAAACTCCTGAATATAAAACACATTAAATATTTCAATCTGTACTAAATCATTGAAAACCTACCAGGGCCAACCCTTATGCAACAGTGTTCAAATTGTCTTACTCCCCAGAGTTCTCAGTGTTTTAGAGTAAACTGCACCATATTCTGCAACATGTTGCAGATTATCCTTCTTTGCAATTCCCATTATAATCCATGTATTTCCCTCATTTCTGATATTTTCTCTACTCTGGACTTTAATTTGTAACTCTTTTCCCCAATTTTCTGCTGGTTTATTTCAATTTCAACCAAGTTTCTTTATTAATGTAGGAACTACTTTATTGCTCCACACACGTCTAATCTAGTTTTTACTTGTTTCTCTAATTATCTAATATATACATTTTATTCTTCAAGCTTTCTAGTTTTATTTAAATGTTATTTCACTTTATGTCATGCTGTATTGAGAAAGGTATACTAGTTTCTTTCCATGTTCTACCATTACCATCAAAAATCATTAATATCTTTTGAATTATCCACCTTTCTATTAAAAATTATATTAGTTCTATATTCCCAACTTTTAATATCTTATTTTCACATTTTCTGACTAATTCATTTTACTCTTATTTCTTAAAACTTATAATGAACCCTTATATTGTCATATTTAAAATTTTTAATAATTTGCTTTTAAGATGGTTTGGCATTTAAATGCTTGTATTGCAATGATAATTAGGTCCTGTTCACTTTTCTTAAAATGTTGTATTCTTCCAACCTTGTTTCTTTACATTTGTTTACTTTTCCAAACCTGCTTTCCTTCACTATGCAATACCACTGTAAGCTTTTCCACATGCCTGGGAAACTGTTCCATTATAAACTGTAGTAACATTATCTAGACTAGCCGTTTTACATTTTTCTTTTTTAATGAATTTCAAAGTTTTTGTTCTGCTTATTTTTAACTGTGCCAAAAAGCTTGTTCTCTAACTCACTCCCTTCCATTCTTCAATCATAGTCCTTAATGGGTTTTTTTTAACTGCTTTACGTCTCTCAACAGCGAGTTCTTTAGAGACGGGAGAGGATGGGGGCAAGGAATGGGAAGGAATTCGGCCATGGCCTTTTGAAGGAAGCATCCCGGCATTTGCCTGGAGTGATTTGGGAAACCATGGAAAACCCAAATCTGGATGCCCGGACAGGGATTCGAACCACCGTCCTCCCAAATGCGAGGCCAGAATGATATCCGTTACACCTCCACGCTCGGTCCCTTAATGGTCGCATTAAACAAGTTACTTAATATCTCTATCTTTTTCCAATTCCTCGGAACTTCTTCTCAAACTTTATTGATTACTGTCTGCATAAGTGCTCTGGTGGCTCAGTGGTTAAGGTGTTAACTTTCAAATGTTGGGGTTTGGGCCAGGGCTTAAATACCGGTGGGGCAATTTTTTTTAAAGAGTTATGTTTGATCATATGAGCCATGCTAGGATGTTTTGTGGTTCGGATTCCATGTTATACAGTTGGTTCAGCCACAATATCAGCAGAATATAAAGGAAATTCAAGCTCTCTCATGCAGGCATTTGAACAATCCATTGGACTCTCCCTGCCAACAATGCCATAGGCATTAACGTTATCGTCCTCATCCATCCCTTCCCTTCAATATTCTAATGTAACTACAGAAATTTCTGATGCACCATTAAGCACCAATAATATTATTCACTAGCTGATACCCGCGACTTTGTACGTGTGGATTAAGAATTTCTTTGCCAGAATTGAATATAGAAAGTTGTTGGTAACGAAGGATTGGTACCAAACAACACTGAGTCAGCATAATATGACAGGAATGCTATCACTATATCACTCTACTGTCGAACCTCTCTCTTGAAGAGAATCAACTTCCTACATATTTCTGTCACCATTCGATAAGTTTTCAAAATTCTATGACTACAACTATTATTCATACTGGAAAAAATGTCCTGTGCCCATCCTACAGATTTTCTTGTCAAATTCCATCAATATTTATATAGCCATTTATTCGTCAAAACATAACAAAAAGACAGAGACTTACTTCCGCATTTATAGCATTATTACAGTGAAACACACACACACACACACATACTGACTGCGAACAACCCCTGAGGGATCATTATAATATAAAAAAGTGTACACCTACAGCATTGCAAGTCTACCTACGATTTGCCTTGCATTGAACCCCTTAAATTTATGATATCTACAGTTTAACGTTCAATCCGAATAACTGATAGTTCAGGCGTGACTCTTACAATCAAAAACAATTTTGAAAAATCTTTGCCTCCACGGAGATTTGAACTGGAGACCACGATCCAAACAGCAGTAAGCAAGCGCTTTAAGCATTCAGCTACCAGACCGCTATATGGAAACACAGTACAGAGACCTACGCGTCTGTCTATCACTGTTCAGTAATTTTTCAATCAAATGTAGACAGTACCTTTCTCCTTGTTTCAAAAGATAAGTGTGCAAACTTTCATCAAAATTGAATGAAAACTGTGGATTTGTATGAAGAACAAACATACGAACAAACAAACATACATGCATGCATTCATCTTAATATATATAGATAATCCTATCATTAGCTTCCTTCTTTGCCACTATTAATTACTTGTTTAGTTTCTTCAATTGTTCCGCAGTGCCTTGGTGTCTCTTAACTCTGTTATATTCTGTTCCCTTCTTAGCAGCCTCTTGAACCCCTCATCTCCCTATTATAATATGTAGGTTCATGGTTCAGTACTTTTTTTTTTTTTTTTTTTTTTTTTTTTGGGAATAAATATTTTGTCACCATTTATTATCACCTCCCTGAACTCTACCAGTTCAACTTTACTTGTAATATCCTTCTATTTGCTGACCCTTTACTTGAAATACCTCTTCAGTTCTGAAATCTATGTCTTTTTATAACAGTACCCTATTTCCGGCTTCAATTCTGGCTCCTGGTTTACTGGATCTAATATTCATTTTGAACTGTTTCATGATTAATTATTCCTTCAGTTACTTGAGAGTTGAGACCCTACAATGTTATCTATCATAAGGCTTTATTAGGTATAGATTCAACATGTTTGGACCCTTGTGTTGTTTTACCACTATGTAAAGAATCTTTCCCTAACTAAGTAAGGCATTTGCAAATCTCTTTATCCTTGTGTTGTTAATCTTATTTCTTACCCAGCTGATGTCTGGCAAGTTAAATCCCCAGCATTAATTACCATTTTACACTCGCCTCTGAACATGAATTTAGTTTCTCCACAAGAGCCTCATCTTCATCATTATTCATTCTTCCACTGTGATAAGTAGTCAACACTTCAACGGGTGACTCCAGTTGGCTGTTTTCCCCCCACCACAAGTTGCTGACCAATTCAACATGTAGTGGGGGGGAAAACAACAAGATGGGAATTATGGTTGGCAGTTTGAAGGGGTGACCTGAGAATTGTAAACATATCACAGAAACAAGTCATGAACACATGGAAGAAGTTGCCAGCAAATATTATTAACCAGTTAATTTTTTATCTTTCATATGAACATGAAATATATGATCTATTTTTTTTATTATTATCTGCAAAGCCTTAACGATTCAGTTTTATGAGTTTCCATATAGCTTTCATTTTTTCTCTGTAGATTCTCTTCCTTTCTTCAGTCCAATTCGTCCCTGGTCTCTTAATGACCTCATTCACTGGCGGTACTTCCCACTTGTTATTTTTGCTCTGTATGTTTGTCTATCTGAGATTTCTGATGAGTTTATGTGGGCTTTTTCCATGTCTTTTTTTATCTCCTGGACCCAGGGCATAGTTTTTAGCTGTTATATATACATCACAATTTAATGAGTCAGTCTTATTGCTGGAAGTCTGTGGATATGTCCATAAAATCTTAATCTTCGTTTCCTGATGTCTGCTGCGAGGTTTGACAGTGTTTCTGTTGTCTTTCGAGATTTAAGTCTATATCTGTCATCTGTAGGTGGCTGTCCTTTTCCAGCTCCATTGTGAACTTTATGCTGGGATGAATTCCATTGAGATGTACTAAGAACTCATTTAAAGCCTTGATGCTAAGGGGCCACACGACAAATGTGTCATCGACATAGTGGAAAAAACATGTCCGTATGAAAACCGCACTTTCCATAGCTTTTTCTTCAAAACACTCCATGTATAGGTTGGTGACTACAGGAGAAAGTGCTGATCCCATGGCGTCGCCATCCACTTGCTCGTTGTATTCCCCTAAGCAATTGAAATACGTGGATGTCAGCACATGTCTGAAAAGTTCCACAAAGGCTGGTTCAAATTGTTGGCATATCAGCTCCAGCGTGTCCTTCAATGGGACGCGGGTGAATAATGAAACGACGTCAAAGCTCACCATTATGTCAGAGTCCTTCAGTTTCATGGTCTTGATCGTCTTGACAAATTGTGTGAAATTCTTGACATGGTGGCCAACCGAAGGACTCAAAAGACGGGTCAGATATTTTGCCAGAGGATAAGTCGGAGCTCCAATATTGCTGACGATTGGTCGCAGTGGTATGCTTTCTTTGTGTTTGTGTATGTTCGGCAGACTGTATTGCTGAGGTGGTCTGGCAGCACGAGGTCTGAGTTTCTTGTTGATCTCATAGAAAATTCGGCTTTCTTCAATAATGCCGTAGGTAGGATCATTGTCTAGACGGCGATAGGATGGATCATTAAGGTCGTTCCTCATCTTCCCCTCGTACTGTTCTGCCGTAAGCAGTACTGTAGCATTTCCTTTGTCCGCCAATAAGACAACAACTTTGTTTTTCTGACGCAAGGCTTCCTGCTCCTCCCTAGTTATGTTGGTCTTAGGGGGTTTTGCTTTATCCAAGACTCGGCAGGTCTCTCTGTGGATATCCTCCGCTCTCTCCCCCAGGAGGGTGCGAACTGCCTGTTTGACTGAGCTTATGATCTCAACAGTTGGCACGTGTCTTAACGGTGGAGTGAAGTTGAATCCTTTGGATAAGATAGAAACGGTGGCATCGTCAAATTGCAATCCGCTCAGGTTCACCACTGTGCGACTCACATCAGGACATTCCCTGGGATGCTGAGTTCCCACCTGATGGTTGTATTTAGACAGATGTCTAGGTGTTGTTTTCTCCCGCTCCAGATTATCTTGAGTGGATGTAGCAGTGTCTACCCAGTTCCACAAATCAGATGACATTTTGCTGGACAAGTTTAAGTGGCACTTCAGCAAAGATACTGCGTTATGATCGAGATCACACCAGATGTAATGAATGCACTCCCTAAGAAGCGCAGGGCTAGTCCAATGCAGAATCCTTCCGGCTTTGGCACTGTCAATGTGATGGCTGACCATCGCAAAACGTGGAACAATGTCACTGCCATGGCATCTTTGGAGAAAGGCCAAGGAGAATAAAAACCTGGCTTTCTTCTTACGTAGCTTTTCCAAGTACCTCACTTGGTGGTACATCTCCTCCCGATAAAGGTGCTTGATGTAAGAATGGAGACTTTCCCGGCGTATGCTTGAAATGAAGTCTTCACAGGTGTACTGCCAGATAGTGTTTTGAAAACACTATATTTCAATGACTAGCACCGTCGTCTTCATCAGGTGTTGAGACATCTGCACAGGTCAGCTGACCATTGTATACTGAGACAGCCCAGGTGCCGCACCTCCTTATATAGGCCAACGGCTCTCTGCGACGCCCGCGCCTGTTGGCTGGCAGAGAGTGGGCGGGGGTACAGTTGTTTGTTTCAGGTCGTTTGTGGCGGTTGCTGAACATGCGTGCCACGCTCTCTGCATAGAGTTGCTAAGGCTGGTTTTCATGCCTCACTAAGACATAGCCAGCAAAAAACAACTGTAGCCCTGCCCACTCACTGCCAGCTGCCAGGCGCAGGCGTAGGAGAGTATGGATTTTTTCAATACAGGCTTCCAAGTAAATTTAGCTGCTCCAGAAAAAATAAGAAAAGTTATCGCATCTCTTGAGAGCAAATACTCGAGTGGTTATGTTTGGATTTCCAGCAGATTAATTAAACTGTGCTCCATGTAATTAAGTAATATACTAAGTTATCTGTTCAATATATCTTTACTTGGTGGTATCTTTCAAAAAAGGCTTAAGTGTGCTGTACTTAAACACTCTCCAAAAAGGGAGATGAGACAGCTGTATCAAATTACTGCCCATTTCATTACTAACAGCCTTCTCCAAAGTTTTTGAAAAAGCAATGTACAATAGTGTTTACAACCACCTTAAAAATAATTATATGCTAACTGAAACACAATTTGGTTTTCAAAAGAGCCATTCAAACAGAAAAAGCTGTATTTGAAATCACTGACAGTATTTTAGAAGAAATAAATGATAAATTAATTCCTGTGGTTAATTTTTTGTGATTTGACTGTAAAGATCATGAAATTCTGATATAGAAATTAAAGTATTATGGTATAGATATCATTGGTAATAAATGGTTTAGTTCTTATGTTCTGAATAGAAAACCAAGTGTCACTGAAAAATTTTAGGCTGCGTTATGTGCTCAACTGTTTTCTGAGTGGGAATTTATCAAATGTGCAGTACCTTAGGGTTCTATATCGGGGCCACTATTGTTTTTATATATATAAATGATCTGTGTGTTGCATCTAAAAATTCAAAATTTGTCCTATTTGCAGAGGACACAAACATAGGAATTAAAAATGCTCCAGATTTTTCTACAGAACATATTTCAAATTATGTCTATGACCTTATTAATAAATGGTTTACAGTTAATGCTTGTCTTTAAATTTTGGTAAAACTCAATATATGTAATTCAGTACATCACACAGTTAACACCTTACATTGACATAAAATTTGCAGGCCAGTCTATCCAAGAGGTAGTGTGTGTGAAATTTCTAGGTTTGCATATTGATCATAATTTAAATACCAATGTACATGTTTCTAACTTACTGAAGCAATTGGGTGCAGCCACATTTGCAATTCGTACAATTTCAACTATAAGTGAGCTCCGTATGAGGAAACTAGTTTATTTGGCTTATTTTCACTCCTTAATGTCATATGGAATAATATTCTGGATCAATTCTACTCCAGGACAAAGGGTTCAGAGCCCAAAAGTGAGTAATAGCAATTGTGTATGGGGTTAGCAGTATAACTTCATGTAGATGTTCAAGAAGTAAGGTATTTTAACATTGGTGGCTGAGTAAATATATGCACATTAATGTCCTTTGTAGTCACATATTATACTTTGTTTGAAACAATTAAGACACTAGAAATAAATATGACCTTCACAAGGATTACAAGTCGTTTTCATTTGTTCAAGAAGGGGTCCAATATTCAGAGATACAGATCTTCAATAAGCTCCCAACACATTAAATGTCTAGCAGATAAAATTAAATTCAAGAAAAAATTGAAAGAATTTTTAATTGATAACTCCATCAAAGAACTTATTTCAAATATCTACAAAATAATTAGTATGCTATGACCACATCTTCTACTGTATGTATTATTTTGTTATGAAATTGTTTAAATGTACATTGACAACTTTCCACATCTCAAAGACCCAGTCTCTTATGTCTCTTGCCCTCAATGACATCAGTAACTGTGCTATGTCACAAAGCAGTTTTTGCAGTCTTCCATTTATACTCCAAGACTTCAGTTGAGCTTCCTATGGCCCGTGATTTTGTAGGTCGCACCATGCAGCTGAATTGTAAGTATCAGCAAGTGCCACAGGGTAGCCCTTGTCACATCTCAGCCACCTCACCCCCACGTTGCCTAGTGTCATTTCAGCTAACCAGGCATTTGATATTTACTGACTGAGCAATGGATAGATTTGCGCCATCCCTGTCAGCATAGGCGGGTCTCGCAAATGGCAGAGCTGTTTGTGTCATCACCAGGAGATGCAAAGCTCTGCTGCCTGGACGGCTGACATGTTGGACGTCCTGCGGTGCTATTCATAGAATGCTGCGGTGACGTTTCCTTCACGGCTGCAGAGGCCACACATCTGCACTAAACTCAATTTTGTAATGAGAGAATGTTGCAAACTGTTCAACCTAGTAACGAATCCCTGAGATTCGTTAATTGCTCTGACTGAAGTATTGTTGAATTCATATAAATAACTGTAAAATGCAGATGTTAGACAGATAGATTTCATGGTTTTGTTGTTAATAAATCATAACTGAGTCGTAATAAAGTCAATCAGTTTCTAAATAAATTTCTTTTAATCCTAACTAATCTCCAAACATTTTATTTGAATTTATTCCTAATTAAGAACAGTAATTGCATTGTTCCTTGCCAAAAATTAACATTTGGTTGGAAAATAATGTGACCCACATGTTTAACACTTCATAACATGTGAATTAGTTGTAATATCAGTTGTGTTTTTACAAGGGTGTTGCATCATCTTTTTTTTCACATCTCAGCAAGTGTGGAAATATTTACAGTTTTGGGGGGAATTTTCATTGTTGTTTCTGGCGAATATGGTAGATTAATATTTTGAAATTTAATTCCATAATTTTATTCATGGAACCTGTGCATTGTGCTTTTGGTTGATTTTTTTTTTTCACATGAGGTCTTTATTGATTTCTTTGCCTAATCAGTGCAGTAACAATACATAGTAAGCTACAGTTTAATTATTTGTCCTGTATCAATGTAGCCAACTCCCATGTGCATCCCAAAAAACTGTTGCCTTCACCTTGCAGGCTGATTTAACTTTTTCAAAGCCTGTTCACTTTCAAAAACCCACTGTTTAACTGTTCCATAGTGTATCCACGTTTCATCCACAGTTACGTATCGATGCAGAAATTTGTTGGGGTTGTGACCAATAAGTGTCAAAACAGCCTAAAAGCTGACTACATGATTACACTTATTTTCCACCGAGAGTAAATGCGGTACCGGTCTAGCCATTTTTTTTCTCCATTCATAATTTTTCGTAAAACATTTAATACACTGTATGTTGCAATGTGCCTGTGTCCTCTACTATTTCATGGAATTTATTTGTTGATCACTTAAGAACATATAATGCACTTCGTCAATGATTTCAGAAGTAGTCACTTCCACTGGACGCCACAAATGTTGTTCATCTTATGCAGATGTGTGGCCACATTTGAACTAAATTACCCTATTGTTAACAGTTGAAAATGCAAGAGCAGATGTACCATGGACTATATCCAGCTCAGCTTTAATCTCTTTCAGTTTTAAGCTTTTGAAATAAAAATGCTTAATTAGTATTCGAAACTCTGTTTTTTCCATTTTTCTAAACAAACACCACTTGTCTGGTTCAATTGAAAAGAAAAATTAAACCACATGATGGAGGTACCTGGGAGTTTATCTGCCATCAAGAGAGTTATGATGCTTACTAAAAAGAAACAGTATTTTACACTACACATGCCGTTTCTTTGACTTTCTAATGACTTATTAAATGACCCTTGTACAATATCACAGATACAAAAAGGAAAGAAACTGCCCACCCTTCCTCCCCATCTTACCTAGTATAACTCAAATAGGATTAGCATACCTGCCTTAGGATTGAAAACAACCTGTGTAGCAGAACAATTTAACGTAAGCGTAAAATTTAAAACAAAATGAAGATAATAAAACGTATTGAAATATTGTGGAAAAGGAGAATATAAAATTATTAACAGTCTTCTGAAGCATGAAAGGAATCTGTTCTTTAAATAATTGAGGAGGAAAGATGTTTACTGGAAAAATCTGCAGAAAGACAGACAAAATGGGTGGGATACTTTTTGAGAAGTGTGACATGCTAATTTGTTAATGACTGCAACAATGTATGGAAAAATTGGAATATGTGAAACTCATAACTATGCCCATAGATTGAAATGGATCTGAAGATGTGAAGAGATCTGTACAGAGTAAGGAGAAACAGAAAATTACAAATTGTGGTCACAGGAAACTTCCCTGATTTTAAAGTCCAATAAACTATTAAACATAGAACCTTGACATTTTCACCATCCTGTAAAGTAACTCAAAAAGTTTTTTGGGTCATTTTGTCTAAGTTATTGTTTTAATTTTGTTTCAGGTGTTGAATAATTTTAAAAAAAATTACTAATTCACAACAGAGAGCCCAGTATGTGGTGTGCTATCCAAAGAAATTTCTGACATGTTTGATGGGGTGCCACCAGATGTAAAAACAATTAAACCTTGGCATGACAAATTTCTAGCCACTGGAAATGTAAACAATCAGGTTTGTGAATTCTTGAACAGAACATTTACACAGCAATGGATAGGATTAGATGGGCCAACCAAGCGGCCACTGTGATTTCGAGACATAATCCCTTTGGTTTTTTTCCTGTGGAGGTAATGTGAAGGACATTGTGTATGCCTCATATGCATGTGATGTTGGCAATATCCACCAAAGAATTATGGTTGCTGTTGGTTTCATCACTCCTGATGTACTTGTGTGCACATGGTTTGAGATTAAGTATCACTTAGACATTTTGAGGGCTACAAAAGGAGCACTCATAGAAGTGCACTGGTTTTTTTTGTTTAAAACTTTGAGTTGATTTATGAGATGGTGTAAACAGCAAGGTTTTATGGTTAATTGGTTTTTTTAATAGTGTTCTTTGAAATTGGGGAGATTTTATGTGGACACCCTTTGTAAGATCAGCACTGAAGATGGAATGAAATATATTCCTCAAAAGTCTCCTCAGTAAAAGTGCCTCCATCAGAGTATTTAGGAATCCGGAAGAGAATTGGTAAAAGAACAACAAAATAGATTTCATACTGAAACTATAATAGTTAAATCAATAAGTTTCCCATTTTTCAATTTCTACTTACCGTTGGTAGTAATAGCAACTTCATTCACATTAGCGCCAAAACCATCCATTCGCCGGCCACGAGGTAAGGAATTTGAATTTGCATCAACAGATGGTGCTACACCTCCTCCACGTAGTTGCTGTGTGGCACGCATTACAGCTTGTACACTCTCATATTCGTAGAAGTTGGATGCAGGCCTCTGGTGGTGTTCTCGGTTGTCACGACGTTGTGAGTGGTAATGCTGTTGCCTGCGGCTGTAGCATATGAATGTAATGTGAATCTTTTCAGATGATATATGATATATTAGTGCAGCTACAACATTGTTTCCCATTTGAAACTGAAGTTCTTCAGCACAGTAAAGCTTTAAAATATTTACTGACATTAAAGTTTTGAGTACTGCCATCTATATTTCACTGCTTTCATATTTTACAAGGAATTTTCCCATGATACTGTGTTGTTATTCTGTACTTTTATAATAAATTATCCACTCCTAATAAAACTGAAAACTTCTACATTTAAATTTTCCTATCACATACAAAACAATTACCTAGTCAAGGTATGGATGGGAGACATAGCTTCTTCGATTTTCAAAATACCATCCGTTAAAAGTAATTTTATATTCATATATTGTTTTACTAGCATAAAGCATATAATCTTAAAAGATTTAATCACCTGGGGTAGCTTCTACCAAAACCTTTTAATGTTTCATAACTTCTTTGTGCATATATATCAGAGATTTACATACCAGTGCACTACACTCTACAATACCAGCTATTTCCAACCAGAAGCCTTTGTATGCATGCTTTAGATCAAATAAAATTACCACAATCATTTCAGGCTATAGCCAAGTGCAAGATCTATTTTATGCAAAAGGGTGTACCAAAGTAGATAAAAGAACTAATAGTACAACACAAAAAGTGTGTAAAGAGAACATGCATAAAGAAGAACAATGAATTATTTGCCTACTTTTAACTTTTCCCCAAGATAGTTACTTGGTTTACAAAGAGCATATAAACTATGGAATATTATTGCTCTCACAACTTAAATTACTTCTGGGTACATTGTTTTAAATAATTTTTTTTAAAGTTTTACTATAATTATCATTTTGATGTCAGTGAAGTACAAAAATGTGGAAATGTTGAAACTGAACTAAACAATTCCATCATGTTTTGCATCACATAAGTGGGAAACTAATGAATAAAAAAGAAAAATCTAAATTTGTTTAGTTTTTATGTTTATAATAAAACATACTGTATTTTTTTCTCACTATTGCCAAAATACTCAAGCAAAACTTTAAGATTTGCTACACAAAACTGTGTGCAGATTATCAGTGCAGCGTACCTTTCTTCTTCCACCTTAAACCTCTGATGCTGCACCTGGAGCCTCATTTGCATTATCTGTACCTCAGAGAGCTGTTCTTTGCGTTTGCTTGCAACACCCAAGAAAAGAAGGAAGAAATGGTTAATTGATCTGGAGGTTAGTTACATAACATCTAGACACAAAAGAACAGTGATTAAACAAGTTCCTAAATTTAAATGAGCAATATGACATAAAACTGTACTTCTGGTTCCCATTAAGTTTTGATCTGTGACCGATTATCACTTTCCACTCACAGCAGAGAAACCTAACCACTATCTCCTACTTTTATGTTTTTGAATGTACTGCATCATAAAAACATTTATAAGCGAGTACAATTAATAACTATATGACAATTCATACCGTGAATAGTAAACACCAAATCAGATGAGACAGAATTGAATTACAATTTCCTATTGAAGAGAAGAACAGAAGAAATGGAACATGCAAAACAGACAAAAATATGTGCATCATCCACAGTTTACATTTTAAGACATGTGAATACTGATTGTACACCTTCACCAAATATACATACATATAACTCCAACTCAATATTGCAAAGTAGTAGTTGAATCATAATCAAATACACTGATGTATTAGTTAACATCTTCAAAGGTAGCAATTTAAATATTGGTGGAGCTATATGCAATTTATTAAGCAGAATTTGCATGCCAAGTGCATAACAGAAGTGAATATATGAAAAAAAAACATGCTCTCTTTTTGGTCAAATTCTAATTTATTGATGTCTAATAAATGCAAGTGTGCTTTCATCATGCACATCTATACACAGGTTTTCTTTAATTTACAATTTGAGGATCTGAGTCTGCAAAATTCTTGAATTCTTGGATTACCATAGATGGCAAGTTTGCTAAATGTTGGTGATCATCAGTCTCTAAAAACAAATAGAAGTTTCTTGAAACTTTCTGTAATTGGTCTAAAATTAAAATATCAAGTAATTGGCATGCAATAAAGGTAAAAAACAAGAAGTTTCTAGATAACCCCAATAGTCTGAATATATCCTTTCAAACCATCAGGTACATTGTTTGAGCTTATGAGTAGACATTATATGCTACAAATAGGCAAAATCATATCCAATTCCACTGATTATTTGCAACATAACTAACCTTACTATTATCTCAAACCCTATTTCTCACTTCACAAACTGCCAATCAAATACTACCATGCAAAAAAATAGTAAATAACTTTCTTCAAAAAGGAAGAGCTGTTATCTCTGTATTGCACAATTGTATTCTTTTTATTATTACATGTGGTTGTAGCAGAGATGAAGGGATGGCAATAAAAGAGTCAGTATGCAATGAAAATAAAGAAGGATAGAGGGGAGGCGGGAGAGTGTGAGGGAAGGAGGGAGGGAGGCACACTGAGAAGGAGGGAGAGAGGGTGGTAGACAGGTAGGGAGAGTGGCAAACAGAGGGAGAGACACAGGCAGGGAGGGAGGGACCAGACACAGACAGAAGGACCAGATGCAGACAGAGAAAGAGAGAGGTGGAATGACAGGAAGATATATAGAAAGAAAATGAGAATCAGGCAGTCAGAGAGGGAGAATGAGATTGACAGAGAAATAATTAATCATACAGAAAGACAGAGGTATACAGAGAAGAGAGGCAATGGGAGACAGACAGAAGAGAGAAGACAAGAGGGACAGCGAGAGTGAGAGAAAGAGAGGCAGACAGGGGGGCAAGCTGACAGAGGCAAAGGAAAATAGAGATAATTAAGGTGCCTAGTTACAAAAAGAAGGAAATAAAAACAGCTGACATCCCCACAGTCCTGCTTCCTACATCAGTCACATCCCTGTCCATTATGATGAATGGTCACAAGCAGAGTGTGCACATTAAAAAGTCTGGACACTTCAGTAGCAACTACCAGCTGCTACAGAGAGGGTAATCAGAACTTTCTCCAGAGAAACTAGATCTCAAAACTCCATCGCTGCGAACTGACATCCCAGCTTATCTTGAGTATCAGACATTCCCTGGGCTTTAACTTCAAACAATTTATTCTCTTGGCATCTCTCTCTCTCTCTCCCTCCATCTGTCTTCATTTTCTACTCTTAATGCGAGCCCATACTATTTTCTTCTTCTCTCTCTCTTTTTCTCCCAGCTTCTTAGCCAATTCACCTTCATCGATTTAAGTTTATTAAAAAATTTTCTTACTAGTCCCTTCCTGCCTATTGCGACAAACAAGAGGTGGCTATAAAATAAGATCATTACTGTAAAAAAAAGTTTTGAATTTATATGTATTAGTAACCACCTTCAATATAAACTGCTCCTCTGTCCTTAAAACATTTCGTGCAAATTCAAAAGTGCTAGAAGTCTTCTTCAGAGCTCATTCATGGCTCATGCTGTTGCTTCTTTCACAGCTTCAATTGTCTGAAATCTTGTTCCTCTTGGTGCAGATTTGATCATGGGAAACAGATAAACGTCACTTGGTGCAAGATCAGGCAAATTAGTTGGAAGGTCTAACACTAGGATGATTTACTTTGCTAGAAACGTCTTGATCGACAATGCAGAATTAGCTGGGGTGTCATCTTGATGGAGAACTCTATCGCAATTCTTATTGTTTCATGGAGATGAGCAAGAACTTCAAGTTAGTAATGCTGATTAATAGTTTGACCTTCAGGAAGCCAGTAACTAATATCAAAAATAATAATCATTGCTATGGATCTAGATTTGTTTATTTTAACTTTCTTAGCTCTTGGTGAAATTGGGTCCTTCCAGTGCATGGATTAGCACTTAGTTTCAGGATCATTACTGAAAAACCAAGATTCATCACATTATCACTTTTTGAAAGAAGTTCAGACCATTTTCAATTGCATTCAAAGTGTCAATACAAACATTTTCGTGAGCTGCTTCTTTTTCCATTTTTGAGAATTTTAGACATTTTCGCACACACTTTTTGCATATTAAAATTGTTATGTACCCTCATGCATTCTTTTTCAGTTCCTGCAGTTTCAGCAATCTTACAAATAGTTAACTGTCAGGTTGAATCTGATTTCTGACTTTCAATATTTTCATCCATTTTTGATGTGGAAGAGCAAACTGGGTATGAATCACCTTCAACATCATCCCAGCCATCTTAGAAACACCTAAACCACTCAAAAACTTGTGCAAGTGAAAAAAATTCACTGTGATACACTTCTTGTAATAAAAGATAAGTTTCAGTAATGCTTTTTCCAAGTTTCATGTAAAATTTCATGACAATTTCTTGCGTTATTATTACACTTATCACAGAGGTCATGGTCAGACTGATTTGTTTACAGATATGGGAGGTGCTGCATTCGAAAGAGAAGGCTTCATGCAACACAGCTGTTGGTAGTTAGCCTTTGGCTCATGCATACTTCTGTTATTTTATAGCCACACCTCCTATGTGCATGCAAGTGGTGGGCCTATGTCTACATATACTTTTATTATTTTATCAGAAAAAAAAAAAAATTCTTGTGCCCTAGAATTCCCACCACATTTTATGAATTACTGAGGACCCTGTACTTTCAGCAGTGTGTGGGCTTCTTCTCTATCCATATAGTACAAATATGCCTTTTTCCAGACTGAGAAATGTGAAGATAATTAGGTAGCATAATACCTACCAAAGTTTAATTTCTCTTATTTTACATCTGCTAACACCATTTCCAGAATGAGATCAATTACTTTCTTTTTGTGAAAAATAGAATTCATAGGACTCAACTTTTGATACAATCTTCGCCATTTTGTGAGATGACAGCAATAGACAGACATATGTATATTAGATTCTTTGAACATTCCTTCTATATTTACTCTCATCTGTTGACATACATTTAGTTCAGCACTTATCTTCTAAATCCTGGAACTTACTTGAGATGCTGCTGTATCTCCTCATAGTTGACATAATGGGAGAAGCGGGCTGGATCAGTAATGGCAGTTCTACTGCCAGGGCGTGCCATCTCACCATACAGATCATAACTGGCTGATCTTGAATGTGATGTAGCATCAGGTCTATCCACTTGCTGCTGAAGTTAAAACTGTATCATAATTTTATAATATTGTTAACAGTATAGTATAAAATTAAGAAATAATAAACTCCTTTTAAAGAAATGGTAGAAAATAAAAATTAACTTTAGTTTATAGTGGGGAAAAGATGATTTATTAGTCTTCCAATAAAGCAGCAAAAAGATTAAGTGTCAGGTTTAGTAAACATTACATTCTCCAATGTAGCAGCTAGTTCCAGCAGATCTCCTTACAGTAAATCTTTCTACTCCCCCACCCATTTTTTTTATTTTTTATAAAAAGAGTTCATTAAAATAATTTTTATTTTGCTGCAGGCATAATTTTATACTGAATAGCTTTATTTCATTTTAATATTTAATATTACAACAAATTTAATCTGAAAGTGTAAAATGCAAGTTTTAGGCACTAACCTATATAAAACAGATTACTTAAAATCTCAGCAACAAAGGTGCAGTATAAATTCCATAAGGAAGTAATATGGAGAGTAAAGCTAAAATAAATCCATTACTCCTCAAAATTGAAGGTAGTGGGGCTGCAGTGACAAAACCAAAACAAAACAAAAAAATACATAAAATATTAAAATATAGCTCAGCTCACCCAGACACCGACAGCCACATGAATGGCAACTATCATATTTAGAGCATCGATGGTGAGGGGTAACAAAAACAATACCAATGGAAATGTTATTCTCAGGAAAACAATCAAAAGGGAGTAATAATGGACACATAAATGGTTAAAAATTATGTAAAATATACTAAAAATCTTCGATAAGATATCCAAAATCAAAAAATCAAGACCAACACCATTACAAGCAGGCCAATGCACCAAATATCACTCCTTCGATCACTAGGTTTAAAATAGCGAGGGAGCACCTAAATGCCAACACTGCGGTGCTGACCACCACATCAGCAAATGTTGCAGGGTAGAAGCTAATCCTATATGTAGTAATTACCAAACTGATCATTTGGGTTTATCAATAAAATGCCTAAGCAGCCCAAAGAAATTGAACAAAATATGCAGATTCAGAAAAAAAAATTCTTAGCGAACCTCCATAATCCCAGATACATTTGAGGATGTAATGGATCAGAATAAAAACCAGGAAGACTTTGTTAAAGCTGCTATAGCTATCCTAGTCATCCTCTTTCTGGACCGAAGGAAAGAAGTAGAATCTAAACCAAGACAGGTATTCCAGCATGTCTACAGAAAAGACTTCCAAATCAACCAGACAGGAAACAATTTTCTGATTACTATCAACAAATACCAGAGAAGACACAGAGATTAAGATAAAATACTAATACAAAACAGACACAACAAAACAAGTAATTAGCGATAACAATGGATGGAAGAGAAATTACTTGTTTGTCAGCTCATCTGGATTCAGAAGCTGTAAGACAACACTGACAAACTGCATCTGTAAAAACAACATCCACATTGTAGGACTAGCCAAAACATTGACCAAGGCAGACAAACAAACCATAATTACAAGGTACATGACTTATGGTAAACAGACAAGACTGCAGAGACAGGGTTGCAATAGTTGTTTGAATCAACATCATGGCAAGACAAGAGTTCCTCCCAATACAGTATGATAACCTGAAAGCAGTAATGGTGGTAATACCGAGATGTCATAACAATAACCTAATGAAAGCCTGCATATATAATCTCTCACAAAACAATCTACCAAACAACTTCCTGTGCTACCTGACAAACTTTGAAGTCTTCATATTGATGGGAGGTCCAACACTAGACACCAATACTTAGACGATGCACAAGAAAACTTTAACAGACGACAATTATTCCAGCTTTTTACCACAGAAAACATATGCAGGCTCCAAACACTGGGACAAGCATTCATACGACAAGGGCACTAAATTCTGGGCCACATATTATATAGCAGCAGCCTGACAGACAAAATCCACTTCCAAAGACTACAAGAAATGATATCCAGATTAAATTTACAACAACAGCTGCCCTGGACTCCCACCAAAGCCCGAAACCAGAGACATCAAAGTAATAAGGAACACAGATTGGACAAAATACAGCAGCATAATTACCAAAGCACCAAGAGCCCAGCTGACCAGACTAACAACTATGATGTATAAAACGTATCCACACTATTAGAAACTACACTGCAGAGAGCAATCAACAAAGCAATACCAACAAAAACAATAAAAAAACTGGAAGCCAAACATGCTGGCCGAATTAATAAAACAAAGCAGATGAAAGAGATAAAATGAACTAACAATCCGACTTTAAGACCTGTGTGGAATAGACTAAACAATGAGATTAAATGGATATCAGAATGCAAGCAAACCAAATGGGATGACACCTGCTAACAGCTTAAGTAAATATAAGGTTGAAAATTTTGGAATAAATTCAAGGTGCTAACAGGACAAAAACAAACCAAACCTACAACCTTACCTATTGAATGAAAACAGAAAACTGATGAAAAGCAGAAGTGCTTAGAGAAATAATAGGAGAAGTACTTCTTCCTGGAAATCCACTTAAACAACTGGTAGAAAGTAGAAAGCCATACTAACAACATTGACAATACCTACAGAAGAAGCAGAAAGATCAAACTATAACATATCTGGAAGTAATGACAGTCATCCACAAATGGCAAAATTCAGCCAAGGACCAGATGGAAACAATAAAACATACTGAAGAAAGCTCCCATGTATGTAAGTATATCTATTCTGACTATGCTAACAAAAACAATCTGATGAATGAAATTACATCAAACTCCTGGAACAAAGCAAAGAAAATAATAATACCAAAACCAAACAAACCCACCATATACTCCAGCTCAGACTGACCAATGTCACTTCTAAATGTGATTGGGAAAACATGTGACAATTACAGGGAGACTAAAAATCTACATAAACAAAAAATCTGAAACCAAATACTAAATCAGGATTCAGACAAAACCACTAGGCAAATGAGCCAATACTTCGATTGACAGCATATGTGACAAAAAACTACAACAAAGTTCATTGCATCATAGTGCTGATTCTTGGTATCAAGCGATTCTTTGATAAAATCTGGCATGACAGACTATTGTAGAAACTAGAAAATATAGAAATGCCATGAAAGCTAATCATACTGACTAAGCTGAAAATACAGACAACAGAATGTGCAGTACACTGTAAAGACATGAAATGTGATGCTTTCACACCCAAGTCAGGAATGCCACAGGTAAGAATCCTCCCACATCCTACACACATCCTGATCTGGGTTTTCCATGGTTTCCCCAGATCACCCCACACGAATGCTGGGATGGTTCCTCACAATAGCCCATGGGTGGCCTCCTGCCATATCCCAAAAGTCCCTTCCAAACCACCTTTCCAGATAGGTGCAATGCACCCTCCGCCACACACTTTTAGTGAATCGCGTAATAATAGTAATAATAACACATTATTTGGGTCATACATTCTAACAGTTAACAGACCAGACAAAGAATCAACTCAGTATGCTAATGATACCGATTACTGGTTCTCAACAAACATCACAGACATAGTAAACAGAGGCAAAATTCAATATTTAACAAAAATACAGGACTGGGTTAGTAAATGGAGAATTAAACCAAATACAACCAAGCTCCACAAAACTCTATTCAGACATAGAAACCTCACAAAAGAAATATAACAAGACATACAACTGACTATAGAACCAGAAATTGTCATTCACTGTTAATGTCAAGCAGCTTACAAAGATGACACTATGGGAAAACTCAAGTGTATGAGTGGTTCCCTTCATTAAAAAATGGCGACATGTCGATTGATGACAAACCTTGTTCTGGACATCCATCAAATGCCCGAATCAACATAAATGTTGAAAAATTTTGAAAGCATGTGCTCTCAGGCTGTCAACAGACAACTGATCAACTGTCAGCGATTAGTGGGTTATCTTGTAGCTCGGTTTAGCAAATTTTAACTGAAGATTTGGGAATGAAAACAGTTGCTGAGAAGTTTGTTCCTCGGGCTTTGACTGCCATTAAAAAAATTGTTGAGCTGAAACATGCGGTCCTTTGAAACAACAGCTCGAAATTGATCCAGATTTTCTGTCAAAGGTCATTAGTGATGATGAGTCATGGAGCTATAGTTACAACCTAGAAACAAAGAAACAGTCAAGCCAATGGAAGACATCATTGTCACCCCGTCCACAAAAATGTCATCTAGTCAAATCAAACATCAAAACAATGCTCATTTGCTTTTTTGCTGTCAAGGGTGCAGTTCATTCAGAGTGTGTTCCCCCCTCAATCAAACCTTTTATTTGGAAGTTTGAAGAAGATTATGCAACAGTGTTCGTTAAAAGAGACCCGATTTGTGAGAGACAGGAGACTGGTTCTTCCACTGCGACAATGCATCTGCACACACAGCTGTCTCTGTTAGGCAGTTTTTGGCTAAAAATGGCATGGTTCTGCTGCCCCACGCACCTTTCTCACTTGACCTTGCTCCGTGCAACTTTTTCTTATTTCCACGCATGATAAGGACATGAAAGGACACAACATTGAAGAGGTCAACAAAAAAAATGAGGGAAGAGTGGTCAGCCATTTCTAAAGATGACTACAGAAAATGTTTCAAACAGTGGGACAAATTTATTATTTATAATCAAGAGTATTTTAAAGGGGATAAGGTTGTTTTATAAAAAAAACTTGAAAATATATAGCTTTTAAGAAATAATTCCGGTTTTTTTGACACGAATGGATGATTCACAAGTGACCAACAAAATCTCCCACATCAATAGACCCTGACAAACCACAGCATGCCGAGAAGGACCTCACAGAAGGGAAAAGATGTGGTGGTTATGGGAAGATAACAAGAACAGGAAGAATAAGGAAAATGCAAGTTTATGGTTCCACATTCTCCTTAATGGACTAAATGATAAAAAAATAAATAAAAAGTTATCAGAAAGAGAGTAAATTGGATGTCAATTATCAGGAGATACTAAAACATATATTTACGTGTTGACAGTTTTTAAAGCAGTAAACTTCTGCTTATAAGGAATTACTCAATAATGTTCAGTTTGGTTTTTAACAAGGTATTGACGAAATTTCGCCTTAATGACATCATATTGGAAACAGTGAATAGAAGAAGTAAACTCCCCTGAATACTATATGACCTAGATAAGACTTTCGACTGTGTGGAAGCAATGTGAATCCATGAAGGCCATAAAGCTGAGAGGTTATAATCACAGAAAAAGGAATAGTTATAGTTTTCTTTGGGACAGTGGTGTAGATAGGTCAACAAGGGCCCTGATGCAAAAAATTTATTTTGGGCCCTCAGGCCAGATGGGGCTATCTTTTTTTGCTTTGTATTTCTGCTGGTAAGGGCCCCCTGAGCAGTGGTTGGTGGCCCCCCTGAGCAGTGAGGGCCCTTAGTGAGAGGCTCCCTTAGCTGACGGTAGAGCTAAAAAAAAAAAAAAAGGTTGCCAGGTTGCCGTGAAGGCCCATGGGCCCTCTGAACTGCACTTGGCTTGGGGGCCCCCTTACTGTAGGGGCCCCGGTGCACTGCACCGCCTAGCCGCGTAGTAGCTATGCCCCTGCTTTGGGAATCAATTATTCATTCTCTACTGTTCCTGAATTATGTGAAGTATTTTACCAAATCACAAAGACATTGTATAAGATATTTTAAATTAAATAAACATGATTCAGTGCAAATAAATTATAATTTAACATAGTTGGCCACAAAAAATTAAAATGAAGGATAGCTAGCACCTGATGTCTGTGAGGAAAGCAATAAATGAAAGCAGTAGTAACAAATTCCCAGGTGCTTATATCGAAAGTGATTAAAACTGGAAAAACATTATTAAAAAACTAAGCTCTTGCCTTTTCAGTAAAAATAATGGCAAGAATAGTTGGTATGGAAACAAGAATTTTAATATATTTTCACATCTTACACACTTGACATCCTTCTAAGATTTGACAACTCCTAACAAATTTACAAACGTAAAAATACACATAAAAATGCATACATGTATGTTCTGTATACAAATCCACAGTTTTTATCTGATCGAAATTTTGCACACATTTAATTTAGAAGAAGAGAGAAAATATTGTCTGTTTACAAAATCCCGACCCCTCTCCCACATCACCCTCCTTAACCCTTTACGCCCCAACCCTCACGATCGTGAGGGTAAAGTATAACCTTATACTTTTATTTTCCTGGGGGTTGAATGTAGTTGCAGCCGGAAACGTATGATCGTGAGGGTACCGCAGGACACTACTAGATCGCAGCTTCGTCCACTCTGCGATTTTGTAAGGCTCGTTTGTCTTCCGTTGTCGTTGTGTGAGATGATGTGGCTTCGTTTTTATGTGTAGCAGATGTGTAAATGTATAATTCTGAAAAAGTGCTTGGATTCCATTTGTATCTGGACATCTCTAAGTGTCTGTGTATTACCGAAATATCAATTTTGCGTGATTATTGCGTCTGTGGTGCTTCAAAGTGTATCCACTATCACATTCGTGAGGGTTAGGCATTGCTGCAGTCTTCATTGACCTTCTGTGGTCCTCAAATACAACCTGAACATAGGTGGAGTTGATGTTTGTGACCAGCAGATGGAATGCTATAGAGCTCGGTTCAGAAGTAAAAAATTGACATGGAAAGTAATTTGCACTTTGTGGATCTCGATGTGGTAAATGCATGTAATCAATACATGAGAAGCATCAAAGGGAACAATATTCCAAGAAAAGAACAGAAAGATCTACTATAGTTCAAATAAAAATAACGGATAATTTGCAATACCAAATTATTTTATATCTTTTATATATTTGATATTATTATATGTTTCCACAGCAGAAGGACTACCTGCAGTTCCTCCTGTAGATAGAAGAGTATTAATTGATAGTGAGACTGGACAAGGTGAAAATAAATTCTGTGTGCTCAAAAGGACTGAAGTATTTAATCCAACTGTTAAGCTTCCATACAGTTATAAGCGTTATGACGGATATGAGTTTTTTCCAAGCGCTGACGATATTCCAGCTCCACGTACTTGCAGATACGAGCCATGCAAAAGTCGCAGCAAAATGCAGTTCGAAAAAGAAATGTATACTAGTGTCTATCGAAGAACAAAACATGTTTTAAGGATTTTCATATTTCTCACAAATAAAAACCATGAAGACCAATTTCCATTTAAAACAACTACAACAAAAGTTGGACTTAAAAATTAAATAATGTACATTTATGCAAGCACAATAAATTTTGTGCACTCTAAAATATTTTGTGTTAGTATTTACCAGACCCTCACGATTGTGACGGTGTCCCCCTCCCAAAATTTTGAACTTGAGAATTTTTTTCTTATTTTTCTAGTAACATTTAAAGCCAAACAAATAACAAAAAGCATTGGGAAATGAAATAACATTTTAAAAATTCCTAAAAATGACTACTGAGTCATTAGGTAACGTTCGTTGTGCACACACGTTCCGAGCCTAATAGCCCGTTTTTCTATTTGTGAGCAAGGCAGATGTCGAAATATTGTGTAGTTGTTTGTCAGCATTAGTGTTCTCTCATCGCATCCGTCCACTTTGGTATGTGGTGGGTTAATTTCCCTTTCTTTTCTTATTTATATCGCCTAGAAGCTGCTTCCATTTTCCTTAGTTGCATCATTGTTCGAAGTCTTAACACTTGTGTTACAGTACCTTAAACAAAAAATACTATCTGCATTTAGTTTACAAAACCAATCCCTTAACCCATCCCTCCCCCTTTTTTTTTTAAAAAATATATTTGAGACTTTTAAGTTTTTTTTGCAAATATCTTGAAAACAGTAGACATAGTGGCCAAAATGGAAAGTGATATTATGAAAACCCATAACATGTCTTACAGTGTTGGACCAATTCTGGTCGGACAATTGCTAACTGAGAAGTTTGAATTGGTGTGAAAACAAACAAGTCTATGGTTTTTATCAAATTTTGAAGAAACTTTGTGCACATATGCTTTAAAATAAGTAGAAAAATAAGTTTCTATTTGTTTTACAAAACTGCAAACAGAAAAAACATAACTTTCACATCCAGCCACCCAGATACTATACAGAAAGATGTTTATGAATCTAGATATACGAATACTACTTACTATCTCCCTCTTTTCATTCTTCTTACAAGAAAATGATATGTAGATACAATCCTGGAAACAAGTAACATCAACATGTATGAAATTTCACACTTTTTGGTCCCAGGCTGGACCGAAATGTTGGCATCACCAACAAAATATGTGCAGTGCCAAACCCAAAAAGAAAAGTAAGTACAATTTTCCAACATCCTCATGGACTACAAGTCACTGCCAGTTGTAAATGGTTCAAATTCTCAGCAGTATTTTTTTTCTTCCAAATATCCTGCCACAAGAAATAAGTCCAAACAGAGTGTTTCTGCTTAAGAATCCAATTTATTCTGTGAATAAGTACCTGCCAAAAATTTTTGAAACTGAAAAATATTGAGCTGATAAAATATATTCAGAGATATAAGTGACAAACTTATTCACAATCATCAATAGGATGGACGATTCCTGGTGGAAAGCTTTGCAAAAATATGTAAATTAATGAAAAACTTGGATATCCAAAATTTTACTTAAAATTTGGGAAATCATGTTTTTTTAGTTAATACTGTAAATTAGTTATTTAAAAAAACAAGGAAGAATGGGGAAAATAACCGGTCACTTACCACAGATGAAGGCAAGAGAGACAAGATGAACATAAAAACACGAACATACTTTACAAATTTTTGTAAACATTCTCAGTCGTGTAGATATTGAGACATATGGCAAGGGGAAAAATGTGTACACATTAATGTTTATTATTGTCATTGGTTTATAATATTCTTGGTTTTAAGAAATACAATGTTCTGTTACACATTTCTGGGCCTGCTATCATTAGGGAATAAACTGATAATATCTAACCTAGTTTAATGATTTCGAATTATTTAGGTATAGGCCAATTAGTAATACCAATAAATGTGTGTAGAATACTTATACTGAAAGATATATCTAGTCCTCACCTGGCGTATGACTTCTTCATAGCGCTCTTCACGGTCATCAAGCGGATACTGGCCACGACGTTCAGCATGCCTTCGTTGGTGTTGTGCTCGTAACTGGTGAATACGTTCAGTACGAGACTGAGACTGTGTTGATGGATCAGACGAAGAGGAGCTTGATCCCTCACGATGATGGTCTTCACCACCATGCTCTGCTGTCTGTTGTGGAGGATTCTGCAATAGTGACACCTGACTAGTAAAAGCAATCCAACATCACAGTGTTTCAATGAATACATTTTGAAAGACGGCATCATTAATCCCAAATACAACAGTCTTTACAATGAGAACAAAAATTAAATTTAGTTCTCAAGGAAAAGGTACAAACATTTGCAATAAATCTCCCTGAAATGAATGAAATTTATGAAAGGGTGTCTAGTTTAATCTTTATTTCCTTACACATCCATCTTTCCCCTAATCTACCACACCAACATTTGCCCTCTACAAATTTCAACTTAAAAACCTTCCAACAATTTTGGTAAATTATTCATCATTTCTCTTGGTAACTTATTCCAATCCCCGACACCCTTACCTAAAAATGAGAATCTTCCTACACACTTGTGCCTGCAAATCAAGTACCAGCTTCTGTTTGTTTTAATCTTTTCCCTTCCACACATTACTTTTAATTCTTACAGCAATATCTTTCCATGCCTCATCACCAACATATGCCTTGTACACTCCCATGATCCTGTTCACCCTCCTACTATCTTCCTTATTTGTGTATCTAATAAGTAGGGCCCGGATTTTTCAAAAAAGCATATGCGCATATGCAAATGCATATTTTGAGGGTTAGTGCATATTTTATGGATATGTGCATATTTTAGCTTTTATTTCATCTCATAACTGAATATCCGATACTTCTGAAGAAACTGTAAAGCCTAATGTACCTGTATGTTGGACATCCTTGGCAACCGCAACAAGTAAGTTAAATTCTTGGAGTAAACAGGATTTTTTTGTACTGGCATTCACATGTAGAGAATTTTCTACCTTATCCAAACTCACACAGTGACATGTTTGGAGGTGCTGCAAATGGAAAATTTGTGTGGCGGCGACCTTCTCTACTGCCCTGAGCGGTAACATTCACGGGAAGGGCGGGTGGGGTCGGCAAAATCAAAGAATAGCTCTATTCTCCCTCAGGCGGCAAATTCTTGTTTGAGGAGACGACAGTCACAAGTATTTACCCCCACTTGGAATATTCGTTATCTACCAGTGTGTTTATTCGTGCGACAACTACCGGGAAGGCCAGCGGTTTTCTTTAATCTTTTCGGGAATATTCCCCTAATTGCGGTACGAGCCAGTTTTCCTGAGAACAGATTCCTGGCTTCCAGACCTGAGGGATTCGTACTTTTAAAGGGACGTGTACATTCCTTTCCAAAAACAGTAGCCTCTCAAAGTTTGTGTTGACAGGAGTGTTCATGTGCTAAGATTAAGTTTCTTTAATCTGACTCCAAAAATGCCTAAAGAAAAATGCACAAGATCAGTTTTAATTAAGCAGTGGATTTCAGGCAACAGTGACTATTCTAGTGACGGTGAAGTTGTGTACTGTCAAGTATGTGAGAAGAATATAAAATGTGAGAAAAAATTTCAACTTGAACAGCATTCTAAAACAGCTGTACATCTCAGGTCAAAAGAAAAGAATAGGAACACGCAACAGCTACTTTTAACTCAGGTATCACGGTCTGTTAATACATTCTCTGCTGACCTGTGTAAGGCTTTTGTATGCAGCAATATCCCGCTGCATAAATTGAATAATCCAGATCTACGAGCATTTCTTCAAAAGTATTGTGTTAATCAAAGGATACCGGATGAATCCACCCTCAGGAAAAATTATTTGCTCTCTCTACACGATTCTGTCCTGGATTCAATTCGGTCTGACATAGGAGGGAACTGTGTCTGGATATCGGTAGATGAAACAACCGATTCATGTGGCCGATACGTAGCGAACTTTATAGTGGGCAAACTATGTCAAGAAGAACCCGGAAAACCACATTTACTTTCAACCAAAGTGTTAGAGAAAACCAACCACAGTACAATTGCAAGATTTATAAACGATTCCCTGCGACTTCTGTGGCCTACTGAATCGGAGAGTGATTGTTACAAGGTGCGTGTTTTAATCACAGACGCAGCTTCATATATGTTAAAAGCTGGTCAGTCGCTTCGAGTGTTTTTCCCCAATCTGATCCATGTTACATGTTTGGCGCATGGATTACATCGCATTGCAGAAGAGATACGTTCTCTATTTCCTTCAGTTAACAAAGTAATTTCAAGTGGAAAAAAAGTGTTCCTAAAAGCACCAGCGCGTGTACAGTTTTATAAGGATCGTCTGCCTGAGGTTCCTCTTCCACCGGAACCTGTTCTCACTAGATGGGGAACTTGGTTGTCTGCAGTGCTGTTCTACCAGGAGAACTTTCATCAAGTGAAAGATGTGGTTACAAGTATTGGTCATGACGATCGTGCTGCGTGTGTTCGTGAAGCAAAGTGCGCATTTGATTGTGATACTGTATATCGAGATATCAATTTCATCCATGTACACTATTCGTCACTTTCTAATGCTATTAAGGGTCTAGAAACTAGCGGTGCACCCCTTCACGAGTCTATTCAGTTGCTTCACAAAACAATTTCTTCTTTAAATGCCGTCCCTGGTGAAATTGGAGAAAAAGTTAAATCTAAACTCAGCAGGGTGTTAGACTCAAACCCAGGTCTGCAAAAGATTCAATCAATTAATACGTATTTAAGTGGAACCACACAATCTTTGCCAGATGAATGTTCCGAACAGTCAGCACCATCGTACAAGTATTGCCCAATAACGTCCGTTGACGTGGAACGATCATTTTCGGCTTATAAACTAATTTTGTCTGACAACAGAAAATCTTTGACCCCTGAAAACATTGAAAAACTGTTGGTAACATATTGTGATTCATCATTTTGTAAGGAATGAAACGTGTATATCAGTGAGTTGACATAAAATAAATCATTTGATAACTGTATATTCTTTAATAGTTAGTCCATGTTCGTTAATTGTTAGTGTATATTCGTTAATTGTTAGTGTAGATTCGTTAATTGTTAGTGCATATTCTTTAATTGTTAGTGCATATTTTAGGACTTTTTTGTGCATATTTGCATGCATATATTAGATGTTTTACGTGCATATATATCCGGGCCCTACTAATAAGCTGACTCTTCTTTGCATTTATCTTCATCCTATGCTTGTCAACCCAACTACATATCCTGTCCACATCAACCTGCAGCTGTTTACAGTCCTTTACCATCTTGATCCTTTTATATAGCATTATGTCATCTGAAACACTATAATTTCGGGTAGTAAACCATCAACACAATTATTCATTAGTATAATTAATAGCAATGGTCCCAATACGTTATCCTATGGCACTCCCATTTCTACTTCCACTTCTTTTGATACTGCATTTACAACCCGAACTTTGTGTTTTATACTTTTTTAAATTCTTCTAGCCAGCAAATCACTTTCTCATCCATTCCAATAGTTTTTACCTTATTTACTACCATTTCATGGCTCACTGTAAAAAGCGTTTGAAATATCTAGTGCTACAATATCAATTTGCCCTCCCTTGTTAATTTCATCCGAAATATCTTGCATATATCCCATCAACTGAGATTTACATAAAGATCCTTGCCTAAAGCCATGTTACCTACTTGAATACCACTTACACTCCTCACATATATTCCTGATGAGGTTGCATATCAATTTCCCCATTAATTTAACTACCATATGAGAAACAAGGCTTTCCCGGCATATCTTTGTCCTTTGAAAATATCATCCGGTGGCAAACTTGTGAAGAATTTGTACCAATTTAACTACCACTGATGTCAAACTGATGGCCATATAATTTTCGACTATTTCTCACTCCTCCTCTATGTACCAGATATTACTAACACACTTTTACAATCCTCTGGTAAGCAGCAAGTATCCAAACTCAATTTAAATAATATTTCAAGATAAGGTACAATGTCACATCCTGCTGTATTTAAGACGTCTGTAGTAATTTTATCTACACCAGCCCCTTTATGTTTTTTCACCTTTCTTATTTCTCCATTCAGTTTTGGCTGCTGGTTCACTGAATCCTCTAATATCCATCAGAACTTCATGAGCACTTATTCCTTCAGTTACTTGACACCCCACAAGGTTATCATTGGGCTTTATTAATATTTATAAATATTTTGTCTCCTAGTGTTCTGCTCTACCACTAGTGTAAATCCTCCTTCCCTTATTACTTTGTGTTAATCTTATTTCCCACCCAGTTTACACCTAGTAAATTTAAATCCCCATCAATAATGACCATTATATTCTCACCTCTCAATTCTGAGTATGAATTTAGTTTATCTCCAAGAGCCTCATCTGTCATTCTTCCACTGTGGTAAGCAGACAACACCCTGATTTTTTTCTTTTTTATTACCACAGAAATCTACCCCAAGTAACTCATGGGCATGATATATTGACACCAGTGAACTGTGGTAGTTTTTGCTAACTAGTACGAAAATCACTAAAAATTGTGAAATTGCAAAATGTAATACAATGTTTATTCCTGGCACATTGAAGACAGTTATAAGTTATTGGCAACAAACTGAGAAAACATCTGTATCTGGTACATTTGGAATGGTATCAGAGTATATTTCTTTTTTAAACTATTTCCAGATTGTTAATTGGTTTTGATCTTTATTTTTGGTAAACCAACAGATCTTTAAAAAATCACCAACCAGAGTATATCAGTCATTTTTGGATTGACACTTGATCCACTGTATCATAAAAACAATGTAAATTGTAATATTATTAAAGCAGATTTATAAAGTCCAAAATAAAATTCTAGGCGGAAATATCAGAACCCTTTATTGTTAAAACGCAAGTAAGGTGAGGAGATGAACTTTTTGCATCACTATTCAACTGCACCCTCAAAAAAGTAATTTAGGAATGGTGGAAACCAAATTCAGACCTTAAAATTAACCAGCCAATCACATTAGGCAGAGTAAATTAAAGATAGATTGTCTAGCATTTGCAGACAACCTAGCACTCTGAACCCATAACATCACAATAGCCTGAAACAGATCAAACTTTTGAAGTAAACAGGTTTCATTTAAGAAATCAGAATTTATGACCCGCAAAAAAAGAGGAAAAGTCTAAAGGAACCCAAATTCCAAGTATCTTGGTGAAACAAGCCAAGAAAAAAATTTAAATAAAAGATAATGAAATTAGATGCTATAAGCTGGAAACAGCTTATCACTTAACACAAAACACCTAAAAAAATTTATAAAAAGCATTTTCAAGCACACAAAAATGAGACATTAAAATAGTCAAACTAAAATAAATGTCTTAATGGGTCAGGTTTGCTCTTTTTGAACAGGAAAAGAAATATAGAAAAACTGAAAAAAAGTTATAAGGAAAATTCTGGTCCAAAAAATTAGTTGAAACCAATACAGACACAGAATTAATTATGAAATCTTACAATATACAGACATTCACAGTGAAATTAAAAAATCCAGACTAAATTTTTACTGACACATCAAAAGGATGAATCCTCACAAGACAAGTATTTGAATTCTATGAAAACTGAAGTAAAGCAGTGTTAGATACAATTCAATGGATTGGTAAAATCAAGAAAGACCTCAAATTAGCACGAATCACTCCAAAGGACATAAAAACACATAGATATTTAGATAAAAAATTCACAAGCGGCACTTTGACCAAGAGGGAAGACCAAAGAAAAGAACTGGAGTAACACAATCTGACAAGAGAAAAGAAGTCTGCAACAAGTGTATGAAAAATATGGGCTCAAAGGAAAGCAAACAATTGTTTCTAAGTACTTTTTGTAGTCCTAATGAGCTTATACCCAAATAAAAAAGTAGATTCACCCATTAATGTGACTGCACACAACAAGGAGTCGCTTTGTTGAACACGGTAGGTACAATGGGACCAGGTTTTAGTCTTGGTCCCCACATATTGGACTACCCAATTCCAATTTCCCACATTGTCTAGGTGAATGCTGGAATGGTCCCCAATCTCTGTCTCATAAACTAATCATTTAACTGATAAAAATACAGTTATCATACATAACAAGTTTAAATAGATGGCAACACAAAATATTCACTCAATAGGTTAAATGCACCACATCTCACAAATCTAATTCTAAATTCAGCTAAGGCACATGTTCCCTCCCACCCTCCCCCACCCATGACTCATGATTAACATTGGTCACCAGTTAAACAGGTGTCCAGTGATCAAGTTATCCTCTGTAGCCATATTAAGGATAAAAAGTGTTGAAGAGCAAATTTATTAATTTATAAGAAGCAAATTAAGAGCAGCTCATATTATCTCATTCTTACTCACTGATTAAATAAGAAATGAAAGGGAAATTAACCCACCACATACCAAAGTGGACGGATGTGATGAGAGGGAACACTTATGCTGACAAACTACACAATATTTCGGCATCTGCCTTGTTCACAAGTAGAAAAAGGGGCCATTTAGGCTCGGAACGTGTGTACAAAACAACCGTTACCTAATGACTAACCGAGTAGTGGGGGACTGATTAACTAAGATAATGGGTCTTTTTATTCAGTTAGACAGTCATAGTCCAATATAAGGCAGGCCACTACTGATAAATAACCATCATGGTCATGAAGCACCAGATATATCAACTAATATTTGATAAAAAAAGAAAGAAATCATATGAAGCTTGTACTGCATAATGACATTCACCTGATGTTGCCTGGCAACCTCCTGCTGACGCTGTCGCTGCACTAGTCGCTGATATTGTTCCTGAATGCGACGCTGTTCCTCCTGGGCAGCTCGTCGAGCTGCTTCTCTTTCTCCACCAGTGCCCACACCATCATTTTCGCCAACATTTCTTATCATGGATGACGCTCCATCCTCTCCACACAGCTGAAGGGGTGCATCCAGTGTCTTACGGTGCTTACCAAACCTTATACATGTACAATGAAATTAATATAATGGAAAATATATATATAGAAACTTGAATATAAGTTTAACATGTATGACACTGAAATAAAAAACAAAATCTGATGATTAGGGTATCATATTTTAATGAACTGCATAGTTACTAATGTGATATGTTGGGTGGCAGTTGCTTAAAACAAAAATCAATGTCTGAGCTACTTTCACATTATGTGGTGGACACAACACCACACTGCTAACAGCATTTGTGCAATCATTAAATTTAAATTGTATTTATTCTAGATAGTCAATATCTACAAGGATTAAACCATTTGTGGCTTGATACACCTTCATACATTTTGTCTTGTCCACTTCTTAGTGACCTATCTTTCTTTCTTCTTGTAATTTAGTGGCACATTTGGCAGACTTCCGCAATTGTTACATGTTACATTCACTTCATCCCGTCTAATTATTTCCTTGTTTGAGTAAAACAATTTCAAGCCTTCCCTTATTTCTTCACTTCTTTTCTTAGCTACTTATGTGTACCCAACAAAAACCCCATTTTATTTGTTGTTTATTCAAAGTTCACGAGTCACAAACATATGGTAACATTGATACAGCCTTTACTTTGTAAAACTTTGTCGTTCTGTTACATATAGTGTTCTTAAAATTTCCTTTGATTACTTCACACACATATTGGTGCTGTGGGTATTATGAAGCAACTAAATAAAAAAAAAGTTTGTAAAGGGGCTCTTGAGGATAATATTACAACAGATGTATTAGAGATAGGTTGAATTGATATTTTACCCTACCTTTGAATATTAATTAAATTTAGTCTAGAGATTGCTTGACAGAAGCCTGGAAATATACAGTAGTAGTACCAGTCCATAAAGGAGGGGTGACAGGTTGAATATTACAGGTTGATTAGTTCAACATCAATGGTACATTGATTGATGGAGAGATTGATATGCAACCTCATCAAAAATGTCTGTGAGGAAAGAAACTGGACTGCATATCAGTAACTTGACTTTGGAGATGGATATTAATGTGAATCTCAGTTGGTTTGCTACATTCAAGAAATTTCTGATGAAATAATCAAGAAATACCAGGCTGACATGACACTAGAACTTTCTAAGCCATGTGATAGGGTGAGATATAAATAAAATGAAAATCCTTGGAGTGGATGATAATGCGACATGCTGGAATTCTTAAAGGTATAAATCAAAGATATAAGATAGGAGAGGCTGTATCAAAAGAAATGTAAGTGAAATGGGAGTACCACACGATAGCATATTGGGCACTTTACTATTCATTATTCTAATGACTGACTGTTAATGGTTTACAGTTGGAATTTAGGTTGTTTGCATACGGTACTTTAAAAATACTCCTCACATACCATAGTATGTTCCATTAATGATCATTGGAATGCTGTGATTGTTGTTGCATGCATAAATGTTCTGTTCTCCAGCTGCAAAGCAACTTTTACACATGGTTTAAGATTGCTAGTCCTTGTGTGTGGTTTGTGCTGAGTGACTGAAATGTCAAAGGTAATTGACGTGCCCACCAACTGTGAAATATGGTCTGTTATCCGTATTTGAATGTGAGAAACATCAAACTGGCTGACATTGATTGTTTTATTTGTGAGATATAAAGGTGTCATGAGTGATGTAATGGTCAAAGAGATGAGTAAGGAAGTTCAACGAGGGCTGCAACTTTGTGAATGACGAACAGCATAATGGTCAGCCGTCTCTGATCAATGATGATTCGTTGAGAGCAGTCAAAGCAAAAATTAGCGAGAACAAGGGGTTCA
Organism: Vandiemenella viatica; assembly: GCA_031002005.1. NCBI lineage: Eukaryota > Metazoa > Arthropoda > Insecta > Orthoptera > Morabidae > Vandiemenella > Vandiemenella viatica. The sequence goes on from CM061920.1 coordinate 189,537,081, forward strand.
CAATTTCTACACACCCATTTCACTTTCCACAAATTCCAGGGAGTGTTCTTTACAGTATTGGATAGATCAATTACAGTTTCGAAAATTGTGCTCACGATGGATGACCAAGGTGCTCACCAAGTAACACAAAGCCAAACAGGCTTCCAGAGCATTGACCTTTCTCACACACTCTTCATCAAGCACAAAGTCATGGCCCTCATTGAAATTCCTCACTAATTCCTGACCATTCCATCCATTGTAGTGCCTTCACCATACATCTCACAAATGTAATAATAAATGTCAGCCAGGTTGACATTTCTTGCATTCAAGAAACTGATAAAAGACCATATTTCACAGTCAACCTGATCAATTACCTTGATCATTTCAATTGCTCACCACGAATCAAACACAAGGACTAGCAAACCTAAGATCAAACACCTACAAGGTGACTTGAACATGATATATCCAGCTGGCTAGGCCAACATGGATTAAAGATAAATGGCAAGAAGAGCCTGGTTATTAGGTACAAACATAGCAAAATGGAAGGTGGTTTATGAGTATAAGGTGGGATAAAAGATAAAAAGTGCAAATATCTTGAAACATCATTTGCTAGTAAATTCAGTTGTACAGGTGGTGGAAAAATCCTTTATTTACTTGGGGGGGGGGGTGGGGGTGATGAAAGGATGTAACAGATAATTGAAAGAACTGGGTTACAAAACATTGATCATTAGATTCTTAAATATGGTGGTGTAGTATATGACACACATTTTGGGTATCAGACTTGGGAGTTACAATTACCATGGGAAGTAAAATCAAAGTATGATGGAGACAGGATTCACATATCAACTACTCTGTTTTCCAGTGATTCTTCTTATTGCTAAACCACTAGAGGCAGAAATAAAAACACGAAAGGTTTGTGTGTAAATGTAGTTTGGGTAAAAACGAAATGCAACAGTTGCTCAGCTATATGGTTGGCTGTTACTGTTATCCTCTATCATATCCTTGTAGACTGAAAGCACAGCAAAATCTAGAGGATAAAAATAAAAAATAGAAATGCTAACCCAAAGTATAATGAAGTAAGAAGAACAGATTTATTTTATATTTATAGCAAGGGTATGTTACATACACTACTGTTTGTGAAAATTGCAATACCCTGAAGAAATAGTCTGAATCATTCCAAAATTGGATGATGTGCACAACAGAGAAACCTCAATAAGTGAAGAAGATTGCAGAGATATACCACATGTGCCAACCCACCAGTGCCCTCTGTTGTGTTAGTGGAAAGGTCAATGTTAGATCATGATCAGTCAATGGAGAGACTTCAAACAAAGTGGAAATGTTCTAACAAGTGCTGGTATGGCTCACTGAAGTCAGATGGTGCATTAACAACATATGAGTGAGTTTGAATGTGGCAGAATGATTAGTCTCTGGAAAAAAGGTTGAATTGGATTGAATAGCAATGGAGAACATGCTACAGTGGATATTTTCCCTTTCTTAGTATTATATTATTACAATTTTTTATTAATATCTCACGTATGTCATTTGGTTTACCCCAACCATCTATTTTTTCCAACTATGATTTTAATTTTAAAATTCTTGTTCTTGGGAAGTTATTCATCAGTTGTCTTGGAAATTTATTGCAATTCCTGACACCCTTACATACAAATGAAAATTTTCCAATTCCCTTGTGTATGAAATTGAGCACCTGCTCATTCTCCTTTCCATGCAATACTTCTAATTTATTGAACAATATCTTACCAAACCTCATAACAAATATACACCTTGTTCACTCCCAGCACCCTTCATCCTCCTATTGTCTTCCAGTGATTTACAATCACAGCTTCTTTACCATATTCGATACATATTGCATATTACAGTAATTTCCATGAAAAAATCACACTGCCTTTCTTTACACGCCATCCAACTTCTGAATTTGATATCCAAAATGTGGGTTAGAAACAACACCTTCTTGAAGAAATGTTCTGACCAATGTTTTGTAACTCCTTCTCTGGTACATCAATTCATCATTCTGTCGAGTAAATGAAGGATTTTGAAACCATTCCCTTCATCCTGCACTATGTGTCCTTCCCAGTTGAGTTTATTATCCAATTTTATGCCATGATATTTACACTTCAAGTCTTCAACAAGCAATTTTACACCCACCCTATAATCATGAACAATCTATAGTTCTTTTTTTTTTCTGTGCATCTAATAAGCTGACTCTTCTTGACACTTCCAGTCCATGTTCACCAACCCAGTTAGATTTTCTATCCAGATTATCCTTCAGCTGTTCACAATTTTCCACAATGGTATCCTATTATATAGCATTACATCAACTGTAAACAACCAAACTTTTGACTGTAATCGTTCATTACAATAATGAATAGGAATTGTCCCAATACACTACCCTGTGGCATTCCCATATATATTTTAACCTCTGTTTATACTGAATTTCCTACTCTAAAGCTTTGCTTTCAATCTTTTAAGAATTCCTCTACTCAGGAAGTCACTTTTCACCCAGTGTTATAGTTTTCACCTAATTTAATACAATTTCACATCTCACTTTGTCAAATGCCTTAAAAATTCAAAAAAATCGATTAGGATTCCATAGTACAATTCATCTGATATTGTAAGAATACACAGACTCTTAGTTTTTTTTTTAAATAATTAATAATTAATATGTGTGTGTTGCTAAAAGTGTTTTATATCGTGTTATTATTATGTCTTAAGTATTGCATCAAAGAATTTCAAGCATCGTTATTACCAGATAAAAAGTACATTAAAATCTCTGGACAGTACAGGAGGAGGAAGATCTTTGTCGTAAATAGAGAGAAGGAAGCAGAGATCGTGTGGAGTACGGAAGTTTGGATGTAATTGAGAATTGTGTTGTTAATGTAAAATAACAATAAAAGAAATGAAAGTTTAAAATAATAATAATAATTTTACACGTGGCGACTGTGACCGCGACACAGAGCTAATTATTTAGCTCGTAATAAAAGAAGTCTGCAATCTTCGGAAAGGTAGGAGAAGAAAAAACCAGTTTTAGATATTGTGAATGGAAGACAAAGTTATTAATTTTGAGTAAAGACTTGCAAGATAAATTTAAAAGAGAGAAATTGATTAAAAGTATAATGTTAAAATATGAGATTTAATTACGCATACAGGTTCTTAAAGATAGTTTTAAAGATTTATGTACAGATAATGTGTGTGCTGTTGGTGTTTGGTTGATAATACGGCGTTGTAAGTCAGAAAAATCTGCGTTAATTGATATTTCTCGTTTTTCGAAATCCACACCGGATTTTTTTTTCTCTCTCTGTGTATGATTTTTGTGAAGTGATGAAAATTTTGTAAATAACAATGGATGGAAAAGATTCGGAATTAGTTGAGGAGCGGGCAGTTACCGAATTGGATGGTGATGATGATTCAACAACTGGCATCGCGGGGAAAAACCCGTGGAACGACGACAGTAATTCTATAAAGGAAATGTTAGCAATGATTATGAGAGAACAAATAGAAACAAAACGCGAAATGCAGAAAATGAATCATAATCACCAACAAACGATAATAGAATGGAGAAAGGAAAGAGCTAATATTTCTCATGAAATTAACTCTCAGATAGACAAAGTACATGAGCATATTTCTCAACGTGAAGATTTAATGGTTAAGAAGGTACAAAAGTTAATACAGATAGAACAGCAGAACCGCGAGGAGTCGGTGAAGATAGCACTGGACGAGCAGAGAGGGATAAACAGTGAATTGGTGAGTGACATTCAAGAAGCCAAACATGAAATATCACTGGTACAAACTAATATGAAAGAATGGGAAAATAGTGACCAGAAAATAAACCAAGAAACCAGGAGGAAGAGTGAAATGCTTTCTACTTTCACGGATAAGGATGAGGGAAATTATGAGTCGGAAACGGAAGAAATGGACGAAATCATTGAAGATGGGGAAGATTGTAAAAATACGGAAGAAAATGAAAAAGAGACAAGCAAGGATGAAGAGAAGGCAGCCTACGAACCTTCGATAGATAGAATGGCGAGTAAGGAAGAATGTGGAGAAGAAGAGGAGGTGAAATGTTTTCTAATACGGAAGAAGGATGGCAGAGAGGACAAGGAAAAAGAAGCAACGAAGGGAAAAGTCAAAATGAAAGGGAAATGATAGTTTCACCAAGAAGTGGAAGAGGACCTTTCAGCAAAAGACATACGATCGGCGTGCACGAAAATCATAAAGTAAGTGAATTAGTATTGGTGAAGACTCATGGAAGACCCAGCAGCATTAATGCAGAAATTAAAAAGTTCTTTGACGTGTATGAAGGACCTTATATAGTTGTAGGGAGACCACATCAGCACGCATATTACCTCCAGTATCCTAAATCAGGAAAGATGTTAGGATTAAGAAATATATGTGATCTTAAGTTATACCGGGAGTAGGTAAAGGAAATGAATGAATGTAACTATATATTGAAAATATATTGTGGTGAATGAAATTATATCACACAAAAATTTGACAAATTTTGGTGACAAATTGGCCGAGGGGATGTGTAAGAATACACAGACTCTTAGTTTTTTTTAAAATAATTAATAATTAATATGTGTGTGTTGCTAAAAGTGTTTTATATCGTGTTATTATTATGTCTTAAGTATTGCATCAAAGAATTTCAAGCATCGTTATTACCAGATAAAAAGTACATTAAAATCTCTGGACAGTACAGGAGGAGGAAGATCTTTGTCGTAAATAGAGAGAAGGAAGCAGAGATCGTGTGGAGTACGGAAGTTTGGATGTAATTGAGAATTGTGTTGTTAATGTAAAATAACAATAAAAGAAATGAAAGTTTAAAATAATAATAATAATTTTACAATATATATTGCACACAGTCCATCAGTTTATATTCACATTAATATCACTGCCATGCTGTTGATTTTCTATCTTCAGACACTTTTGATGCATGAAAGAATTAGCACTTTCGCAGTGTATCAACTTTAGAAAACATTCTCAGGCCTCCCACTGGGGGAGCACGTTAATCTGACGAGACATATCTAAGCTGCTCTCTTACTATATTCTGGTGAAGATCATATTCTCACCATCATTTTTCCTATCACAGATATCAAATTAATTGGCCTGTAATTTCAAACCCAATTTGCCACCCCTTCTTTGGTTTTACTAATGCTCGTTTCCAGTCCTTTAGCAAGCAGCGAGACTACAGCATGACTGAATAATATTTCAAGATAAGGTAGAATATCGTATCCCTCTCTCTTCAATACATCTGTAGTAATATTATCAACATCGGCCCCTTTGCACTTTTTTGGCTTTCTTAGTACCTTTATAATTGCCCTAGCATCTATTTCAAAGTTTATAGTTTTGCTCATTTCTACACATAAGGAGATTTTCCTCCAATTTAATTCCTCCCATCCCAGGATGACAGTCCCAAATCGTCTAATTAAACCAGTCACTCAGTAACCATACCCTTTTCAAACATTCAGTAACTTCTTCTACATCCTTATCTACAATTATCTTCCTTTCCTTCCCCTTAGTTTTCTAACATAGTTATAGAAGCTTCCAGATACACCATTCTCTGGTCTCCTTGCACCAATATGATTCTTCATAAAGCCACCTCTAGCTTCCCTCCTTGCTACTATTAATTCCTTGTTTAATTGTTTAAATATTCCAAACTGTCTTGCTGTCTCTTCTTTTGCTTTGATTTCCTAATCTCTCTACCATTGATAGGTTCTGCACTTCTCTTTATTTTATGTTTTTGAATAAACATTTTGTCACCCTAATTTGTTATCTCCTTGGACTGTCCCCACTTTGACTGCACTGTACTTGTGCCTTCTTTCATTCCATTTGCTGAACCTTTCCACAAAATATCAGTTCCGAACTTTGTACCTTTTAATAAGCTTTTCCCCTTTCAATTTTTGGCATTGGTTTACCAAATTGTCTGTTATCCATCAGAACTGCATTATGATGACTTATTCCTTCTGATACATGAGACCTCACAATGTTATTACCAAGCTTAATTAGGAATACATTTAAACATATTTGGTCCACATGTATTCTGTTCTACCACTTGTGTAAAGCCTCTTTCCCTTACTAAAGTATTTGGAAATATCTGTTCCCTTGTGTGATTTATCTTAATCCCTAGCCAGCTGATATCTGGTAAATAAATTTAAATACTCACAAACAATGGCAATTCTATCCAAGAGTCGCACTTGATCGTTCATTCTTTTACTATAGTAAGCAGCCGACATCCTGGTTTATCTTTTTTTTTTTAACTTTTAGTAACTGATGGCTGTGCTTTATGAATACGAGTAACTGTAATAGCATTTGCTAACCAAAATGAATATCCCTCCACTAATTACTCCTCTATCTCTATCTCTTATCTCTGTAACCATTGAAGAAAACCTCATTTTGTAGTATTCCTTTTAATATTTATACTATTTAATTAAATTGCGATGGAGTTCATGCCCTGGTGGAAATTTCCCTACACATTCATCTTATCCCTATCCTGCACCCACCTACATTTGCTCCCTGCAAATTTTAGCTTTAAATTCTTTCAACTTTTTGGTAAATTATTCATCATTTCTCTTGGTAACTTATTCCAATCCCCGACACCCTTACACAAAAAAGAGAATCTTCCCACGCCCTTGTGCCTGAAATCCAGTGCCAGCTTGTGGTCATGGTCATCTTTTCCCTTCCATGCATTACTTTTAATTCTGACACCAATATTTTTCCATGCATCATCACCAATATACGACTTGTACACTCCCAACCAAGATTCTAACCATATAATTACTGTTGCTCTCGTATGTCTATTAAATTTCCAAATTCTTTTACTATGATCATTATACTTCTACAGTTCACCTGTAACACTATTATTACTAGCTTTTTGATATTTTCAGCATTAACCTTCACCTTCACAATTGTGTCCCAGTATGTTATTCTTTCAACAGCTTCATCCATTTCTTTAGCATTAGTGTTTTTCCCAGCTTGCAATGGGTATCCCATTGATCAACTATTTTTATTCCATAACCTAAGAAAAGCACAGTCCTTGCCCCATCATAAATGGAAGTGGGTTCCCTTAAAACTTAAGCTAACAACTCGAAAAGTATCTCCTTCCCCCTTTTATTTACATATAGACCGTGCTTAATAAAACCCCAACTACCAATGGTGCCCATGGTACTACCCCCAAGACAAAACTAATGTCTTTTCCAAGCACCACTTCAGTCTCCATGTTTACTCACCTCTCAGAGTGGTTCAACTGTGCCCAGTCATAGCATCTCAAGACCTGCATTAGTTCCACCCCAGTACTCTGGGCCTCTATCACCAGCTTAATTAGGTCACTATGCTATAACTTGCATTTCTATCAATACTATTGCCTGTACCTCCCACTATCACTACTCTGTCCATCATAGTTGAATCTCTACTAACAATCCATATCCTCTAGTAAACGCCCTAATTTTTCAGTGTTGCCATACTGTGACATTGTGGCTCATACATGGCACACTGCTACAACAGTGATGAGTGTGTGGAACCATTGGATAGAAGAGGGTAATACATAGCAAAAAGCAGGTACCACACAATATGACCACAATGCGGAATGACTACCATTTTGTGTACTTGGCCATAACCAACAATATAGCTTAATTCACAGTGTTGGCTTGATGGAGTATTTCAACAGGTATGGACAGGTATCCTGACAGTTCAAAACAGTCTGCTGAGGGCTGGAGTGGTGGCAAACATGCCATTGCACCGACTTCCAATGACCAGAATCCACAAATGCCTCAAACTCCAATTGACACATTTATGCTGTCACTGTCACACTGAATGGCTAAATGTAGTGTTTATGGACAAGTCCTGCTTGTATCTGTCATACAGTGATGGCTGTGTACAAGTTAAATGCTATCATGATGAACAAAATTGTCCAGACTGCATTTTTGAATGGGTACAAACAACAAGTGTGATGATTTCAGTGCCACTGGCTATAACAATGTTATCGTATTGCCTACTGTGTGTTGGGTGCAATCTGAACAGCAGCTGCTATACCAAGGAGGTTTTTCAGTAATAGGCACTGTTACTCCTGCAGGTATATCCAAAGCCATAGTTCTGCAGGAGAATGCCCGCTATGTGTGGTGAGGAAGCCTTCTTCAAAGAATAATGGCTACCACTACTTATCTGGCCTGCATGTTTATCCAACTTGTTGCCTGTTGAACATGTCTGGGATATGGTTTGTCAGCAACTTTTTTGTTCTGTTCCTACTGTAACCACTGTCGATGCTTCATGGACATGCCTACAAAACATGTGGCAGTTCTCCAGCACCATATCCAGATTCTTTTTGATTCAGTGCCATCACATCTACATGCTCTGATTGCAGCACTTGGTGGCTTCACACTGTGCTGAATTCTCATGGTCAAAATGCATGCAAAGTTCTGTAATTCTAATCATTTGTATATTGTCATGTTCCTATTCTCTGGAATAAATTTTATCATTAATGGCAGGTCTTTACAAATAGTGGTGTAGAATATTACAATTTCTATATCTAATGGTAATCTAAAAACAGTAAATATCCTACCTGAACATTGATCCAATTCCTTTAAGTAATCTTGGTTTTTTCTTGGCAGCAATGGAGCCAGGTTTGTGTTTCCCATCTAGCACAGCATTGAGTGATGATTGGCGCGGACCTCCACGAGTCACTCCGCACTCGGAACCTTGTCCCTCTTCTTCAGCAACTAGGTATGGGAACAAGCGAGCTCGAGCTTCAGCTGCATAGCGCCTCTCTAGAGGTGCGAGCCACAAGCAAGCTAGGGTTAGTAGGTCAAAGCACTCACACAGCCCAACCAGCAGGGACCCAAAAGCAACATGGTTATTTCACAATGCAAAACCCCATTAGCAAGCATTACTTAGTTGCTGTACACAAGCAGTAAAGTATTGTTTGACATTGAATTGCTGTAATTCATCAACAACATACAAATCTATGGGTATAAGGCAACAAATTAGGAGAAGTATGTGGAAGGGTAGAGAGAACCATAAATTAATACTTCATGTAGACATGAGGAATTCGGAAGGTATTCATTTGTAGAAAAGAGACTTAGTGACTGGAATAAATCATCAAAGGACATAGTGGACTATATACCAGAAACAGTGAAGTTATTTAAAATTAAGATGCAGTTAAAGCATAAAAAGATATGTTGAGAAGTTGCCACCAGAACATAAGCTTCTTCATAATTAGTAACAACAAATGCATAGCTTTGCTACATTGCCAGGCATAGAAAGTTAACTTATTATCTTATTTCCACTGACACTGTGTTGATGAAGTTATATATTCAGCAATAAGCTGACTAGCATGGAAATACCAGCCATATTGAAACCAATTTAGAACACTTTACGGTAATAATACAAATTCCAATAACCTTCAAATACTATACATAATGGACAAATAATGTACATATATGACTACAGAAGGACAAGTCAAAGATTTTATGAATCTAACCATCATAAGGCAATGAAGGAAAAGGACTTAAACTAGAAGGCAGTTAGAAACTAAGGCAATTTCAGTTCTTCTGCATTGCGTTTAGTAAAATTCAGCTTCAGAAAGCTAAGCCAATATACAAATTGATTTTTACAGTTTTCAGTTTTGAAGATTTTTCTGCCATTGCCAGTCCCATACTTTGATAACAGTCATTTTTACCACATTCAAAAACTAATAAACACAATCAGTCTACACTAAAACAGATTTCTTAATTTAGATTCATTTTTATTAGAATTATTTTAACAGTAATCAATAATTTGGATTGTCTAGTAATTATTTATAGTGATATATGGTTTTAGTAATTCAACAATCACTTCAGTAATTAGAAAATGTGGTTTCTCAATTACATAAAGATGTTTTGCAGGCAATGGTAAAATGAATATATGTAGCAAGAGTACGTAATACTGATGCAAAAGTTATATCTAGGTTTTTTTGAAAAGAAAAGAGAAAAAAAGACTGATGGGTTAAGTGGTTAGATTTTATCAGTGGTTAAGGCCAGGTGGGCGCCTGTTATCCACGATATCCCATCTCCGGAGTTCTGCTGCAGTGGTGCTATCAGGGGAAACTCCGACTGCTCTCACAGTATTTTTATTTTTACTTATTGCTTTACACATTTTCAATGGCTAAGGTCCTTAGGGGTGGGATGGGACTAGGGTCAAAGAAGAGGAAGGAATTCAGCCATGGCCTTTTTGAAGGAAGCATCCTGGCATTCGCCTGGAGTGATTGGGGAAACCATGGAAAACCCAAATCTGGATACCAAAAGGGGATTCGAACCCACGTCCTCCCAAATGCGAGGCCAGAATGCTCTCACAGTAAAACAGTCGTTGAGATTGTTGGAATCTTGGCTATTGGCATATTCTGGTATTGGAAGGTACAAGTTGTGGGTGTGGACTGTTTGTTTGTGGCCTTTTGATCTAAACTTTTTGTTTTATATTGCTATGGAATTGATGATATATCAGAGGAATGTTCTAGAAATAATTACACTTTCTTATCCTTTAAATTTACTGTGATTATGTTACTAATCCACAATACACATATAAACTGCATCAACAGAAATTGCTGCATATTCAGGAATAAGTTCACTTTTCTTATATTGGTTCGTACACCACTGAATCTGGTACAGTTATTTCGTTTCAAAACTGTAAGACAAAAAACATGTTCTCACTGAAAACTATTCTTGAATTTTCATCTTTTGTAAGATTATCTTTTTTAACAATTTAATATTGCTGCAGGCAAGTTTTTCGGTTGCTTAGTTAATAAATTGTTAGTGAAGAATGTGAATGCAACTGTTTTCATTTGTTTATTGTCATATGAATTTTGCCTCTCATTAAGGCATCAGCATCAACAAATTATTTACATTGGCATTGTTAGGGCTGTTGGTTAGCTGCACATTTCTGACCGATTGAGCTGCTGTACTAAGGCAACTAGCAATATTTTGGTATATGGCTCTAGTTAGAACATATAGAAATGTGCAATTAACCAACCCCAGTAACTTAAATGTAAATAATTTGCTCCTGGTGATGCCTCAAAGAGAAGTGAAATAACAATAAAACAAAACAAAAAATAGTTGCAGTGGCCTTCTTTATCAACAATTAATTTGATTTTTCATTTCATTGTCATCAACTTTCACCAAACACAAATATTATCACATTTCAAACACAATGTATAAAATACAACAAATTAATAATATAACAATATGTAGGGATTGAAGCAGTTTTCTTGCAGTTGGTCTAGGTTGATGCATTGTGAGCAGGCCTCCAGACAAATGCCGGAATACAGGTTTCAGTCCCCACAAGGTGTGGCCTGTTAGTTTCCCACTCCTTTCTCCACTCTACATACAAGTCAAAGTTATTTTTAAGCTTTGCTTGCTCCACTTAGGCAGGTCTCCTTGATTTTAACCATGTATGAGGCAATGGAGAAGGCACTACACAAAGGTAGCATGGTGTTCTCTACTTTTTCCAACTCTCTACACTGTATCAATTTTCTCCACAGGTGTGTTGTAGGAATGTTGGAAAGTACAGGAAGTCAGGATACTGGAGTACATAATGGGACCACTCATTGTTCTCATAGCGGTGTTGAGATGGGTGACAATTTTGGAAGTGTGAGCACTATCACAGCAAGCAGAGCAAAGCATTCTACTACAGAGAATGCCAGGCCTTGGACTGCTCCTTCAAGAGCTTGGCACCTGCACTTAATGATGTACCAGTCAGTTTCTTTGAAAGTCTCACAAGGGTCTTCACTTTCTCTCCAATGTAGATAATAAATGCTGATGAAAAGTAAAGGCTTGAACCAACATAACTTCCAGATACTTAGGGTGATCTTTGTCTTCTACTCTTCCAAGGTGTCCACAGTTTGGTCTTTTTATGGAATGGTTTGAGAGGTGTAAGCAGCAAGTTTCTGTCAGATTGGATTTCAGTCTCCAGTTAAGAGAAGAATGTATAAAGTTGATTAAGACTCTCGATAAGTCTATCTTCACAAATCTGGAAGCTTCTGCTCTGGAATGTAAAAACCAGATCATTGGCATACTGGAATTTCCTGCAATTTAATTGAGATGTTTTCATAATATATAAAACAAAAAGAACAGGCACCAGCACTCAACCCTGTGGCAGTCCATTGTTAAGGAAACACCAGAGAGTGGAAATAAAATTTGAGATTACTCAGCATGTTGTTCAAGAGATCATCTTTTGTTTCATAGAACAGCATTTATCAGCTTGAGGAAGAGCTCCTCATGTCAGCCAGTATCATAGGCTTCTGGTGAGTCGATGAACACAGCTCCTGACTTTAGTTTCCTTTGGAAACTAGTTTCAATGTGGGTTACAAGCATCAGAATATGCTCAGGACAGCTATGCTTTTGCTTGAAACTAGCCTGCTCTGAGGGAATGACTTTATTCATGGTGTCATGAATATGTGCCGTAACCATCCTCTCAAGCAATTTATATGCTGTGCCAAGGAGATAAATTGGTCTAATGTGTTCTAGAGCAGTTCCTTCGTTATCCAAACCTTACCTTTGTTGAAAGGAGGGGGAGCGGGAGCTTTAAGATCTGTAACACTTCATTCAAAAGTGCAGGCAACCATTTTCTTGCAATAGGACATGAATTAATGAGCAATTCTGGGTATAATGTTAATGGATTGTTTGCAAGGAATTTCAAATAACTGTAGGAAAATAACTCACGAGTCTCCATGTTTAAAGCATGTGCTCGAACATCAGCCAATGGAGCTTCATAGCTACGGTCCACAGCTGCTCGGAAGCTCTCATTGCAGCCTCGGCCTCGCACCACACGTACAGCCCCTTGAGCATTGCGATATGTGTAAGCTGGATCACCTTCCTCTTGCATTTGTATCTGAGTGAAAAGTAAATTCACAGAATTAGAAATAGAACCATAAAATTGAGAGCAGGTCACTGTAAATTGGTATTAAGTGAACATAGGATTCCAATTTCGTTTCACTTAAAGAAGCCAGCTAGCAATAACAACCATAATTTGTAGTCAAGGGAACAAAAGCACGAAATACATGTAAAAAAATTATATATTAAGGTACAGCCCTCAAGTAAGAGTCTACATATTTATACTAGACATCAGTGAAAGCTAGAAATGTAGCCACTTCTTGAATAGTGAAGAGGAAAGTCGAACGGTACAGAGCAAATCCAAAGGTTGGGATTTTTTCCCCCAGCAGAATCTGGACAACAATCAAGCAGTAAGTGTTCTAGTTAAATTTGCCACAAGGGAAGGATCTGCAGAAGGATTTAAAGAAATTATGGGTTATCATAGATATTATTTCTGTAAGCTGTTTTTTTTGTCACAAGCCATCATCTCCCTTCATTCCTAACTGATATTGATAAATGAGGTATCATTTTAAGGATTAAGGTATCCACTCCAGTCACAACATATTTTAAGAACGTAATTTTTCAAAATTCGACCCTTAAATGGAAAAAAATGCCAATATTTCTAAAATGCTGTTTTTTTGTTTGTTTTTTCTTACAATGAACCATTTATCTCCCAGTATTCCTAACTGAAATTGATAAATGAAGTATCATTTTGAAGATTTTGATCTCTGATTTGTGAACACACATTAAGAAAGGAGTTTTTCAAAATTTGATCCTTAAAGGGCAAAAGAATCAATATTTCTACAACGCATTTTTGTGTCATGAGCTATTTATCTCACTTGATATCCAACCAATAAATATAAATGAGGTATCGTTTTGAAGATTAGGACTCCAGTATAGAAGCAAAATATTTTAATAAAACAATTTTATTGAAATTTGACCCATAAAGAGCAAAAATATAATTATTTCCATAATTTTTTTTTTATGAGCCATTTATCTGCCTTAATACCTAATTGAAATTGTTAAATGAGGTATCATTTAAAAGATTAAGATCTCAACTCAAGCAACATTTTTAATAAATAACAAATTTTTTGGGAATTTGAGTCTTTAAGGACAAAAACTAACTTGGGAAGTGACATAAATTTTTTTTTTATGATTCCAGTCAGGGACTGTTTGATTTTTGGTTGCATGTGCGAAGTGTTGAATACCAAGCTGGGATTTATTTCATTACTGACTAAGTTTTGCGGATGAAATTAATTTAAAACTTTGAATTATCAAGAACATAGATTCATATGGTTGCTCCCGATGTATAGACATCTTCTTCCTGCCATATGTCTCCCCTCTGACATGATTAAGGCTACAAACCAAAATATTGAGAAGACGAGTTTTTGTGTGTTTTTATTTTTGTGTTTGTCTAACCCTCCTACCTTCAACTGTGGAAGTGATGGGTGATCCTCCATATCCTTTTTTATTTTCAGTGCTTAACAGCATTTTCATTGTCACCATTATCCAATAGTTTTTTTTTTTTGGTGCTGTCAGTCTCTTGACTGGTTTGATGAAATCCTCCATCTCTTCCTATCTTGCACCAATATACCCCTCACAACCCATGTCCTCAATTGGCTAGTTGACTAAATTTGAAAACTAGGTTAATACTTTACCTTAGTATCTCTATTTCTAAAAAAAAAAAAGTGCTATTTAAAAAACAAAGTGCTATTTAAAAAACACGTACATTTACATTATGTATTTTGCATTAAAAAAAAAAAACAATTTAAATTTACCGCGAAAACAATACTGTCATGGCATCTTGAATGACATCACACCTCACGAACATAAACAAATCAGTCGTGTATGGATATGGCAGGTGATAAGTGTTCTTTAGGTAAACATGAATTCCTCGTTTTAGAAGTACTGTGCAGTGCCCCAGTGTAAAAAGAGCAACAATAAAAACGCCAAACAAGTTATTTATATATGTTCCAAACAATGAAAAAATATGGAAAAAGTGCTTATTAAAACTTGCAAGGAGGGAGGAAGCACATAGGTTATATGCAGATTCAAGTATCTATTTTTGTGAAGATCATTTTGATGCAAGTATTTGTGCACTATATATTTCTAAATCTAAAGTAAAACTAATGAATTTTTCAGAACCACTACTTTTCAAGTATTGATAACATAAGAAGGTATGAGTTGATGGTTTGGTTTTATGATTTAAAATCTTTCTTTAGTGTTATGTTTAATATAATAAACACACTCTGGCAGCACTATCATTACCATGGTGCCACAATCTGATGATAGATTCTTATGCAGATCGATGAAACAAATTGAAAATAAAGAATATATATATTTTTTTTAAATATCTCTCTTGGTTCTCGAGATACCATAACTGAAAGGTAATGTTAGGCTGATACAAAGGTGTATATAAAAGAAAAGAAATGCTTGGATGCAACGACAGGGTCCGAAGAAGGAAATGTGCTGTTGGTCTGAAATTTACTACACACATTCCTAAAGACATATAATTTCATAATGCAGCCGTCAAATGTATGAAATAAGTATCAAGTTGTTTGAAATATGGGTAGATCGTTACAAGTTATCATGCAATAAATATGTGTTATTATCTGTTTCTGTTCATTGCTGATGAATCTTACAATTTATTGTTGCAGAGAAAACTGCATTCCACATCCTTATAAAACGTAAAGAAGAAGTAACGACATGGGTAATAATACGAAATATTCATTTTGGCAGGCATATTGCACAGACATTTTTATATTCATATCAGTTAGGTGTTGCAGATACTGAGATAATGTGTTAATAACCTAACTGGGGCCAACTTCTTTTGGTGAAGTTGATGGTTATGGAGCAATGTTTCTGCTCACCAACTACACTCTGTGTTAACGTGGAAATACATTCTGGACCAAACAGTAAAATTATACATCCATGGCAGTGGTGCATATGTGTTATTCATTTGTACAAAAAAAAAAGTGAGTTATCGTTTATGTGGAAATGAGGCCTGAACCAAACTGTAAAATTATGCATTCATGGCAGTGGAGAATAAGTATTTTCGATTCGTATGAAAATAAAGCCAGTAATCTAAGTTGTTTTGTTAGATTGCATTGGAAATCGTATTCTCAGCTCAACAATGTATGTTACAATGTTCAATTAATGGTTGCGGCATATAACAATGTCACTGAAGCTGTTTGCAGGATTATAACTTACATTATTTCTACAAATCTGTGTTTCTCTTTTTTCCTGGCAATATCTTATTTGGTGATGAATGCCAAGAAGCGTTTCTAACAAAATTTCTGGCCAATTTTGTCATCTGAGATATAGCAACATACCTGCAGGTAAAAAAAAAACACCATTGGAGCTGATGTAAATATGATTTGCCAAGTACAAGAATTCTTGTTTGTTTGTTTTCAAACGTGTGTTTTCTTGTGTTTGTATGGCTCTCCTGCCTTCATCTATGGTGATTGATTGATTGTTTTTCCCTATCCTGTCATTTTTAAACGGTAGAAAACAAAGACAAGTGGCATGAAATGTTGAAGTGAAAATGGGAGTGCTACAATGTAGCATATTGGGATCAATGCTATTCATTATTTTGTGTTAATGGTTTACAGTCAGGAATTAGATTGTTTGCAAATGACAATCTTATATAACAGGATCTTAATGGTAGTAGACTAAACAGCTTTTATGATTATAGGATGGAGGAGGAAGTCTTAAAATGTAAATATCATGGAATAACATTTGGTAACACAACTGGGCAGGATAGGTTGGGTGGGCAGTACAAGAAGGTGTTAAAATCCTTCATTTATGTGCCAGAGAAGTAAGGAAACTGGGTTTCAGAACATTGGTCACATCATTGCTTGAATATGGTGGTGTAGTATGTGACCCATATTTTGGCTTTTGTAATGCAAGCGTTAGATAGGGTAACAAAGAAGGGCTACTAGATTTGTCTCTGGAAATTATTGCAGAACAGTCAGTAAATGATAAGGTACAGAAGCTGGAATTGGATTCATTGGAAGAGAGGAGGAGGATGAATATATTTCCAATGAAGTATAAGGTGTATATTGGTGAGGCATAGACAGAGGCGGCCCTAGGGCGGTGCGAGCGGTGCGACAGCACCGGGCGCCGTTATATTGGGGGCGCCGAAAATGCAGCAAGATATCGTCTGTGCAAAAAATAAATTCTATAATAACCCAGATTGCTGTTAACATATGATTTTAGCACACTAATTATCCAGAAGAGTTTATACACATAAGAGCTACAGATTAGTGCGTAGTCGTATGTCCTGATAGAATCAACTCGAGTTGCGACTCGAGTCAGCTCGACTTACTCGAATAAAAAAAATCACAACTCGACTCACACCTGTTTCCTGCCTCTTCGGCTGTAGTCTTGGAGTTCATTCGCATGCGGGTGCATGTGCATGGGGCTAGATTCAACCTACTTTTCTATTTCTACCGTGTTAGACCTTCTGTGATAGCAACTACCGTTGATATTGTAAATATTTACCTATTACAGACAAGACATGTGTACCTGAAAAAAAAAGACGAATCTGAGAAGGCTTCAAAATTACTTGCAAAATTTTTTAGAGTTGCGAAGTCTTCTGAATCGCCGTCACAAGAACTAGATCCACCCGTAACAGGAGAAAACTTATTTAATAGAAGTCCTTCAGACGAGGCTCATGACGGATAAAGAGCAGCATGTACGAGAAGATTTAACTGTATCTGGAACTTCTAATAATAGTAACTTCCTGGGTTTATTGCAAATAA
Organism: Vandiemenella viatica; assembly: GCA_031002005.1. Taxonomy (NCBI): domain Eukaryota; kingdom Metazoa; phylum Arthropoda; class Insecta; order Orthoptera; family Morabidae; genus Vandiemenella; species Vandiemenella viatica. The sequence goes on from CM061920.1 coordinate 189,554,671, forward strand.
TAGGAAAATATGACCCTGTAATGATGGAGCATCTCCGCCGTATTACCAATAAGGAGACTAATATCTGTTATTTTGGCAAATGTATTCAAAATGAATGAAGTTCGTAGTAAAATTTTGACTGTGGATAAGTTATCTAAATACTTTTCCGTCATACCGAATTTCATGATATCAGTTACGTCGAACAATTATCTTTATCGTTGCTTTTGTTGACACTAATGAAGTCGAAGTGCGTGAATTTTCCGTTGCCTAAAATCTGGTAAGTGACTCTTAGGGACCTGGGAGCTGGTCTCACTGGCCTGATTATCGATAATACTTTGCAAAAGTTCAATTTGGATATGGAAGAATGTCGAGGCCAAAGATATGACAATGGATCCAATACATCAGGAGGAAACAAAGGTGTCCACAACAGAATTCTGAACGACTATCTTACAGCATCTTTCCCTCCATGTAGCTGTCAATAAATTTGGCGATAGTAGGTGCCGCCAAAACATCAATTAAATCAGTTTACTTGTCCGAATTTGTTTAAAGAATATTTGTTCTATTATCTCAATCACGAAAGTGATGGGAAGTGGTATCCAAGCACTTACACTATCACCAAAAAATTTGCGAATCTTGTTTGAAGAATAGAGTTTCTAGGCTCGCTGGAGTTCACTATCACTAATCATCAGTTCGCGACGCCATTCTGGAAACGAATAATTCAGTTGTTTCAAGTAAATATTGTAAGCAAGTCTATGAAGACTGAAAGGGGATTTTTGAAACGCTTCACAATTGCTGGGAAACAACTCGGAAGTTGAGAAAACGTACCCTGGTTATTCGTCTGCTCTGATAACTGCTAGAAAAGTTTCTTTTCAGACTAGGCCATATCCTATTATTAAGCCAGTCAGATCCTAAAGAAAGCAGAGATTATTTTAGTACGAGGCCGTAGACGAGACAGCAATAGATCCAGAAGAATTGTTTACAATCAACGTGTTTTAAGATATCATCGATACAATTGAGAATGAGTTGGTCACTCAGTTTACACAACTATCCAAATTTAATGATACGTATTATCAAAAAATTCTGAAAAAAACCGAATTGGAATCATCCTGTGCAGATTTGTAAATAATTTTAACTGATGGAGAAAAATGTGACATATCTGGTTGTGAATTGGTTAGAAACTTTCTGACTGAAACTGTTGTTGATGGGGCTTGAATCAGTAGAAACAATGATGAAAGTTCAACTAATGAAACAAAATGGTTGGCAGGATATATTTCCGAATGTGTGGACAGTACTTCACATTTTGCTAACCATACTTGTAACTGTCGCTAAAGGAGAACAAAGTTTCCGTAAATTAAAACTTATTTACGATAAATGCAGACTCTAGATATACTGTCAGATATTTCAATTTTATCTATAGAAAATAATATTGCCAAAGCACAATAGCGATGAAGATGGTTATCTAGGTCTTTTTGTTATGAATTTATTTCCTCATTTGTTTGTTGAAAAAAATATTAAAATTATGTGAATTTAACATATACTTGATTTGAGCATTGTCTACGCCATAGTAAATAAACCTTTTCGTACATAGTATGTTCCATATTTGTTGTTGTTTCTCATTCAAACCGCTGCTATCCAATATTAATTATTTTTCTGAGGTTTGTATTAGTCAATTATTAATATATAAAGACTATCTTCTGCCCGCGGCTTTGCTCATGTGGAATTCACAAACCATTCATACATGTATTTGTATTTGAATCCCACGGGAACTACTATTTCGATCGGGATAAAAGTACATACCCAATAACATTATTCCAAATTTTATCTTAAGCCTTTCAGCCGTTTCAACGTGAAACAGTAAAAACATCCAAGCAAACAAACTTTTACGTTTATAATATCAGTAGGATGTAAAAAAAAATGTATGTTGTCTTCAGTCTGTCTATAGGAACACCTTAATGATGAATAAGCGATTGCACATTTGGGGCGCCACAATGAGATCTCGCACCACCTGAAAAATTTGCTAGGGCCGCCACTGGGCATAGAAGCAAATTGGTGAAGAATTATGAGCGATGCATGGAAATGAAAAGATGACCATGACTACAAGATTGCGCTCTATTTCAGGTACATGGGTGATGGAAAATTTTCTTTCATAGATGAGGGAATCATGGATTATAATAAATTACCAAGGGAAGCACTGAACAGTTTACCAAAAACACTGAAAGAATTTTGAAATTAATATTTATAGTGAGCAAAAGTAGTCAGGTACAAGAAAAAGAAAAAAATGGGCCTGTAGGGTAATTACAACTAAGTTAAATTAATTAGTATTTCATTTACCACATCTAAACACATTTTATTTTTCAGTGTGTTCTGAATGCAGCTACCAAAATCTTAGTCATTTTCTTTATTTCTGATAGCTGAATAGCTGGATTGTGAAAAGTATCCGAATATTCAAACTTGTCATATATTCCTTAAACTACCTGTTGCCCGTAACTTCAAAAACTTATTTATTTTGCAAATATATAAGATCATGTCAGATCTAGTGGCACAGATGATTTAACCTTTTATTTTCAGTCAAAATAAAGTAAAAAATGTCACAGATTCAATTGAAAATACATTAGGGTTGGAACTCTCAGAAATAAGCAGACAGTTGATGATCATTTGCAATCACATCCTTTTAAGAACCATCATATATATTCTTTCATAGAAAGGGATGGTAAACAATACTTTTCCAACAGTGATGGGTTTATTCTCCCTACCCTTTTTTATTTTCATTGCCCTACAGCATTTTCACTGTCACTAATAATAATAAAATTATTTCATGTTAATTGTTGGCTGCCCAGTAGAGGATATAAGTTCACTTTGTAGGAGTTTCACTAAGGATAATAGAGTAGTGATAGAGGGGGGTGCAGGGAATAGTACTGATAGAAACACGAGTTATAGTTTAAAGAGTGACCTGAGGAAGATTGTGAAGGAGGCACAGAACACCAGAGTGGAACCAAGTCCTAAGTCGCCATGACCGGCCACAACTGAACTATGCTGCGAGCCGGGTAAATGTGGAAACAGAAGTGCTAGTTGGGAAAGGCATTAGTTCGGTCTTGGGGGTTGTGCGTGTGAACACCATTGGTATGTGGGGTTTAACTGGACATGGCCTAAACCTAAATAGATGGGGCAAGGGGATACTTTATAACTTGTTAGCTAAAGCAGTAAGGTAACCCATTTCTAGAGATGATGGGGTCAGGACTGTGCCTTTTTTAGGATAGGGGCTGCTGGTGAAGGGGTGGAAATAGATGATCAAAGTGATGCTGATTGTAGATCCATGATGGGAGAAATCACAGTTGCTGAAACAATAACTGACTGGGGTAAAACTGGGAAGGAGGAGATTAATGCTGAAAATATAAAGTCAGTAATAAGGGTGATACTGGTCAACTGTAGAAGTATAATGAACAAAGTAATTGAATTTGCAAACTTAATAGAGATACATGAACTACAAGTAATAATTGGGGTAGAGAGTTGGTTAAAATAAGAAGTACTAGACAGTGAGGTTTTTCCCGATGGTTACAGAGTGTACCGCAGAGCTAGAGGAGCAATTGGTGGAGTAGTTAACAAAAACTACCACAGTTTACTGGTGTTCATAGACCAGGAGCATGAGTTACTTGGGGTAGATTCCAGGGGTAACAAAAAAGAAAAAATCAGGGTGTTGGCTGAATACCACAGTGGAAGAATGACAGATGAAGCTGAGTCTCTAGGGGTGAAATTATATTTATACTCAGATTTTGGATGTGAGAATAGAATGGAAATTATTGGTGGTGATTTAAATTTACCTGGTGTAAACTGGGTAGGAAATAAGATTAATAATACGAGAGAGTAGAGATTTGCAAATACCCTTATAAGAGAAAGAGGATTTACTCAAGTGGTAGAGCAGAAGACTAGGGGACAAAATATTTTGGATATACAGGGCGTTCGCCGGAAAACGCTACCCTCCCAGTCTGTTGCCGTCGGCAACTTGCTCGGTCAGTGGAGCCAGCAGCTCCCGCCACATGGCACTGTGAATCACCGCACTGTTTAACACCTCCGCTGCCCCAACAGTGCAGTGACACAGTATAATGGGACCCTTACATTGTTAAGAACAGTTTCTTTGCATTGTAGCTAGTTTGTGACTTCAGTCTCTTATTAATCAGTGTTGTGAATAAACATTTCTTTGCGGTTTGGCTGGTTTGGGGCTTCATACACTTACTAATTTGTACCGTGTTTGAGTGTGAGTAAAATTATGGTACGTTACAGTTTGCAACAAAGAATATTTCTCTACGATACATATGTGAAAAAGAAGTCGTTTAAAAAGTGTCGCAGTAAATTTCGTCGCGAATTTTCTGGCACTTTACTGCCAGCTAAATCAACAATTCTGCATCTGGTTAAAAAAGTAAGAGAAACGGGTTCATTTTTTAACAAAAAGAGACTGTCGGTCAACCGTATTCTCGCAGAGGAGAAAATTAACGATATCGCTTTTCGACTAGAACAGTCACCCAAAAAATCATTAAGTCAGTTAGGGCAGCGTGTGTCTCGAAATATGTTCAGAAGATGTGAAATGTGCATTACACAAGAGGGTCAACACTTCCAGCATCTTTTATAAGGTAAGCTAATGAATTAAGTCACATTTAAATGCTTAGCACATACAAGTTTATGAAGTTTATGAAGCGTAATTATTATGAAATAGTCCGCGGCCGACGGTCGAACAATGCCAGAAGCTGACCGCTCGCTCGCCGGGAGCAGTTTCTTCCTTGTAGCGCTAACAGTGGGTTGCGTTTCCCGGCGAACGCCCTGTATTCCTTATAAAGCCTGATGATAACCTTGTGGGGTGTCAAGTAACTTAAGGAATAAGTGATCATGAAGCAGTTCTGATGGATATCAGAGGATTCAGTAAACCAGAAGCCAAAATTGAAGGGGGGAAATAGGTACAATTATAAAAAGGCACAGGTTTCAAATTTGAAGAGATATTTCAGAGAACAATTCAGCAAATGGAAGGAAGGCACAAGTACAGTAGAGTCAAGGTGGGAAGAGTTCAAGCAGTATAATAACAAAGGAGAAAGAAAAATTTATTCCAAGGCAGAAAATAAAGAGAAGTAGAGAACCTGTTGTAAGGACAAAGGCCGATACCGGGGTTAAGTATCGCCTAAGTGCCTTAACTTAAACTCTTGATAGCACCTCACTGTTCGATGAAAACTTACTGAATATGTAAATTTGCTTTGACCATGTTGCCTGGATATTCAACTAGAATGCTTAAGGTCGCCACAATATTTGATGACCTCAAATATTGAAAAGGTGATTCAATAGCTACGAAAATAAAACAGTTCACTTTCCCAAAAATTCTTCAAGTTTATTTAAATGAAATCAAAAGTTCAAAACAGCATTCTTAAAGTTGATTAGGCAAATCGAACACTCGTTCCAAAAGTTTGCAGATTGTGGAGAGAAGTTAAGACCGACCGACACCCCTTATGAAATTACAAGTTCATGTTAACAAACAAGTGCCGCGCCCGAAAGCCAAAGTTCCATGATGGCCGACCCGGTGGTACCAACCCAAATCTTCAGCTACCAACCTCACCAGCGCACACACACTTCTCACATCATGATAGCACAGCGTCTGAACCCGGAAAGATGGCGTCTTCACATGGCGTCATGTTTTATACCCTCGCTGACGTCAGAGCCAAAACGCAGCTTTCCACTAACACTTAGAAAATTTAGGCCTGAAATATCTCAGTAACTAAACAATTATACGAAACTTTAAGTGTGACAGTGTTTAGACTTTTTTAATAGTGAAATAATGGATATTTAGTGATTAACTTTAAGCATCTAGTTTTAAAGATCTGAGCGTAAGAGTGAACTATTTTTCTACCCTGGGGAATTACTATTGTTCTAGAAGCTTCTTTATTTCGTCATTTTAATAAAGCCATAATTTACAGAAATAATATTATTATCAGCGTGTTCTGCCAAAATTCCTGAGTTTATTGGTGTAACTTTTATTAAATTTGATGCACGGATAGTTTAATTACAGGGTGTATAAGATTTACTAAAAAATGCTATTTCAGTTTTAATTTAATAACTTTACTTCTATTACTTTTATCCGAAATGTAAAATTACTCAAATATTCTCTGAATTAAATGACGTGTTCTGAAAGTTATCTCATCTCTGTATCTGATTTTGCTCAGCTGTAATTAATTTCTAGACATGGCACATGGTTTCACTGAAAATTAAATTTTAGAATCTTTATAGAATTGGTTCTATTACTTGGAATTACTTGAAATTATTATATGTGATATTAGATTTTTGGTTCTTTCCGGAAATCTACTTTTTATTTCGAAAACTGTCTAGGATTTTGTGATAAAAAATGCCAAAAGTGAAGTGCATCTAACGAAGTATTAAAAATTGATTTAAGTTATTTACACGTTCAGAAACTACGAAATTTTAGTGAATTTATATTTTAATTGCATTATTACTTCCTTAAAATTACTTTATTCTGTTTGAAAGTGTGCAAAAACCGAGAAATGCCAAATATTAGAAATTTATTGTGAGTTGAACTGGATTATAATGGATTATCATGTTTCAGGTTAGTAAAATGTTTTAATATTATTATAGGAAGTTAATTTAGTTGGTTTATTAAATATTGAGTTACTTTATTGCTCGTAATTCGGTTTAGAAATGACAAAATGCTCCCAAGTAGAAGCTCATAATTTCAAAGTTGAATTATTAATGATTATTTAATTTTCAGTTGACTTAAAGTTTATTTATTGTTATACAAAGTTTATATCCGGCATTTAGCAACTACTGTCAGTCTTTACTGCATTTAAATTGGTTTAGAAACTGTGAAGTTAACCAATAGCAAAATTTATTATTTGAAATTGACTGAGTGATTTAACCTATTTCCTCCCAAACTAATGTTTTCTTTCTGTTATAAAAGGTTTACTTTAGGGCTTTTATTTACTTTTGAATACTTTTACTGTTCCTAAAAGGGTTTATTTAGTTTGTTTGGTTACAGTATCTGCATGCTATATAAAGCTTCACTCTCATAACCTATACACGAAATGAAACTACTTGTTACTAAAGAGTGAACTTTCCCCTTAATACCTAAAGGTGAGAGGCTAGAATTTGCTAAAATTCTGAGGTGCTTACACTGTGTACTATAATAGGAAAGTGAGGAGGATAAAGAGGTTGGTAAGAAGAAAACATAACAGAGTTCGCAGGGTAGTAGGGAATATTTAAAACAACTAAATAAGGACTTAATAACAGCAAAGAAAGTGGATAAATATGGGTTTATGAAGAGTATTGTCAGTGGAGGAGGACCATTGACTGATGCATCTAGAAATTTCTATGGCTATGTTAGAAAACTGAGGGGAAGGGAGGGTGTTGAGACACACAAGGATGGAGAAGAAGTTACTGAGGGTTTGAAAAAGGCAGAGATTTTAAGTAACTAGTTTAGTGAGAGCATTAGGGACAATGAATCAGAAAATGGAGGGTCTAACTCAGAGAACGAGCTTAACAACACAATTAGATATGAACAGACCAAAAAATTTTAAATTCGTCCTTGAGGATATCATGAACGAAATAAGAAAGGTGAAAAAAATAAAGGGGCTGGTGTAGATAATATTACTACAGATATATTAAAAATAGCCAGATGCGTCATTGTACCTTACCTTGAAATATTATTTAAATTGAGTTTGGATAGTTGCTGCTTACCATAGGACTGGAAAATTGAGATAGTAGTGCCGGTACATAAAGGAGGGGTGAGAAATAGAGTCGAAAATTACAAGCCAATCAGTTTGACTTCAGTGGTAGGTAAATTAATGGAAAGATTGATATGCAACCACATCAGAAATATAAGTGAGGAACGTAAGTGGTTTTCAAGTAGGCAACATGGCTTCAGGCAAGAATATTCATGCCAATCTCAGTTGGTGAGATATGTGCAAGTTATTTCAAATGAAATGGACAAGGGATGCCAAATTGATAGTGTAGCACTAGATCTTTCAAAGGCTTTTGACAGAGTGAGCCATAAAATGATAGTAAATAAGGTAAAAACTATTGGAGTGGATGAGAAAGTAGTTTGCTGGGCAGAAGAATTTTTAAAAGGTAAAAAACAGTAAGTTAGGGTAGGAAATGCAGTATCAAAAGAAGTGGAAGTATAAATGAATTGGTGAGATGCAGAAGGAAAACATTCCACATTTTGGCCATTTTAAACTGAGATAGCCATTGTGTTCACCAACCCTTCCTCCATCTATTGACCTAAACAGAGAAAAAATTCCTCCACTTCTAATGGGTTAAAACAAGCTGTTAAAATTTGAGTGACATGCAAAAAGAAAAGATTCCAGGAATGTTTTCCTTTTTGCTCTTATTAGTCTGTTAGTTCCTACTTTCTTTGGCAGAGCGCACTTCTAGACGTTAGAATGTGGAAATATAGTAGGGATCTTTGGATTTATATTGTTGTTATATGTTTACATTGGTAAATTGTTGTGCTATTTCAGACCTATAGCTCTAACATTGTGATTGTTGTTAGTGAATAAGCGTTCTTGTAACAGTGTAAACTTTGTATCAAATGTGTGTTGTAAGAGAAGAAAGATGATAGTGTGATGTCGCTGTCAGAATCTGAGGTTGATAGCCCCCAGAAGAAAAGAAGGTGCTCGGGAAATTTGAGACAGTGTATGAAAGAAGCCCGAAATAAAGGGGAAGAGTTTGTGACTGATAAAGGTTTTCTTGTAGAGAAGAAGAAAACTGGTGAAGATTGCAGATGTAAAAAACAGTGTATGTTGAATTTTGATCAAGAAGAGAAGGACAGAATTATTGTGAACGTTTATAGTGGTAGGGAGAAAAATGAACGAGATACATATTTGATGAGTTTCATTGAGAGACATGATGTGGTGCAACACAGACCTAAATATGAGCACTCCAAGCAAATCACATCAAGCTACAAGTATTTTGCAGTAAAAGGGAATACACGAGTTGAAGTATGCAGAAAAGCCTTCCTAAGTTTACACGGTGTTTCCAGCAAGGAAGTTTTTCGTTTGGCCCATCTGGTTGAGAAGAATGAACTACCTACAGACTTACGAGGTAAGCACGATAACCGTGTTCGTATTCCCAATGATGTAATAACAAAGATTCATCAGCACATATCATCGTTTCTCACAAAGGTTTCCCATTACATGCCTTCACCTTTAGTGTACTTGGAGTGTTGTTTGACATGTAAGATTATGTTTCAATTATTTTTGGATAAGCATCAAGACCTGAGATATAGCGAAATATGAATATTATTTGAGGTACTTCAAAGAAAATTTTAACTATCGATTTGGGCGTCCTCAAGTAGATGTGTGTTCACAATGTGAGTAACTGGGAAATAAAATAAATCTCCTGCACTTAATAATGCTGCCAAAAGGGTTGCAACTGCTGAACTTCTCATTCATAAATGCAGAGCCAAGAAATTTTATACAGAATTGAATGAAGTAACCGCACTATGTAAAAACAAAATTGACGAAGGAGGAATAGTATTTGATTATATGCAAAATCTCCCTCTTGCTTTACTTCCAGTTCAGGAAATGTTTTATTTGAGGAAATTATCGCACATTGTTTTTTGTATCCACAACCTTTCAAATGGTAAATCTGTGTTTTATACTTACCACGAGGGTACTTGTAAAAAGGGGCCTGATGAAGTTTGTAGCTTTCTGTGTGATTATGTAAACACCTGTGTACTGCCTGAGGTGAAAACTCTACATGTGTTCAGTGATGCCTGTGGCGGGCAAAATCGAAATCACACTCTGGTCAGATTTCTATTGAGTCTCACCATGATTGGCCGGTTTGAAAAAAATCATCAGTACTTCCCAATACGTGGACATAGCTTTTTACCGTGTGATAGAGATTTTGCCATTGTCAAGAGAACTGTGCGACGCCAAGATCGAATATACACACCTTTACAGTACGATACCCTCATTCAAATGGCAAAGAAAAAATCACCATTTGAAGTGAGATCATTCAAAACTGAGCAGATAGTCAGCTACAAGGAATGGTGGCCCTCAATATTCAAGAAGTATACAAAGAGTCTCCATCATTGAGCTGATTTCCAGATCAGCAAATACAGACATTTCATATACAGGAGAGATCAGAAAGGGTTTGTTGAAGCATTCAAATTCATAAATGGATTGAATAGTGATTGTGGTGACCTGATGTTACCTGTAGACCGTGCCTACAATCATAAAGTTCCCATCGACCAAAAGAAGATAATGGATGTGGCAAAGATAATGCAATATATTCCACATGAACATAAAGAATTCTACAACACAATAATTCAATGGTCAGCAGAAAATGACACAGAAGATATTGACTAAATGTATGAGGACAGTCTACGAGGGAGACATTATTCAAACTTAGTCACTCTCTTTTCTTGTTTATTATTTACATGTATATGGTGATTTTTGCTCTTGTCTACTTTTATATGCATAAGTATTTCTGAATGTAATTCTGCTATAATTTTTTTTTCAATTTTACCTTGGAATAAACTTCTAATTAACAAAAATATTTGAAAAATACTTCATTCAGCAATCAGTGAGATGCAAAAGGAAAATATTCCATGCTCTTTGGACGTAAATTACAAGGTCATGGAGAACATTAGATGATATTGAACAAGTGGAAAATATTAACCTCAATTAGTACTGCAAACCACCAACAGTAACTTTTTCTCTCCCACTTACCGTTTCCATTTTATAACGTTTTTTTCATTTCCTGAAAAACTAGGTTACATGGAATGTTTCTCTTCTGCATCTCACCAATTCAAATGGGAATGGCACAGGGTAGCGTATTGGGACCATTGCTATTATTGTGTTGATTGTTTAGTATCAGAAATCAGATTGTTTTCAGATGATATAATGCTATATAAAAGGATCAAAATGGTAGAGGACTGTAAACAGTTGCAGGGTGATCTGAACAGGATATCTAGTTGGGTTGGTAAACATGGGATGAAGATAAATGCAAAGAAGAGTCAGCTTATTAGACACACAAATACAAAACTAAAGTATTTTATCCATGATGGATTGGTGGAACTTCCGCGACTGTGATGTCAAATATGGGTTGTAAAAAATACAGCAACCAGTCACACTATGATGGTGTTTATTAAACCATTACCGGTTTCGAGCTATACCTGCTCATCTTCAGATGGTTTGTAAATGTTTACATCAACAAATGCAAATACAGGAATGCAAAGTTCTTCAGCAGTGAACTCGTAACAAAGCAACCGTTCGGCCTGTACGTCGCTAAACCTCTAGCTATCTCTAGATCTCTTATTATTGCCATGGCAACTTACATTTCCTTGCTAAAGGAGTAAATATATCATTTTTGTTTAATTTCATTTCACAAAAATATGATTTTCTTATGAAATTATCCTGTTCTGTCACAACTTGAAATGTAAATATTTTGGCATTACATTTGATAACAAGCTTAACTGATCAGGACACATTGGTCAGGTAGTAGGAAAAGGATTCAAAATTCTGTGCTTGGAGAGAGTGATGAGGGCATGCCGAGAGAAGTAAGGGAATTGGGTTACAAAACTTTGGTCAGACTATTGCTTGAATATGGTAGTGTAGTATGGGACCAACATTTTGCGTATCAAACATAGGAGTTTGAGAAGGTGCATAAGAGGGCTGCTAGATTTATTTCTGTAAATTACCACAGAATGCAATCAGTAACAGATATGATAAAAGAGCTGGAATGGAATTCATTGCAAGACAGGAGGAGGGTGAAGAGGGTCATGGAAGTTTATAAGTTGTATATTGTTGATGAGGCATGGAAGGTTATTGGAATAAGAATTAAAAGTAATGCATGGAAGGGAAAAGATGACCATGACCACAAGCTGGCGCTCTATTTCAGGGACAAGGGTGTAGGAAGATTCTCTTTTTTGCATAATGGTGTCAGTAATTGGAGTAAGTTACCAAGGGAAATGATGAATATTTACCAAATACGTTGAAAGAATTTAAAGCTAAAATTTGCAGAGGGCAAATATAGGTGAGTTCAGGAAAGGGAGAAGATGGGTGTGTAGGGAAATTGCCACTGGACCGTGCGCTCGATCACATTTTGATTAAATATAAGCTATTAAACACCAATTGTCATAGCAATCTAAACAATCCAGATATCTGAGGCTTACAGTTTAATGCAGAAACCAAACCACAGAGAATGGCAAAAAAGAATAGTATGCTATTCATCCTGATACACAATTAAAAAAATATACTAATTTGTGAACGCTTATCTCAATTCTTTGGGTTTAAGACTTGAAATAAAAAATATGTAAGAAACATGCCCTTTTCTAACCCATGATCAGGGGCTGTCAAAATCTGATAAGTAGTTTTTGCTTGAATCCTCTTCATCCAAATACACATTAAAAAATAGGTTCCATTTCCTGTAGGAAATTAACAGTGTCCCCAACTAATGTTTTCATAAATATCTTAAATGTACATACTTTCTTGTAGTTACAGTTTTATTACATTTATAGATAAAGAAACTAATCAGTATCTTCATGAAACAATGATGTTATTATTGTTTTGTAAAAAAAGTTTAATAATCATAACTATAATACTATAATTAAACATTTAATATATTAGATCCGTACAAAAAGTATTTATTGTTACTTTTATTCGAGTGAATTAAAAATTATTTAGATAAGGCAACAACAGGTACTCATAGAAGGGATTTTTCAGCATACGCATAAATAGTTGTTACCTCCAAGCCTCACTGGTCACATCAGTAACTGCTAGAGTGTGTTTCCATGTAACATGTGCTTAAAGCATTTATGGTCTGTTGAAGATTACTGTGTTGCAATACTACCTCAAGTTCTGTCAAAAACTTGGGCATGCCCAAGCAGAAAAAATTGCGAGTTTCTCAAATAAAAATGTGGTAAACATCATTGAAATATGGCCAAATGTCCATCGACAGTTTATTTATTTAGATTATGACAAAATACACAATATATATGTATGGAAAGTGATGCTCATTCTGCAGGCCTATCAACTAGTCTAAATACTGTAATCAACAAAATATGGACACTGATCATGAAGGACCAACAGTTGAAAGCCCACAAGATTGCTGCTGTGGTTGGATCAGATTTTTTTTCCAAAGACAGCAATTTGATGTAGGATAAAGGCATGCATAAAATAGTAGCAAAATTTGTGATCATGCTACTTTCACTGGAGCACATTGTGCTATTGTCGCAAAGAATATGATGAACGTTGACAATAAGGCTCTTGAATTCTTGAATTCATTGAACCAAGGCCCAGTCAACAGAATGGAAGCACCGTAATTACCTGAGGCCTCAAAAAGAAAGACTGGTTGTTAGAAAATTACTTATTTCTTTTTGCAACATGAGTATGCACCAGGAGGACATACCTCAACAAGAACTACTCAGATATACTCCATTATCTTTTTTAAAGACTCAATGCTGGATACTTTCTGTACAGATCTCATATATATAGTTACTTTTCATTAAATAGTTCTCTACTAGACTATCACCAATAGTCAAGGAGTACATACCTCTTGAACCATGGTCTGTAATGATTCCAGGCTGGAAGATTTTTTCATTCCAAGGGAGGGTCCAAAATCTTTACGTGCCCGGGCATCAGACTCTAATACAGAAAATAAAAATAAATATAAAATATAGTGAGCAAAGCAAATTACTTGTTTTATTACTTAAGAAATTACTAACTAGAAATCTTCACAAAAAAAAGATCCTTCATATGTTCCACTATTCACCATTTTAGCTAACCTACTTGAATGATGGGATGCCTGGTGCTCGTTGCTCTATGTTTTGGCATAGAAATTATATACAACCTTAGGACACAATTCTTATATAAATGTGTGTAGTTCAGTTTATTTGTAAATTTATAAGATTGGTAACTGTGTTCCAAAACATGCTTGAAGGAAATTTAAATTTCAGAATTTAAATCTGATATCACTGAGTTAATAATACTATTGCTGATTACCATAAGAAGTTAGATGAAATAACATTGTATCACACAACTAAACAGAGGATTAAGCACAGTTACAGAAGAATCCAGACTTGACACAGATTTCAAACAGTCAACATGAATGAAGAAAAATTCAAAGATTTTGCTAATTAGTTAAACTGATGGAAAAAATAAGGTTTTGTATGCCTGCACAGTAGAAGGGGAATTGTTTGTAGAAAATATTGTACTAAGTGTTAAATGCTAATTTTGACCAAATGAATTTAACTTTATGTATTTGGTATATAATATAAATTGTTTGATCACTAGGCTTAGTGTTCAGATGCTTTCACACAGACACGATGTGCTTGCAGCTTCAGATTACAGGCTCAAGTGTGGACTAAATTTTGGGAAATACTAATGCACTGTTTCAACTAGCTTCAACCAGTTGTGGAGTGTTCCAGAATGTTAAGTAAGCTAGTGCCTCTTTCAGAAGCTGAAAACTTGGAGTTTAACCAGTATTAGTTTCCTTTGCGATTGGTTTAGTTTAGAAGTTGTCAAGATTTGAGTTAACTGCCCAGACCAATGCATGGCTATAAGAAATGGATAAAAATTCACAAGTCCTAGTCTCAAGTCAGTTGTCAACACATAACAAGCACTTCGTTATGCATAAGTGCAAGTATGGTCTCCAGATTGTTGACCTGCTCAACCCATATCATATTTGTCATTGACTCATTGGTTTGATAGTGTAATTCTTGGATATCACTAAATATTAGGTATAATTTGATAGGATGATGTTACAGTGATGCTTTCTGAATGCTTGCCAAATTAAATGGTTCTAAGAACAAGCAATATCTACCTACACCTTTCTAATTAAATTCTGTTCAGCATGCATTGTGATTCTGCCACATGAAGCCTCTGTATAGTGCAATATTGTTTAAAAATTGATGAGTCTTTTCTAGTTAGTACTGCTAGAACATAAGCAGACTTAATTCCTTATTTTAAATTTTACCATCTATCTAAAATTTGGAAGTTCTGAAAATCTTGCCCTGGTGTCAGACTGAACAATATTTAATGGCAGTTCTGTGATCAACTCACCAGAGGTAAGCAGTGTGTTGTGCAAGTGTCTTTGCACTTTTGTTAGAATTTTATGCACTAGGTTCATCCAAGTAAAGCTCTAGATTATATTGTAAAATAAGGTTTGGTGCCCTCCTCATCAAATTTAGATGAGTGGAAATTAGAAATGTAAGAATTGCTGGATGACAGAAGGCAGATGACAAGAGTTCTGGGCACGTATAAGGTATACATTGGCAACGAGCAGTGGATAGACATTGGGCACCAAGAACTAAGAGTATTAACTGAAAGAGGACATAGAACAACAACTATAAATTAGCATTTGATTTTAGGAGTGTTAATTTTTATATAAAGGATTAAGGAACTGCAATTATTATTAAGTGAGTTGTTACCATCATACAATAAGCTTCTGGTACTGTTTAAAAAAGGGAAATGGGCAACAAAAAGATTTCTGGGACTATAATTTCAATGAATTGGGAATTTAAGCAAGTAATTTCATGTTCCAGCTTTGTAAATCATAAGGACAAGATATAAATACTTTGAGAAAATATAACAAGAAAATGTGATCACTTGGTGGAAAAATTATAATAACAAGAAATGTTTACAATATTCAGAGCTATGCAATGTCTAAACTTGGTTAAGATTTTAAAAACACATTGATCCTGACATGGTCAAACATTTAGGAAAAGACTCAGCTTCATTGCTAGTGAAAATGGGGTTTTACTGGTCAAAGCTATACATACGGTAGCAGGGAAGCCTCAATATTTGTGGGTAAGCGTATCAGGGACTGGAACAAATTACCAAGTGAAGTGATGAATAATTTGCGAAAAAAAAACGCTGAAGGAAATTAAAATTCATAAATCACAAAAGTAGATGGGGGAGGAATTGAAGGCTCAAATTATATATCATAATTTTTTAACAAAATAATAAAAAGGGGATAATTAGATGACTAAGGGAATTGCCACCAGAGCAACTGCTCCATCACAATTAAAATTAATAATAATGAGCATTGTGTGAACAAAAGTAGCCAAGTATGCATTGCTGTGTGTGTATGTGTTTTACAAAAGTAGTAGATAGTTAGAAGACAGTTTTAACAGCAATATTATTTTGCATAACATCATTATTTTGAACATAGTTTTACAAAAGGGATAAAATTCAAGGAACTTTGTGATATCAAAACTTTTTTTATTTCCCATGAAAACTTTTAATTTTGAACCTGTGACTGTTGTGTCAGGAGTTATTGTTTGTCTTGGAAAGTAACCTGCATGTGAAATGTAAGGATTAAAAGCCAATTAAACATTTTTACTGTGCTGTAGATTGATACTTGGAATAATTTTACAATTCAGCAATCAATGCAGTGAACAAATAAACTTTAGCCCAATTTTTATTTATGAAATTTACTAGTACTCAGTAAAAACCTTTCGTAAAACCTCACTTAGTGAATTAGCAGCTGTTGTACAATAGGAATGAACTTTTTTATGTAAGACTGCAAAATTTAGCAATACATTTCTGATAGCACAGTCATGGTTTACACTTACAAAAGAGTTGCTTTTCATGGCAACTATAAGGATTTTCTTGAGGTGTATATGGGGGAGAGGAGAGAAGGAGACAATTGCAGTGCATAGATCAATTTGATATGGACTGAGATACTGAGGTACAAAATGGATACAAATTTATAAAAAAACTCTTATCAAGTTTGCCCAAGGGTAGGCTAAATTCACCATACTGCATAGCTTCGTTACTGGATTATTTTTTCACTCTCCCTACTCTGTCAGATTAACTATTTCTGTAACATTATTCATTTTTCATGTTCACAATTAATTTTATAAATATTTAATCACAGCTTCATTCATTATACATGAAAGTAATTAAATTGTTCTGTACTTTATCCTCCAATTTTTTAAATCAAATTATAACTTTCATGCATTAAATATTTGCTTAAAATATCTGCACTGTAATTACTGCAGAAACACAATATTTATGCCATAGCAAAGAAAAAAATCATTGGCACTGTTTCTGCACTATGGTCAGCACGGTAATAGTTGCATTTTATAACTAGTGAGCATGTAATATTGCTTATAATTTGGTGCCTGAATTAATATCTGCTGCCTGATTGAGTGTTGTCTACGTGATCCAAAGTGACTTAACTGTTTGGTGATAAGAATTTAGATTTCTCATTAATAACTCTAGAAGAAATGACATCAAACGAAACAAAAAAAATCAGTTTTTCCCCCCACACATGAAAAAGTGTTCATAAAAAACTGTAATAAAATCTGGTGGTCCAAAAACTGTGAAGGAAAATAGATTGGCATCTGAAGGTTCACAAAAGCTGTTACTGTTACAAAACCAATCTAAAGTGTTAACGTTTTAATTTCTCTATTCAAACTTTCTATTCCCTACTTAAAAAAAGGAAAACCATTTACAAAGATTCAGAAATACAAAACTAAGATTTTTCTAATTTAAAATAACTTATTTATTAATGCTCTTATTAATCAGTTTTATGTTGTATTTCTTAGTAAGTATGGAATTATTTTATTAATTAATTCAAAGTCGTGCATGAAGGGATAGTGTGAGATTCTCTATATTATATTTTATAACAGGGTGACAACTGTGTATAAAGAAATGCAATTAGCACAGAACATTTTTAAAATCATGCATTTTCATGCATTGTTATTCATAAATTATTTCTCAGTTTACAAGAAGTATAAGATATGTATCAAGAACTGCTGGCTCATATGATACCATTATGGTGAAGTACCAATTAAAACAGCTAAGAATTTTATATTTCAGGTAAATCTGTAACCTTTGGCAATACGTACTTTCAGAGTCAGCTTGAGATCGAGTAAGGCTAACAACAGACTCAACTGAGTTAGCCCTTACCAAGGTCAGGCCATTTATTTCCCGATTCAGCTTGGCTAGAAAACAATATCACATGATAGAAAAAAACAGTCACTGGAATAATTGCAAAAATTGCATATAACCAGAAAGCCATTAAAGAAATGGAGAAGACTGTTATAGTCATTTAAGTAAAATGACATGATGTTAGACACATGGAAAAAAGTATACTCTATGCCCAAGAAACTTGGTTACAAAAGAAAGAGATGATGCATTTTACAAAATTATAAAGATCCATCATTACCTTCTGCACTAAGCATATGATCATGGTCAGTCTTCTTTAAATCATTCAGTTGCTGCTGTTGTTGCTGCATATGTCTTTGCCGTTCTCTCTCCTCCCTGTAGGAATTAATGCAACATGATGATTCAGGAAATCAAAAAGTATATCCTAATTATTATAAATGTGACAGTTTGGATAAATTGATGTTTGTTACACAATCATGCCAATGAAGTTCAATTGATTTGAATAAAATTTGTTATAAATTTGGAATATAGCATAAATTAGAATGTAAAACAGTTTTTATCCCAGAAAAATGAAATCTGTAGCACAAAATTAAAATCTGTTGATAATCTTGAACCCATATTCACTCTCTTTCAGTAAGTTCGCAAGGAGATATCTTCAATTGTGGACATAGGAAGAGTATGACACTTCAAGTATCGCAAGATCATGCCATTTGCAGTAATAAGTCATCATTTATGAGAATGTTTAAAAAGAAATTGTAGAAAAACTATTTGTATAAGAATCATTCAAAAAGAAAGGAATGGTTTGTTCTGATGACCCGCACCATTCTCCAAACACCACCACCGTCATATCTTTGACTTTGGAGGACAGGGTGTCGGAGTGACTTGGAGTAATCTTAGTCAAGTCAAGAGAAAATGATAAAAATGAAACACATGACCCCATTAATAATTCCTGGTGCAAGTCTCTTTCTAATAACCATGCAGAAAACCCAAATACATTTTGGTCATACATAAGAACAGTCAGTTTTAGTGACAACAATTTACCAGTACTAATTCACGATAGATTTTCGGTTAGCAAATTCCATAACAAATCTAACTTATTTAACATAGAATTTAAAAATTCAGTTTGCTGTTGAAAATTAGGTAAACATACCCATTTTTCCACATTGTGTGGAGTTAGTGATGAATTTGTTACAAATAGACACTGGAGGTAAAGCAATTAGAATTCCTGAAGTGGTGGAAAGTACCAGGTCCCAACAGAATCCCAGTAAGAATATTTTCAGAGATCATGGTGGAAATTGGACCATTTGTGCTTCATATATACCATCAATCCTTAGAACATGAAGAAGTTACATTCAGACTTTGTAAACACCTTAGAATTTTGGTAAATTCTAGTTTCTTAGCTTCAAGTATAAGGAAGGAAGTAAGCTTTCATTTAAACATATAGTTTTCATTGCAAGTACAGGTTATGATAGGAACGTTTAAATAGAAGCTGATACCACAACCCAATTCATTAAAATAAATCATTTTAAAAGCAGTAAAGACCCAACATTTAATAAATGCACTAAATAAACTTTTTATAAGAGTAAAGAAACTTTTAACTAACCTGGCATATGGTAATCCGCTATAATCCAACTTGTAAACAACAGATTTTTGCTACGTGACCGTTTCACTATTTCTGAACATTTTTAAGTGAAGTAAAGTAATTTTAAAATAAGAATAATTCAAAAGAAAGTTAAATTCACCAAAATTTTGTAGTTTCTTACTGTGTAAATAGCATAAATTAATTTTTTAAACACTTCAATAAATGCACTTCACATTTAACATTTTTTATCATAGGTTCCTAGTAATTTCTCGATCTAAAAAGTAGATTTCTTGAAAGAACCAAAAATCTACTATCACATATTTAAATTTCAGAACATTCAATGCATTAGAATAGATTTTAT
The DNA here is from genome assembly GCA_031002005.1 of Vandiemenella viatica. Lineage (NCBI taxonomy): Eukaryota > Metazoa > Arthropoda > Insecta > Orthoptera > Morabidae > Vandiemenella > Vandiemenella viatica. The sequence continues at coordinate 189,574,478 of CM061920.1, forward strand.
ATAGGTTTTTGAAATTATTTCACCACTAAACACACGTGGGTCACTTAAGAATTATTTGCAACTAAACCAAGTCACTTCCAGAGATAAAATAACTTTTCAAACACGTAATTAAATTCAAAGAAAATCCCGATAATTTTTCCTTTTTGATACAAACTATATGTTAATAATTATTTATGAAAAACCATATGACTTCTAAACAGTTACTTTACCAAATCTTGTCCAAGCTGTAACTTCACTATCTTGCCACCGATCTCAATGTAATTTACACCATTAAACTCAGAGTTTTTGTAGAACATTTTGACACTAATTTTATTCAGGTAATTTGAAATTCAGCAGTATTTCTAAAAAATTGAATAAATTCAAACATTTAGGTAAATCCCCAATTGCGTTAGGAGGTCGTATCACTACGCAAATTAAAATAAAAATTAAAACTAATTACTCAAAATTTCTCACTACACATCCTTTAAGCATCTTGAAGATAAGAATATACACTGTCAAAGTTTGAACACTTTTTATAAGTTGGATCATTTAAACATTTTTGCTAAGCAACAGTATACATGAGGTGTACAGTTGGCGTCTATATTAGCGGAACCCGAGGAGGGGGAGGTCTTTATTGTTTCGTCTTCAGTCTGTACTCCAGGAACGATATGTAAGGCACTTCTGCGTCAAGTGGTTTGTTGCGGATCGGTTTTGCTGCGCTAGCTTGGAAATGTGGGTCGGCCATGTTGGGTACTCTTGCACCAGACAGTGATTTCAGTGACTACTAAGAACTTTTAAATTTCAAAAAGGGGTTTTTGCTGTCAGTATCTTTTCTCTCGACAACCTACAATTTTCTGGAAATGCTTGTTCGATCTCCTACTCAACTGTAGAATGCAAATTTTGGAAATGTTACTTTTTTTTAAATAAACTAAGTTTTTCTATCAAAGTGAACTTTTGTGATTTTGTAGTAGACTGAAAACCTTTTCTAAGTTTGTGGTTTAAACAAATTTAGTGGTGACCTGTACGCATCTCAGTTGAGAATCCAGAAAGGCTACATGGTCATTCAAAATTATTAACACCAGAGAACTTTCATTTAAGAGAACTGCTAGTTAAGGTACTAAACTCTACTCCAACCCCGGTAGCAGTTTTGTGTCTTACAACTTCAAAATCTGTGCAGTTATCTCCTATTTTCAAGAAAGGAAATTGTAGAGATCCTAGGAACTTCCGACCCATATCTTTAACATCTGTTTGAAGTCGAGTTCTGGAGCGTATTGTATGCTTGAACATTACGAATTTTTCAGATGAAAACAATTTGCTTACACCAACATGGATTGAGCATGTGCTGAGGAATGAATGTTTGCTTAAGACTGCTCAGGAGGGGACTGTAAACGGAGAGAAGAGGTCGGCGAAGGATGAAAATGATGGATGATATAATGATAAACGGGAGATATATAGAAACTAAAAGAATGGCGGAACAGGGGCGGGAGGTGTGGAGGGTTGTCACTGTGCGTGGACCTGCTGTATAGCAGAGAACCCTTGATGATGAACATGGATTTCAAGAAAACATACTCTGGAATACAGCTGGCACTGTTGTTGTATGACATAATGAAAATTATTGATACAGGTTCACAAGTTGATGGGATTTTTTGGATTTTCAGGAAGCTTTTGACTACCACACAACCTGCCAAGATATGTGACACACATAACTGCCAACTTTTAAAATCACTTTTCCGTAAAGACACTGGGCCAGACAAATTTTAAAATCCAAAATAAATTGACTTTGAACTAAACATCCAGAAATTTGTAAGCTGCATATTTAGCTGAAATCTTAACCACTTACTTCATATTATTTGTTGACAAACATAACCTTCAAGACAAATTTTGCATTCATTATCTTAACTCTAACATTGGTAAAAACTAAGTGAAAAATTTTCAATTTTTTGGTTCTCTTCCTTTCATTTTAAACTTTCAATGTGTTTACCACTCTTCACATGATTGGCCAAATCATTTCTTCTGCTATGTCATTTTAATATCACACCCAAACACAATTAAAAAACGCTAATTTTCCCCCTTTTCTTGATTTTAAAATACACGGAAGTTCTATGGAATATGCTTTTCTAAATGTCTGGTAATACTATTTTTTAGAGCTATTCATGGTTACATTAGAGTTGCACAGTCTATACAAATTACCAGTCAGAAATATATCACAAGCAGGACTATCCAGAAGTGAAAGCAAACAATATTCAAAGGATTGTTGATTCAACTTTAAGAACTAAATGTAAAATCAGACATATTTATTAATTATTTAATACAGTAAAATATAGTATATCTTGGCAAAAGCATTTTGGTTGTTACAGTCATGCACACAGAGATATTTTGTGTGTGTGTATAAGTTGAGCATGAGCCGATACAGGAACATAATGATTCATTACAAACACCCATTGAGTGTTTTAAATGAATAAACCACTGTCCCGAGTTTGATGTTTTAAAAATAACAAGTGAAAATAATATTGTTACCTGATCACTGAATAAAGAGTGCTTTCTTTGATGGATACTGAGAAATATATATACACATAATAACAGTGAGCAGGAAAATGCTTTAAGGCAATAAAACTAAGGAAGGATAAGGTATATGACTCAATACTTAACACAGATGAAGGTAGCTGGGATGACAAACACAAAAAAAAAAAAAACCCAAGAGAAGCGCAATATTTCAGCATACAGCCTTATACGTGCAGAAGTGAGACACCAGGAGGAGTCAGATGTGTACACAGGGACCGCTGTCTGGTGAATGGTGTTGCAGGTTTGGATGGTAGTGTAGGAGGGAAGGGGTGGGAGTGGGGAGGGGGGGGGGGGAAGCTCAAATATTGGATTGATAATTGATACTGTTGACGGTATATTATCATTGAAAGTTGTAGACCAACATGATAACTGAGTGAAAATAGCTATATGAAAAAACAAATTTTGAAAAACTGTAAGTAAAAAATAAAATATCAGAAATATAAGAAATGTAAATAGTAGAGATAAGTGCTGGGTCTGGTGGGAGGAATTTATTGGAGATTGGGGCCAGGACAATGTCTGGAGTCCAGGATATTCTGATAGGCTAGTTCCCATCTACATAGTTCGGAGGAGGTTGTGTTGTCAGGGAAAACTCTGATCACCCTAACTGAGAAACAGATGCTCAAATTATTCAGTTTGTGGGAATTGGCATGTTTCCAACTGGATGGGCCTCATTGTTAGTATATATTGTCTGCCGGTGGCCATTCATTGTGATAGCTAGGGGGTTAGTAGTGAGACCTATATATGAGCTGGAGCAATGGAGGTATGTAAGTTAATATATGAGGTGTGTTGTCATGCAAATAGCATGGCCAATGATGGGGAATGTTTCACCTGTGGTAGGATTGGAGTAACACACCTCGTATCAACTTACATGCCTCCATTGCTCCAGCTCATATATAGGACTTACTAATAACCCCCTAGCTATCAGAATGAATGCCCACAGGCAGTCAGTATATACTAACAATGAGGCCCATCCAGTTGCAAAACATGCCAGTTCTCACAAACTGAATAATTTTAACATCCGTTTCTCAGGTAGGGCAATCAGTGTTTTCCCCGACGACACAACCTCCTACATAGATAGGAACTAGCCTATCAGAATATCCTAGACAACAGACATCCTCCTGGCCTCAATTTCTAATAAATTTCTCCCACCAGACCCAGCACTTATTATCTCTACTATTTACATTTCTTATATTCTTACATTTCTGATATTTTACAGCATTTCAAAATTTGATTTTTATATATGTATCTTCACTCAGTTATTATGTTGGTATACCACTTTCAATGATAATATACTGTTAACAATATTTTAGCTTCCCCCCCCTCCCCTCTCCTACAATACCATCCGTGCCAGCAATGGCATTCACCAGACGGCAGTCTCTGTGTACACATCTGACTCCGCCTGGTGTCTCACTTCTGCATGAATAAAACTATAAACCAAAATATTGTGCTTCTCATGTGTATGGTATGTGTGTTTTTTTTGTGTGTGTGTGTGTCTCGTCATCCCATCCACCTTCATCTGTGGTAAGTGTTGTGTCATATTTCCCTATTCTTCCTTAGTTATATATATATATGTTATTAGGGGGAAAAAAGGTGCTGAAAGTGGATATATTAAACATTAGGATAGGATAAAAACCACCACTTATCATAGAAGAGGATTCCTGCAGCGTTGGAACACGAAAAAAACACACACAGAATATAATTTTCAAGCTACATGGCTCTTCATCAGTAGGAGTGAGAAGGCTGCGTGCTGGCGGCTGGCAGCCAACTGCATAAGCTACAATGCCAGAAGCTCATGGTGGGGCGGGAAACAACATGGTGTGAAGTGAGGGTGGGGTTGGAAAAGCATAGGCTGGAAAATTATAATGAATAGAAAATAGAAAGTAAGATTGTACATAGGGACCCATAGGGACCCATCGCGGAAGTGCAGTAGATCTCAGTTAATGGTCCTAAATTCCTATTAAGTAATGGACATATGTGCATACAGCTGGAAAACAAAATATTTGAAAAAAGGAAATTAAAAATAAGCAAAATTCGAAGTTACAATCTATAAAGATAGGTACTGGTAAATGGTGGTTCTTTGGGAGAAGTTGGTGGTGAGGGGAATGGGTTGGAGGAAAATTGGTGCTATCTTAAATTTAGACCTCGTGGTTGTCTGGTACCTAGTTGGTACTGATAAACCAGTTCCCACCTTATATATATATTAAAGTTATCTTGTTCGAGTACAAAAAAGAAACTACATCTCTTTTTTTTGTCTGGAGGCACTTTAAAGAGGAAAATAAATTTAACAAGAGTTGTGTTCCCTGGTGTCTAGAACCTTAATATAAGAACAACAGGCTAAGATATCGATATAATCACATAATCTGACAAACCACCTTTCAGCAAAGATTCAAGCATACAGTATATTGGGGCAGGATTGAGAATGAATACAAAATTTACAACTTAAAGGTCGCAATATGTTATCATTGACAGAGAAGCCTCGTCTAATCTAGGAGTTACAAAGAAGTGTAATTATACCAATTCTTTTCCTTAATTTTTATAAACAATCTCGGAGATAATTTGAATGAAGTTTGAGACGGTACACTGATAATGCAGTCATCCACAGGAAAGGAAAGACTTTGTCCAATTGCTTAAAAATCAGCACAATCTGGAATTTATTTTGTCATTGTGTAATAAATGGTTACTTACAATTAATTGTAAAGAGCACAAGAAAACATGCATAATTAACAAAAAGAATCCAGGTTTTCAGGAGTACAAAGTAAACAGTTCAGTTACTAATATGGTCAATTTGGGTGTAATGGTACAAAGCAACATGAAATGGGACAAACACCTTAGTTTGGTTGTAGGTAGAGCTAATTCTAGGTTGCTATTCATAGGTTGAATTTTGAAATGTAGTAATGCACAAAGGAGATAATGTACAAAACTCTCATGTGTTCATATTTGGACAACTGTTGTGCCATTTGGGATATGTTTTGTAAGGGGTTAATTAACATTATAGAGAAAGTACAGACAAGAACCACCCATTTTTGTGACTGTTTATGAAAGTAGTACAGAATTGATTCATAGATTGGGCTGGTATTCTATGGTAGATAGACTATGAAGGTTTCAATTGAACTTATTGGTCAACAGACACACCCATTTATGAGTGTGATGAAATACTTCGTCCACTAATCTATTTGGGTAATACTGACAAAAGAGATAAAATTAAAGAAATAAGGTGCCGCACTGATGATTATATGAATTCTTTCTTCCTTTGTGCCATTTGGGATGGAATTCACAGAATAGTTTTGGTGCAAAGCACATTCTGTTGTCCACATTTGTGTGAATTGCAGAGTATATATGTAGATATAGACCTTCCCATTCATTCTAATAGAGAGCTTCTACTGCACTATTTTGATCCCAAAACAGTGCAGTAGACAAGAACCACAAATACAGTGATCTACCTCAGATCCTTCACAGACTACACAATAACATTCAAAACAAATGATGATGTCCAACAGCATTGCACTTCTTTATGATAATGTACATGCACATGCTGCTGCATTGATGAGGAACTCATTTCAGCAGTTTGAGTGGAAAGTTTTTGAATGTCCTTACAGTCCATAGTTGACCCCCAGTAAGTATGATCTTTTCCTAGCACTGAAGGCTTTTATAGATGTAAACTACTATGGAAGTGACAAAAAAACTGAAAGAGGACGGAGGCAACTGGTCGCACAACCTGGTGGTAATTGAGTAAGTTGAAGGCATAGAAAACATTAAAAAGTAAATGGTGACTACTTAGAAAAATAGCTAAGGTATCAAATGAGTTGTGAAAGAAATTATGTACCATTATCTTAAATAAAACAAATAGTCTTCACTTTTTGAGCAACTATCATTTACCAGTACAAAATTCACAGAACAATTACAATCTGAATTTATGTCAGTAGCAGATTGATTTCAACATACAACTTTCCTATTACAGTTTTACTACCACTTACATTATTCTTAAAGTAAGACCACAACCCATATTTGGTTATAATAGGGACACAATATATGATTTAAGCAATCAATCTGTAGTTTTATTTAGGAGAGAGTATTAAACTATCAGAATAAAAAAAAGTCATAAATTAGGGCTATGAGGAAAATCTTCTATTGCAAATGTAGGAGCTATAGTAACAGAAATAAAAAGTGAATAAATGAAATATTTATCAACTGATATATATGACGCATTACAAACAACTAAATTTCAGTGTTCATAGATTTACCTCCCATTCATTTTCAAAAGTGCGTTGTTGAAGAAATACAATAATTCCAATCATTTACTATATAAATTTTAATTAATTAATTTTCAGAGTATTTATATATCTATTTATAAAGAACAGAAAAAGCCATGACTACTTACCTGAGTTTCTTGTTACGTTGGTAGGTGTCAGTGTGTTTGGCATCCAGTGTGGCATGCCGCTTTTCTGACATGCTCTGTCGACCGAATGCATCTCTAGAAAAGCCAGCTGCAGCTTCTTCCAGAGATAATCTGTGAATTTGATCAGAAAACTGTCACAGCTTGTCTTTAAAAGACTAAAAATCATGAAACAATTGAAATCTAATATATCATATTTATTTTTATAGGGCTTAATAACATAGTAGGTATGATATCAATTTATTATTACTACATTGCAATGGAAATTTTCCTACAGACCATTTTTGCATTTTGAAAATTTTAATCTTCCTCACCGACTTTAGATAAAATTTTACAACTGAAAAAATAAAGATATGTATCAGAGAAGTATACTATGATACAAAGCTAGGTCAGTTTTCTCTTTCTTTCTTTCTTTCTTTCTTTCTTTCTTTCTTTCTTTCTTTTTTTTTTTTTTTTGCTTATGGCTTTGTCTTATTGATGTTGAGGTCATTGGAAGTGAGAAAGGATGGAGGCAAGGAATGTGAAATTTGAATCCACATTTTCCCAAATGTGAGCCCAGAGCATTAACCGCTCACCCACCATGCTTGGTGTCTAGGTCAGGCAATTACTTTGGTATGATGATATATTGTAGAATTGCAGTGGTTCAGGGTAGGACGGGTAGATTCATTTACAAAAGTTACATAAGTCATAGCTATTAATTTATATGATTATTATTATTATTATTATTATTTCGTATCAGAAACATACAGTTACACAATTACAATCATCAAATTATAATCGACCAGAACTTGGCCACTTCCAGTGCATTTTCTGAGGTCTCATACAGTTCAGCTGCCGAACAGGATGCTGGACACAGTTGACACTGGAGCATGTGCTGGACAGTCTGGTCCTCACCGCAGTCGCACTTGATATCACTGATCTCAGTATAGCCCCATCTTGCTAAGTTCACTTTGGATCTGCCCACTCCTGATCTCAGCCTATTCAAAGATTTCCATGTCAACCATCCCTTGTCATAACCAGGTGGCAAAGAATCAGACACTCTTCCCCAGCCATGCGGAAGGGGAGCCTTAGCTTCCCATAGTTGTAACCTGGCTTCTTCAGTTGTTGTTGTAAGTTCCTGAGATATTCTTAGGAAACTTTTCCTGGACTTAAGTCTTTGCCTGTGAGGGATATACCCATATAGTGGATGAGATTTTTCATGGTTCACTTTCCTCCTTTCCTTGTTCACTGCTATTTCCCTTCTAACAGAAGGTGGTGCTATTAATGCGAGACGGTGGAGCCATTCGACTGGAGTTGATTTTAAGCAGCCTGTTATGATTCTGCACGTATCATTAAGTGCAATGTCTACTTGTTTGGCATGGGTTGAACTGTGCCATACGGGACAGGCGTACTCTGCAGCCGAATAACATAGTGCTAAGGCAGAAGTTCTAATTGTTTCAGGTTGGCTGCCCCACTGCGATCCAGCCAGTTTTCTTATGAGATTGTTCCTACTGGAAACTTTCAGCTTGGAGTTCATGCAATGTTTCCTGAATTTAAGTGATCTGTCAAGGGTCACTCCTAGATATTTTGGAGTATCACAGTGTTCTAGTTCGACCCCCGACCATGTTACCTTTAACCTACGATTTGCTTCTTTATTCCTTAGATGAAAAGCACATACTTGTGTCTTTGTAGGATTTGGTTTAAGCTGGTTCGTGCTATAATACCTTGACAAATCTTCCAGAGCGTTGGTAAGGGTGCTCTCCACTGATTCAAAGTCTTTGCTCTGGGAGACCAGAGCAAGATCATCAGCATACACGAAACTCCTGCATTTGCGTGGTATAGGCTGATCATTGGTATATATGTTAAACAATAATGGGGCTAGCACACTTCCTTGGGGTAGACCATTCTTCTGTGGCCTCCAACAGCTACGCTGACCTTGGAAGTCAACAAAGAATCTGCGGTTCTGCAGAAGAGTAGCAATGAACTTACTAAGAATAAAATTCCTGGTCAGATTGTAGAACTTGACTAGTAGCAGCTGATGGTTGACGGTGTCATACGCTGCTGACAAATCAACAAATACCACCCCTGTTTCCTTACGAGCTTCAAATCCATCTTCTATAAACTGCGTGAGGTTTAGTAGTTGTCCTGTGCAATTTTTACCTGGGCGGAATCCAGCTTGTTCAGGAATAAGCAAAGGATCAACTACAGGCAACAGCCAGTTTAAGATAATTCTTTCAAGCAGTTTGTAGAGGTGACATAAAAGTGCAACAGGTCTAAAATTCTTTGGACTGTTTCCTTCTTTGCCAGGTTTAAGCAAGGCGATCACTCGGATTGGAAGTCTGTGGAAAGTGATGGGAGATTAAGAATAAACTAGATGTGTATAAGACATACCCAGGTGATAAGGCGTATATTGCGTTAGGGAGGAGAAATAGTAGCAGCTTGTGGAAGTGAAGAGATGACCATTACTGCCCAATGTAGAGTGTCATTGGATTTCCTTGCCCTGGGTTTCAGTTACCCACAAGAGTAAGGTTCACCACCAAAATAGCATGTTAAATTACATTTTTGCATTTGTCTCTGCTTTCACACATGTCACCTATAGTAATTGTGATTTTTTTTTTTAACTGGAAATCCTCCTTTTCACCATGTATGCACGAGGTTAGTGTTGTGATCACCGGTGATATTCTGGATGACAACGATAGTGATGATCCTGTTGTATGTAAATTGTAGTGTGTTTTTAATAAATATTTTACTCATTTTAAAAACAGTATTGAAAATACTTTGAACAGTATTAAAAGTGAACTAGAGACTTTCTCTAAACAGAATTTGAGCAAATCTGAACAATGTGCTTTGCTTGAAAAAAAGATTCAGTGCAGATGTTGATAATATTATTTTGGAAACATTTGAAAGAAAAAGATGTGAGAAAAATGTTATTGCTTTCAATGTTCCCGAGTCAAAGAAGTAGGTTGGTAAAGAGTGACTGGGAAATGATCGTGCAACTGTTGCTAATTAGTTGCCAACTAAACACGCAGTTGATGTATCTAACATTGTGCACATTGGGTCACCCAGCAGAAGGTAAAACTCGCCCGCTGTTAATAGATGTTCAGTCGGGCACGGATGCGAGAGAAGTACTTAAATCAAAACTTGTCAGCAACAAAGATAAAATACATTTCAAATCAGACCTGACTTGTGCACAGCAAGTCCATCTGAATAATTTATGCACCGACTTAGAGACTCTTAATGCTAATGGTGAAACTAAGACAAAGTACAACAATGGCATTCCTAGGATTGTCAACATGAGTACTTTTTGTGCCCCCAAGGAGAGTTAAAATTTGAACCATGATCTGCTAGTGTACTACCAGAACACCAGAGTACTAAGAACTAAACTAAATAATTTTCTAATTACATCAGCCAGTTGTCAATAAGATGTATTGTTGCTTCATTCATCCATTATGGATTATGAAGTAATTGATAATAGTTATTCTATTTACAGGAAAGACAGAGACTCAACATCTAGTACTCATAAGCATGGTGGTGGACTATTTGGAGGCGGGATGGGATTGGGGACAAGGAATGGGAGGAATTTAGCCATGGCCTTTTTGAAGGAAGCATCGTGGCATTCACCTGGAGTGATTTTGGGAAACTATGGAAACCCCCAATCTGGATGTCCGGACGAGGATTCGAACCCGCATCCTCCCGAATGCGAGGCCAGAACGTTAACCGTTCACCCACCATGCTGGGTGTGTATTCCTGTTGAGCCAGTTGAAATAAATTATTATCATTTAGAGCAAATTTTTGTCAGAATTGAAGGTTATGGTGGTGTCATTGTCAGATGTGTATACTTTCCACCACAGTCTTATATTGACATATACTCTACTCATCTGGAAACCATATACTACATCAGAAATAAGTACCCAAATTGTCAACTCATGATATTTGGCAATTTTAATATTCATAGTAGCTTACCGCAAGTAGAATGTTGGTGAATGGGAAGTTTCTTATTTCTGGATGGCTTCAACTTAACAACATTCACAATGATCATTGTTGGATACTGGACTTGTGCTTTAGTGACCCAGACATCTTTATCAGAAAGACATCTGCTATTACTGATAAGGACAGATATCACCTTGTATTAGATGCGCTACTCAAATTTCAAGTAATTCAGAAACGAAATGAGTCACCTACTAATGCCTTCAGAAGTGCTGACTTTGCTGCATTGAATAAATTCTTTATGGGTATCAATTGGATAGATCTATATAAACTGAACAATATCAACGACAAAGTAAAATGGTTCAAACAAGATAGTTTACAGGGGTTTAATAAGTGTGTCCTATTACGCTTTAAGAAAAATGCTAATTATCCATGTTGTTTTTCTAAGGAGCTGGTATATAAAATCAAACCGAAGAAAATCGCTCATAGAAATCACAAAAAGAGAAAACCCAGCAGTAATTATACTGCCTTTAGTAAATTAGAAACTAAATGTAAAAATCTAAGTGCATCCTGTTACAATAATTACCTTGACAAAATTGAAGATGATTTGAAATTTGAAACTAACAAATTCTGGAGTTTCATTACAAATAAACGACACAGTGATGTTGACATTCCTTTGACCATGACATGGAATGGCACGGCTATGAGTAATGGTGTTGAGGTCAGCAATCTGTTCACATCATACTTCAAGAGCATACACAAAGAACCATCAGATCATCCACCTGCTTCTACTATTTATGACTATAGCAGTAAATATCCAGAAACAGACATCTCTAAATTTGAAGTCCATTTTTATGATGTTTTTCGTGAACTTGCATGACTGAACAATAATAATGGTGTTGGATCTGACCTGATACCCAACATTCTATTGAGAAATTGTGCTATTAGACTTTGTGAACCAATCACTCACATCTACAATAAATCTCTTGAAACAGGAAATTTTCCCTCAACATGGAATCTATCATACATTAGACCCATACATAAATCAGGTGATAAATCCGATGTCAGCAAATATAGGCCAATATGCATTCAATCATCACTTTTGGAGAAAACTGTCCTGCCACAGCTTACTACATAACATCAAGACAGCATGGATTCTTTGGCGGAAGATCTTTGTCAACGAATCTCTACCTCTACATTAACTTCATACTTCCTGAATAAAGGTCATGATGTGCACTTCATATATACCAATTTCAGCAAGGCCTTTGACATAGTTAACCATGATATTATAGTTAGTAAATTAAGTTGTTATTGGATATGATCCAAAGCCTTAGACTGGATTCACTCGTATTTATCTGACAGGCATTTACAAGTGCATGTGACTGGTCATTTGTCGAATGAGTACACTGTTACCTCTGGTGCACCACAAAGTGTCCATCTAGGACCTATCCTATTTAGCATATTCATAAATGATATTGGTGAAAAATTTAAGTCTGAGTATCTGCAATATTCTGATGATATGAAGACCTTCAGAACAGTGATCATGACATTGATATTCTACAACAAGACGTTTCTGAGTTAGAGGTATGGTGTCAGGTAAACAAATAAAATAATAATAATAAAATAATGTGCTATCATGGTGTTTTCCTCAAGTCACAACCTGCTGTCTGTTAACTACTCTGTTTGGTCAAAATGTGGAAATAGTTAACTCAATAAAAGACTTGGGAGTGATAAATTGATGATAGGCTTACTTTCTCTGATCATATTAACTACATAACTCTGCAGGCATTTTATGTCTTGGGATTCATATGTAGATCTGGGAAAGAAGTCCAAAACGTTAACACACTGTTTCAACTTTTCTCTGCCTTTGTCAAACCATTCCTGGATTATAGTAGTATTGTCTGGTTACCATTTACAGATCAAAAAATTAGCTGTGTTGAAAAAGATCAGCATAAGTTCTGCAAGTTTGTGTTAAAGTATCCTCATGATGAAAACTTTACAGATGTGTATCTCTATTAAAGTACAAGAGTGGTTCAAAAAATAAGGTCTTCAACGACACCGCATCAAAACCAACAATGCTAGGTGAAATCTCACAACAATTCCATTTTCCTTGGTTCTCTCATCACCAAATGGTACAGATTTGAGCTCAATTGGACGATCAGCCACTGCTTGACAACCATCCATGATGGAGTAGCGGCTTAGTTCACCCAAAAGGTGTTAACTGAGCTCAGTGATATGATTTCTGAATGTGAAAAATGTTACACCAATAGAAATCTATCATCAGTTAGTGGTAGTGTACATTAAAAATGTGTGAAAGTGGTGCCGGGAATTTCCTACCGGTCGCAGCAACGTCCACAACAAGGAGCCTGGAAGACCGAGTGTGTCCGATGAAACGGTGACCAAAATTGATGAATTGGTGCACAGTAACCGAAGGATAACTCTTTATGAGATAATCAAGGGACTTGATGAAGAGTGCGGCAAAATCTCCATACAAACATTTTTTCAGAAACTGTAGGATACAGTTAAGTGTTCGCCAGGTGGGTTCCCAGACAACTCACTGACTAACACAAAAGAAAGCACATGGAATGTGCCAAAGAATCTGTTCACCACTTTGAAGAGGAAGGGGAAGACTTCCTGGATTCGATAGTGACTGGGGATGAAACCTGGGTGCATCATTACATTCCTGAAATGAAGGAGTAGTCAAACAATGGCGTCACCCATCTTCGCCGAAGCCTACAAAGTTCAAGACACAGAAGTCAGCCAGTAAGGTTATGGCCACTGTTTTTAGGGACCGTAAGGGGATATTGTTGGTGGATTTCATGCCAAAAGGAACAACAATTAACTCAGACTGCTACAGCAAAACTCTGAAGAAACTTCAGTGGACTATCCAGAACAAAACAAGAGGAATGCTCACGAAGGGAGTGTCTTTGCATTATGACAACACATATCCACATGTCTCACATCAAACAACCTCCCATGTCGAACAATTTGGATGGGATCTCATTGAACATACCCCTTTGTTTTGTTTTGATTGACTGGCAGTAATATTATTTTCATTGGTGACACGGAAACCCTTTTTTTCCTTCGAACTTTATTTTGGGCAGGCATAGACTAATATCCATAGAGTCTAATCAACTTGCAGGCATACCACAGATAATACTAATGCACCTTTGTTTTGTTTTGATTGACTGGTTTTTATGGGAAAAGAAAAGTGTTTATTTTACTATTTTCCTCGCAATTTTTACGTTTTTTCTCTCCATAAGAACCTTCCTTGTGGATTAACGAAAATATGAGGAAAAAAATTAGCTGAATTGGTCGAGCCATTCTCGAGTTTTGTGCTTAGAAACACATTTGGTGATTCATTTTCATTTATATAGACTTTAAAAGTAAGAAAGTATTATTACTCGCAGAAAATTCAATCATCGTGAATTCTACCTGAACATAGTTTAAAATGAATGAAACCCATCACAACAAGGCTTACCAGAACTTTGCATTCTTAAAATAATAGGATAAGTGTGGCTCGATCGTCAGACGCTACTGCATATCACTTCTCAATTGAAATACCAGTAATCGATTTTGATTTTTAGTTAATCTTAATATTACATGCTTCTAAACTGATGCATTCTATTTTCATAGTCGAAACTTTCGTGATAGGTGGCATGGGTCTAAATGTAAACACACTGAACAAATAAACACACAATTGGTTATCAAGAGAAGCGAAAATTTAAAAGCAACCAAGAAAATGCCACGTACGGAGAAATAAATGATAACACGTACTTCAGTGATATTATTTTCGCTGATCACACACAGGCATAGATTAGTATCCATAGAGCCAAATCAACTTTAAGGCATACCAAAGATAATCCTAATGTGCCTTTGTTTTGTTTTGAATGAGGGAAATGAAAAGTGTTGTTTTTACTGTTTTCCTTCCAATTTTTACGTTTTTTTCTCCCCATAAGAACCTTCCTTGTGCCTTAACGAAAATATAAAAAAAAAAGAATTAGCCCAATTAGTCGAACTGTTCTCGAGTTTTGCGGTTAGCAACACATTTAGTGATTCATTTTTATTATATAGAAGATATATATATAAATATATATATATATATATGAAGCAGGCATGGTGATTAAGCTTCACCCTTAAGCGTTCATGATGAGTGACATTAAGGTTAAATTTTCCCGGAGTTAAAATAGCCCCACAGTCAGATCTCTGGGAGGCAGCAACTTTGATGCCCCCAAAAAGTAGTTTTACCAACAGTAGAACTCATATATTTCAAGTCTAGTACCTACAACAGCCATTCACAACTAGGTAATGACAGGCTTGAAGAAACTGAAGTAGAACTTAGCAAGATGGAGCGTTGTCGGTCTGAGTGAAGTATACCGTAAATGTGAAGACTGTTGCCTTCTGAATTCTGGCCATCTGTTTTAATACTGCAGTGAACCTGAAGGTAAGCTGAATGAAGTTGGATTCTTAATGAACAAGAACATCACAAAGATATCTGTGCTTGAAGCAACATCCAGCAGAATAGCTCGTCTGGTTCTACGTGATTCAAAAAAGTATAAAGTAAAGATCATACAGGTTTATGCTCCCACTTCATACCACTCAGATGAAGAGATTGAAGACTTTTATGAGAACCTAAAGGAAACTCCTGAGAAAGGTAGAGACTGTCACTTCAAATTGGTTATTGGTGACTTTAATGCCAAGGTTGGCCCATGGAAACAGGGCAACTCAGTGGTGAGTAATTACGTGATTGTTGAGAGAAACAAAGGAGGTGAGAGATTGGTACAATTTGCAGAATTCTCAAAAATGCCTATTACGAACACATTTTTTAAAAAAGCATCCTTCCAGAAAGTGGACATGGAGAAGCCCAAACGTCAGCATTAAAAATGAGATAGATTTTGTTCTTTTGAATACTCTTCACATTGTTACAGATGTCTCAGCTCTGAACAAGTTTAACACTGGCAGCTACCTGTGGCGAGACAGTATGAAACCATGCATATTATGTGTAAAGCTTAAAATCGCAACGATGCATTGTCGAGCACAGAGATGCGCGGAGCAAAAGAAATTGTTGGAGTTAGTCTGCAACGAGCCGCCAAAGAGTTCGGTCAGGAGTAGGCCGCTACCGTAGTTCGCATTAAGTTTGGTTGTGCACCCTGTATTAAGTTGGCTGCTGTGCCTTGCACTACAGTAGAGCAGATGAAAAAAGTTTGAGTTAGTCTGCAATGGGCCGGAGAAGTAGACAGTAGCAAGTTGGCTGCGTGCCCTTGTATTAAGTTTGGCTGGGTGCCATGAATTATTATTGGACCAGATGGAACAGTAACTAAATGTTATTTGCAAGTTGCTAAATTAAAGTGCTTCATGACAGTTGGCAAGCTGATATGAGTTGTGACACAGTGTATAGACTAAGCAAATGAAAGCGTGGTTCAGAACCTGCAGTTTGAAGAGATGAAGTGCCGTATTGTTTTATGCACGGTCAAAATGAATAAGTAGATATATTAGTGATGGTGGGTATGTACTTATGAGATGGTGAATAAATCTGAAGAGAATTTAAAGGCGACCGTTTGAATTAGTAGAATTAGAACCTGCAATCAAGAAACAATCAAAACCAATTATTACCCCACAGAACTCATTATCAGCCATTTGCTCACCACATATGGCAGCAAGCTTCTTAAATCGTTACAGACCACCGAATAGTAAGAGCAAGGATTGAAATAAATGTAAGGGCAGAGAGAAATGAACTCGTAAGAAACAAAACCAAAATTATCAATATTAAAAACTTGGAGGAAAGCAAAGAAGAATTCCAACAGATGCTCCACTGAAAGCTTCAAATCAACGCTGAAGACTTAGCAGCAGTATTAGTCAAGACTGCACAAGAAGTTGGTGGCTTCTGTTGTAGCAATATCCTAAAGAGCAAATTCAGCAACAAAATAAAAGATCTACTGAACAAGAGGACGGAAATGAAGATTCGGTCTGTTTATGACATGATGGAGTATTCTGAACTGGGTAAAACTTTGAGGGAAAAAATGAATGATATAAAGTTGTACAATGAAAACGTTGTAAGGGATAGTCTAGAAAAGAAAACAGGCTTTAAGAGAGTGAAGCGAAAGCGTATACTTGGTAAGAAGCAGATAATAGCAATGGATGGAAACGATGGCAGAATTGCTGACAAAGATGAAATTTTGGAATTCATCAGAGGTCTATAACAACCTACATAGCAACTTAGAGAAAACTCCAATATTCTCTGCTCCCCTCCAATGTAGCCACAGTGCCAGATATACTTCCATCTGAAGTCAGTTATACTATAGATAACATGAAAAGAGGAACGGATGCTGGTGACGACTGTCTCTCTGTTGATATTTTGAAGCTAGTTGGTGAACAAACTATCAATCACTTGGCTTAAGTCTTCTCTCACTGCCTACACAATGCATCCATCCCTTCTTGATGAAATAAAGCTAACATCATTCTGCTACACAAAAAGGGAAGTATTCATAACATCAAAAACTAGACCTATATGCTTGTTGGCTGTTGTGTACAAAGTTTTCACAAAGATCTTGCTGAACCGAATGAGTTCCACCCTCTATTCTGCCTAACCAATTGAGCAAGCAGGATTCCGCAGCACCTTTAGCACAATTGACCACATTCTTGCTCTACGAGAACTAATTAGTCGCACAAACAAGTATCAGATGCCTCTTTGTGTTGCCTTTGCAAATTTTGAAAAAGCATTTGATTCAATAAGTCACAAGGCTGTCCTGCAAGCTTTAACTGAACATGGCGTGTACACAGCTTATATTAGAGTGCTGTCACCTCCTCAACCTTTATCATTGCTAGAGAACCAACCACTGAGTTCCACATCAAAAGAAGTGTCAAGCAAGGTGATCCCATCTCTCCAAAATTGTTTTCAGCTGTCTTGGAGATGGCAATGTAAAAGCTAGAATGGACTGAAAAGGGAATTAGAATCAATGGCAGAATTGACAACTTCAGATTTGCTGCACACCTTCCTAATTTTATTTATTTACCACTATTATTTTGTTACACATTTATCACTGTTCCACCACCACCAGGGGTGGCCCTAGGGCGGTGCAGCGCTGCGACCGCAATGGGCGCCGTCATATGGGGGGCGCCGAAAATGCAGAGAGAGATCGTTTGTGCAAAAAATGGAAAATACATTCTATAATAACCCAGCTTGTTGTTCATATATTATTTTAACACACATCATCCAGAAGAGTTTATACAAGTAGGAGTTTCAGCTTAATAGTCATATGTCATCATATAATAGAGTCGATTCGAGTTGCTACTCGAGTCAATTCGATTTACTTGAATCATAAATATCACAACTCGTTCCAAAGTTAGCACCTTCCAGTGCCGCGTCACGCCTCCTGCACCTGTTTCCACCTGTAGTCTTGAAGTTCATGCATGCGGGTACATGTGCATGGAGCGAGATTCAACCTATTCATCTCTTTCTACCATATTAGATCCTCGGTGATTACTATTAACGTTGGTATCGTAAATATTTACAAAGCTTATCTGTCTTTTACAGACAACAAATGTTGCTAACCTCAAAAAACTGTATGGCGCACAATACTTAAAAAGAAAACAAAACCAAGACGAAACTGAGAAGACTTCAAAATTGCTAGCTTTTTTTTTTTTAGAAGTCATCTGAATCATTGTCACCAGAACTATTTCAACTCGAGGCAGAAGAAAACTTTTAATGGAAGTTATTCAGATGAGGCTCATAATAAAGAGCTGCA
The DNA here is from genome assembly GCA_031002005.1 of Vandiemenella viatica. NCBI lineage: Eukaryota > Metazoa > Arthropoda > Insecta > Orthoptera > Morabidae > Vandiemenella > Vandiemenella viatica. The sequence continues at coordinate 189,593,063 of CM061920.1, forward strand.
TGTGCGAGAAGATTTATCTATGGCTGCTGTTCAAAAAATTACAAATAGGTATACAAGACATACCACCACAGTCACCTTTTCAAAGTACAAATTATGATGATATTTCAAAATTGTCGCTCGTTGACTGCTGGCAGAGTTGAAATAATTATTCGAGTAATGAAAAATCAAAGAAAAAAAAAATCATGGATGTCATTTTTCAAATATGCATTTTCAAAGAGTAACACCAAATGGAGAAACTTATAAAAGTAGATAGCTTGTTTATTATAAATCTGCAGATAAATTATTTTGTTTATATGTTGTTTATTCAACAGAAGGTCTCATTTTTATTTTGGAAAAGAATGATTCGATGACTGGAGTTACTAATCAGAGCGTCCCAAAACTCACGAAATTTCCTCAGATTGCAATCACACCAAGCTAATTTGGACAGAAGTGTTGATTCAATTAAATAACTTCAATGTACTAGACAAGCATTTGTAAACACAGACTTAAGACGAAAAATCAATGGGTTGCTATCCTCTAATGAATGATGCCTTGTTCATAGGAAGCTTTGGATCTGAAATACCAAATTCTTCTAATGATGGTAACTTCCTGGGTATATTGCGACTGCTAGGAAAATATGATCCTGTGATGATGGAGCATCTCCACCGTATTGCTAATAACAAGACTAATGTCTTATTATATTGGCAAATGTATTCAAAACGAATGAAGTTCGTAATAAAATTTTTACTATGGTTGGGTCATCTAAATATTTTTCCATCTTACTGAATTGAACTCCTGATGTAAGACACGTTGAACAATTATCTTTGACATTGCTTTTGCTGATGCCAATGAAGTCTAAATGCGTAAGTATTTCGCTGTGGTTACAATCCGGAAAGTGACTCTTTGTGGACCTGGCAGCTGGACTCTCTGCCCTGTTTATCATTGATACTTTGCAATAGTTCGATTTGGATATGAACTACTGTCGAGGCCAAAGATATGACATTGGATCAATATGGTAGGAGGAAACAAATGTGTCCAAAGCAAAGTTCTGAACCAGTATCTTCGTGCATTTTTTAATCCATGTAACTGTCATTAAATTTGGTGATAGCAAGTGCTGCCAAAACATCAGTTAAATCGGTTTCCTTGTCCAGATTTCTTTGAAGAATATTTGTTTTATTCTCTCTCTCTCAATCAACAAAGCGATGGGAAGTGGTATTCAAGGACTATCACAAAAAAATTTGCGAAACTCGTTTCAAGAATAGAGCTTCCAACATCGCTACAGTTCATTATCACTACTCTTCAGTTCCTGACGTCTTTCTGAAATGAATTATTCATTTGTAGCAACAGAAATCCTTGTCACTTAGCCAGATCATGGAGCAATTTGAGTTCATAATTACAGTGGTGACTTGGTATAATACATTGTTTCAAGTAAAAATTGTAAGCAAAGGCTATGCAGACTGAAAGTGGATTTATGAAACTCTTCACAGTTGCTGAAAAACAGTTCGGAATTAAAGAAAGAGTACCGGCTCTGATAACAGCTAGAGAAATTAATTCTCAGACTGGAACATTTCCTATTATTAACCCAGTCAGATGCCGTAGAAAGTAAAGATTTTTTGAGTATGAGCCCTAAATGAGATAGCGACAGATCCAGAAGAATTGTTTACAATGAACGTTTTTTAGTATATGATTGATACACTTGAGAATGCGTTGGTCACTCTATTTGCACAACTTTCCAAGGGCGTAGCCAGGATTAGCTTCAGAGTGGGGCAAAAACAATGAAAAATACTTATTGAAAACGGTTAACATGGGAGGAAAAAAAATACATGCATTTAACCTGTTTAAGTATTAGTCTGAGAGGGTTCTGACAAAATTTTGGTAAAGTTTATTTTTCGATATTAAAAGATGGAATTTTTATTTTCATATATTTTCTATTTTTATATATTTTTTAAAAAACTGTGAATTTGACTTGTAAGTGAAGCAAGTATTGTATTTGCCACAGTAGCTTAAATAAACCTTTTCAAACATATAGTATTCCTTTCTACTGTTGTTTCTCATTCATACCGCTGCTATTTACACTAATCTTTCAGAGGTTTGAGTTATTATCATATATAAAGACTATCTTTTGCTCACGGCTTTGATCGAGTGGAATTCATAAAGCATTCATATACATATTCGTATCCAAATCCCATGGGAATTGCTTTTTGGGATAAAAGTAGATGGCCAAAACTGTATGTAATCTACAGTCTATCTATATGGACACCCACTCGCGGATCCAGGAGTTTGATTTGGGGGAGGGGGGGCCTTGAACGGATTTTGTTTTGGGGAGAGCTTGAGTGGAGCGGATTTCGTTTGAAAGGGGGGGGGGGTGTTGAGTCGGGTAAGTGTAGGCTTTATAGTCATGCCACCCTTAAAAGATGAGTAGAGCTTAAAAAAAAAAGGGTGTCTCCAAATCTAAAAAATTATGATGTCGGGGGTGGACCTGAATACTTTGGAGGGGGGGCTTTGAGCCCACTAGGCTCCCCCCCCCCCCACCATGATTTTCCACTGTGGAAACCTTAATCACTAATAAGCGATTACTCATTTGGGGTGCCACAATGAGATCTCGCACCACCTGAAAAACTTGCTAGGGCCACCTCTGACCACCACCTCATGTGTTCTAACTTAGTTTCATTCATGTGGCACATTAGGATATGATCACATCTTTCCCCGTCCACATGTCTCGCTTCCATGAGAGGTTTCTGACTGAAATCTTGTGTGGTTTGCGTTTTTGTGTTTTTTGTGTTTTAATATCGCCCTCATCTATGGTAAGTGACAGGTAATTTTTCCCTATCCTACATGAAATTTAAGACTAGCATCATTTTTAAATGCAGATATAACAATAAACACATATGCTTCACTGAAGGGCAATTCTATTTGTAAAATACTCTTATCCTCAATTTTGGACAGTGAGAAGAACTTTTGTAAATAGCATGAACCCATTAATAATTCTTAAAACACTGAATCAATAAAAATTATTGTACTTTTTTTCGGAGGAGGTTTGATCAGCACTGTCATGCATTCATTTGATATTATGGTGTTAGTGAAGAAATCTTCCACCAGACTAGAATGTTGAAGGTTCATCCAGTAGACTGGTGGTAGATTCAACTTTTTCTTGAAGAGATTATGTGCCATCATTGCCAAAAAGATAATTCAGCTAAGAATATTACATTAAAAGGTAATTATTTTTGTTATTATCAAATGGTTTTGGAAAGTAAATTCTTAACAGACAATGTTTATACGTTATGTTTTAGGGTAATTTTATATAAAACCTTCAAGCCATCTTCACATGCTAGAAAGATGATGTAAAAGAGATACTTTACATAATTCTCATTGGAATATTAAAAAAGAATGCGACAAGTAAAAAAGCGGACTTACTGGCTGGAGTATGCTGGCTCTCCACTGCCATTCTCAGAGGGTTGCCTACCACGGGAATCAGGTGCCTGTCTTCCCTGGTCTGGAGGCTTATCCAATCTGAAGATAATTATATTGAATAGCTTTGAAAGAATAACCAACATTGCCAAAAATTTGATTTTTACATCTATCTTCTAGGTATTAATACTTTATGCCTTGGCAATTTTTAACTTTAAACACTTTTGATACATGTTTGGCAATCTTTAAATTTGATTTGATTAATTTTATTACAAAATGCATACTGGGTAAACAGCACACTTTATCACAACATATTTGGAACTTTGAATATTGATTACAAAAGATATTCACATTGTTTGCTTGGGTCTTACGAGGCAACTGAGCCAACTTCTATGACACATACAAAAAGATTGTTAAAGCTGTGATGATACCTGTGCCTATTTGCATCTGGCCGATGTGGAGGTGGTGTGTACTCTTCCTCTATCATAACCATCTCACCTGCAGGTGGATTCACTGTGGGGCTCACAAGTTTATCTCCTGTTGTGCCACTCAGCATCATTGTTGTGTTCCATGTGTCATTTGTAGCCTGTTAAAATTAGTTTCATAAGCAAATCTGATCACAATTTGAGGTTTTGTTGCAATTAACTGGCCTAGTGAGTGAAACTTACCCTGTAGTAACTTTCATTCCGAAGTGCATGTGGGTTTGGTATTTGACCTGTAAGCCTGTCTATTACTGGGTGGCGAATATTCATGGCATCCAATGTACCTGATGAAAATAATTTGGGTCATTTGAAATAATTTAAAATAGTACACAACTAAGGTTGTTAAATCTCTATCTCTCTCTCTCTCTCACACACACACACAGAAAAAAAATACGGGTCTAACCTTAATTACACCAATATAGTAAAGCACATCATTTCTATTTTACCTTTGTACTTTGCGTCATCATTTGTAGTTTTACTGTTCCTATTGCTTGAATCTTGTGATTCATCATCCTTGTTTGTATAAGGCAAGAAAATTACAGTATTATTTTCCGAATTTTCACTTGTTCCAGAATTCTCTAGGTTGTAAGATTCAAGCTCATTCTTTCCACCGAAGGTTTCTGTACCTGAAAATGATTTGAAATCAAATTTGTATATCCTAAGAAACCAAGCAATTTTTTTTAAAACCTTTTAACTGAGAACAACTTTTCTATTTTATTTTTCTTACATAACATTCTTCATTTCACTTAATATTTTGCAGTTACTTCCTCACCCACTCTGTTTCTCTATTTTCATATTATCATCTTTTATTTGCTTAATTTTGTAAAATTATTGAATGTCATCTACATCCAACAAATAATTCTGTAGCAGTTTTAACCAAGTGCTTCATTAATATTATAATATTTAATTAAAATTGCTATGGAGCACATACTCTGGTGGAATTTTCCCTACACACTGCATTTTCCTGGACCCACCTACATTTGCCTTCTACAAATTTTAATTTTAAATTCTTTCAACATTTTTGGTAAATAATTCATTTCTCTTGATAACTTATTCTAGTACCTGACATCCTTACCTAAAAAAGAGAATCTTCCTTAACCTTGTGCCAGCTTGTGGTAATGGTCATCTTTTCACTTCTATGCATTACCTTTAATTCTTTCACCAATATCTTTCCATGCTTCATCACCAATACATGCCTTGTACATCCCACGACCATCTTCATCATCCTCCTGTCTTCCAATGAATTCCATTCCAGCTCTTTTATGATATCTGTTACTGACCGCATTCTGCAATAATTTCACAGCGCCTTTTTTATATTTTTTTTGCACCCTCTCCAACTCCTGTATTTTATACCCAAAATGTGGGTCCCATACTATACTACCATATTCGAGCAATGGTCTGACCAAAGTTTTGTAACCCAATTCCTTTACTTCTCTCGTACATCCCCTCATCACTCTCTCCAACAAGTGCAGAATTTTGAATCCTTTTGCTACCATCTGTCCAATGTGTCCTGCCCAGTTAAGCTCGTTATCAAATGTAATGCCAAGATATTTACATTTCAATTCTTCAACAAGCAATTCTTTCCCACCTTATTATCATAATCAACCTTTAGTTTTTTAAGCTAATAAACTGAATCTTCTTTTCATTTATTTTCATCCCATGTTTACCAACCCAACTAGATATCTGTCCATATCACCCTAGAGCTGTTCACAGTTCTCTAATGTAACATTTAATTAAGGAGCAGTGTCTGAAGGCTGTTATGATATCATAACATCATTTTCTGTGGTGGTAAGACTAGTGACAAGAAAATTACAGGCAACTTTTCGTTATTGGGGAAAAAATGTTGACAGTAAAGATCAAAAATGATTATGTAAAGTAACACTTAAATGATGCACAATAGCAGAAAACCCTGGACAACTCTTAAAAACTATCACATGACCTTGTAAACCTACTTGGTTATACAATATTATTCCTGACAAAATTGCTCATCAGCTACATCTTAACAGAAGCAAGAACCAGACCACAGAAACCAAGCTCATCAGACACACAACCACTGAGATATCGACCATTGGCATACTCTTCTCTTTTAAAGAAACAACAGCCTATATTAAAGTTTGCCATAGTGATTAACTATATCCACATTGGACAGATGAAGCACTTGGGGGAGAGAGAGAAGTAAAATGGCTTCTTGAGATGAATAATGGGTATTTACAGGGTTATAAGATTCCAAGCTGAGAAAAAAAGCTCAAGCTGTAGCACTACTAATGCTTGGTAAACCCCTGGATGATGTCAAAAGCTACTGTCTGATATCCATCCTCAACCATATCTATAAATGAATGTTTCTGAGACACCTACCCCCAGTTATTGATACGACAACAAGCCTGATTCAGAACATTTTTTATTATGGCTTTACACCTTGACGACATTGAGGTCATTAAAGGCAGGATGGGACTGGGGACAAGGAACGGTAAGGATTTCAGCCATGGATTTTTGAAGGAAGTATCCCAGCAATCACCTGGAGTGATTTGGGGAAACCATGGAAAACCAAATCTGGATTCCCGGATGGAGATTAAAACCACTGACCTCCCGAATGCGAGGCCAGAATATTAACCAATCACCAATCACAGTCGATGAGATGATTTAGAACAGCTTGCTCCAGTACAGACCAAGTCTTACATCTAAAACAACACATTGGAGATGGCTTTGAAAAGGCTGTAACTACTGGAGTAATCTTTGTTGACTTTACAGCAGCCTACTACATTATCAGCATACAGAAAATCCGTTCTAAACTTTACAACATGACACAGAATTTCAGTTTCACAAAAATAGTTTATGAACTTATCAGCAATTTATCAGTTTTCTGAATGCAAAAAGCTGTCCAAGTAAACTGAGGAATCACCTTCCTTTGGGTAATGTTCTTGCCTAAGCTGTGTTTAATATCTACAACAATGATCAACCCCTGGACAATCATTGCTAGTTCTTTATATATGCTGGAGATCTTACTCTAGTTGCTCAACATGAAACTTTAGAAGTTGTGAGGGTAGACTTACAACTGCTCTTGAATCCATTGAAACTTATTACAAGTAGAATGATCTCATGCCAACCCAAAGAAAACTGAAGTCTATACAATTCACTTGCATTATAAAAATGCTAAGCAAAAGCTTAATGTGACCTGGAAAGGAACAATTTTGCAGCAAAGTGATAATCCAAAATATATCAGCAAAATCTTGACACAGGCCTTTCCCTGTAATCTCCAAAGATGTTTAGAGAATAATCCCCTAAATCTATGTGCTGGATATCCATGATACCAGCAGCAGGAGATGGGTCAAGCAACTTATTCCATGTTATGCAGAGTAAAGCTGTAATCAGCATAATAGCTTTTGCAACTCACCAAAGATGCTAACATTACAAAATGAACAGAAATGAGGAACAACTGACACTTCAGCATATTAGTCCTTAATCTCAGACAATTACAAACCAATTAAAATTTGTATAGCTTATCATTAAATCAATTATTTCACCACAGAATATGAAAAATATCACCACATGAGAATTTAAATGAAATCAAGACAGCTTACCAGATGAACTGGTCAGCAAACTATTGGCAGAGTCACGGCCTGAACTGGTATTTGGTGTATGAACCTGTGCTGATGTATTTCTTGCCACTGTCAGGGTTATTGCACCTGGGACAGGGCCTTCTAGATGCAGCATGGCTCGCCTGCAAGACAGAAAAACTCTAATTTCAGTATATCGCACAGATCAGACATAGCAAAATGTTTTACACAGTATGATAAACACATGTCATAAATTGAACATGCAACATTCACAACAAAAATTAGGCGTCATAAATGCAGAATGACATTTTAAACATTACACCATAAAAATACTTTGCAAATGAAAATGTAAATGAATTGATTAAAGCACACTAAATTAAGAATGAGTCACAAGAAACAAGATAGTTATTGAATTTTGGAATGTTTTAATCCCCCTTCCTGAATCCATTTCAAATTTGTGTTTTAGTGCTGTGATCTGTTCGGTGTTTATTTTCTGTGTTGGTTTACATTTTTGAATGCTAGGCTGCAGTTCAGATTTTTGTTATAGAGCGTTAATATTGTTTACATTAGTTTTTGGTATTCGTATTATCAGTGATGTTTTCCATAGGCCTTGTTAAATCCGTAAATTAGATTCAGTGTTCCGTGGCTTTTGTTTACATCTGTGTTTAACATATAGTATCAATTTTCTTGTTTTAGCGTAACAGAATTTCATAGTAAGTTTGTTTTGACTGCATTAGTTTTGTTTTGCAGTAAATTATGAAGTTATTATGTGGCAATGAACCATTTTTAAAAAAAATAGAAAATCAGTACAGTGTAAACAAATTTTATTTGTTTACATTCAAGGTTAGGTGACAATCAGAGTTCTAGGGTGTCAAATTTCATTGTAATTGTTTAAAAAGTTCTTTTCATATCATTTGTTTGTTTTTGTTGTAAGTCTTGTAGTTGACATTTCGGAAAAGTTTCAAGTGATTTACATAGTATTTTTTAGCATTTTTCTAGAATCCTACTTTTACATTTCTTTGGCAACTGAAACACAAGTAGTTAATTAAAAGTAAACATTTTAAAGTTTTTTTCTCCCAAGTTCTTAAGTTTTAAAGTAGTTTATTAAAAGTAAATGTTTAAAGTTTTTTTCTCCTAAGTAATTAAGTTTATCTGAAAGGATCATAAGTGTTGAAACTGCTGAAGACCAGTAAAAGAAGGAATGATGTGCCAGGTCTGCGGGTGCTGATTTCACTGGGGGTGCAGCGATGTTACTAACAGTTAATATTGTGTTAGTATTGCCTGGAACTGTTACTCCCGCAGAATTAAGAATCAGGGGCAACGAATTCTGAAGCTCCAGTCAGATCTGGCATCTGCAGAGAGGGATTTAAAGGCCTAGAAGGCAGAAAACTCAGTTCTTAGGCTTAGGCAGAACAATGAGTGGAGGGAAGTCAGCTCTGGCAGGAGAGGTAGGAGACGCTGTCTTCTGATGGTTTCCAGCTGCAGACAGCCCATGTGTTTCAGCCATTGGAGGATCTAGATGGCGACTTTGAGGACTGTCAAGTTGTATTAAATGATCTGGGATCCTGTAAAGTAAAAGGGAGAGCTTTTCAGGGGGTATCTAAACATAGGAAGGTACTGTTACTTAAAAGCTGTCATGGGAGGGGAATCAGTGAGATGGTTCAGTCTGACTTGTGGCCAGATTATGAAGTCTGCAGTATTTTCAAACCAAATGCAGATCTTGGAAGTGTTGTAGCAAATGTGGAAGACTCAGGGAAATTTTTCTCAAAGCAGGATTGTATTGTAATTGTAGGGGGACCAGGAAATAGTCTTGATAAGGAACTCAATTATTCAATTGAGGAAGACATTCCTCACATTTCCAGGAACACATGTCAGACGAATGTGGGATTTGTGGGTTTGCTTGAGCGTTATGATAAACCCTGGATGTGGCATAACATTAGGCATACAAATCCATCATTGGAAAGGGTTCTCTGGCAGCCAGCAAATTCACACATTGGTTTGATGGAAATGGCCTGCATTGGTAAGGACAGTTATACTCGCCATGGACTGTAGGTGTAGGTGTAAGTAAGTATTGTATAGAACAACATTTTGAATGCTGTGTTACTAAACTAGAATATGGTAAGGAAGAGCTCATAGTAATAGCAATTTACAGGGCCCCCCTCAGGAAATTTTAGACTTTTTATCTCAGAGTCTTTGCTCCTATGTTTCTAAAATGACTAACAAATAGTTTTATGCGGAGATTTTAATGTTGACTTTCTCAATCACAGCAATGAGAGGCTAGATATGGAAGCCTTGTTGTTGTCTTTTAACTTAACGGCACTTTTAAATTTCTCTACTAGAATACAAAATAATAGCAGGACTGCAATTGATTATTCTTTTATGGTTATTTCTCATGGATATTTCTTAGTACAGTAATTACAACATACTTCCAGTAATAATTGGTATCTCAGATCATGATGCCCAGCTGTTATGTATCAAGTCCAGAAACACTATTAAACAGATAAAGAAAAGGTGAGGTATACAGAAGAAATATTAATGAAAATAACATAAAACATTTCATAGATTCCTTAAATAATGAACACTGGTCAGAAGTGTACACTGCATAAGGTATTAATGAAAAATTTGATTCCTTTCTCAATATATTTCAAAGGAAGTTTCAAAAAAAAGGAAAGTTGTCAATACTCCAATCAATGAATTGGGTAAGGGATGGATAACAAAGGGTATTAGATTATCTTGTAAAACAAAAGGGACCTGTACTTAAAAGTAAGATAATCAGATAACTATACACTGAAAGCTCATTATAAACTTTATTACAAAATACTAAGAAATGTAATAAGAAAGGCCAAGAACTGGTATATATCAGAGAAAATAGAGAATTCAGGCAATAAGACTAAAAATATAGGGAATATAATAAAAACTGAAAAAGGAAAATCTGTAAATCACTCTAAAGACATAAAAATAGAACAAATGCATTGGTTCATAGTGAAGTAGGGAAATTTTTGTCAAATATTTAACAAACATTTTACTTCAGTTGTAGAGAAATTAGGCATAGAAAAGAAATCCACACATAGTGCCAAAAGACTTCTTCAGACTGCTTCAGACTGCTTTCCCAAATAGATTTGTGGAAATGCAATTGCCACCAGTAACAGTCTCAGAAATAAATAAACTCGTGAAACAATTAAAACCTAAAAATTCTTCCAGCTATGACAATATTTCAAGCAAATTACTGCAAAGATGTTCAGATTGTATCAATCGTGTACTTGCCCACATTCATAATGAATCCTTAAAGCAAGGTGTGTTTCTAAATAGACTATAATATGCAGTTGGAAACCGTTTTTAAAAAATGAGAAGCAACAAGTGTAGATAAGTATCATTTCATTTCATTACTTTCCGAATTCTCAAAGATTTTGAAAAAGTCATGTATCGTAGAGTAATAAAACATCTTACACAATAGAATATCCTCACTAATTCACAATTTGGGTTCCAAAAAGGATCATCTATAGACATGGCTATAAATTCATTTTTAAATAACATATTTGAGGAACTGAATAATAAAACGATCCGTGTAAGAATATTTTGTGATCTTGCAAAAGGGTTTGACTGTATAAATCATGAATTACTTTTGAAGAAAATGGAATACTATGGTATTTATGGAAACCGCGGGTAAATGGTTTAAATCATTCATGGAAAGTCGAATGCAAAAAGTTTCCATTTTTTTATTCTAAAATAAGTGAAGATGCTTAATCAGACTGGGAGGAAATAAAACATGGAATTCCACAAGGTTCTGTCCTAGCACCCCTCCTCTTTTTGTTGTACTTCAGTGAATTTCCTGGACAAAGTTAAGAGTGTTTATTTGCAGATGACACTAACCTGACAGAGAAAAACACCAAACAGCAATCTAGAATTTAATGTCAATGAAGTTCTCAAGGAAGTAGCAAATTGGTTTAAGGCAAATACATTAAAATTAAATTTTGAAAAAACACATTATATTAGGTTTAAAACAAAAAATTATGCACAGACAGATTTACAAGTAAGCTATAAAAATAACATAATCTTAGAAACAAAAAGTATATATTTTTTTTTTTGTAACAGTTTAACGTCCCTTTTTAACAACGCGGTCTTTAGAGACGGGAAAGGATGGGGGCAAGGAATGGGAAGGAATTCGGCCAGGGCCTTTTGAAGGAAGCATCCCGGCATTCACCTGGAGTGATTTGGGGAAACCATGGAAAACCCAAATCTGGATGCCCGGACGGGGATTCGAACCGCCGTCCTCCCGAATGCGAGGCCAGAACGCTATCCGTTACAGCACCACGCTCGGTCAAAAAGTATAAAATTCGTTGGTATTAAAATAGATGAGAAACTCTGTTGGCACGAACATATCACTTCACTACTGAAGAAGTTAAGTAGTGCCACCTTTACAATATGAACACTTTCTCTAACAGCAGATCTAGAATTAACGAAACAGGTGTACTCCTCATATTTTCATTCAGTGATGTCATATGGCATAATTTTTTGGGGAAACACTTCACAAAGTAAAAAAGTTGTTGTACCACAGAAAAGAGCTATTAGAATGTTGTGTAGGTTAAGACCAAGAACTTCTTGCAGACAACTTTTTAAAAAACTCAATGTTGTTATGATGAATTGAGTTAATATGGCGGCGGGTATAGAGGTTGTTATTAGTGGGTCTCCGAAAATTAATTTTCTGTCATCTATAAAGTGTGTAATATGTAATGAACTGGTGAAAAAAGGAATTAGGCTGTGTTCTGTTACCCAGAAATGGGTGCATATCGGTTGCATAAACAATGTGGATACAGTAAGTGCGAAATGTGAGTGCGGTTGCAAATCTTGCAATGGAAGCATGGAAGCTGTAGAAATTTTTTTCGCGGGAAAGGAAGAGTTTGTTATTGAAGCATTAAGAAAGGATATTTACGAGGCAAGTATACTAATTCATCATATGGAAAATCTGAAAATGGTAAATGAAAATGCAAGTTCGAGTGAAGAAAATAACTTTACTAGGCCTAAAAAGTTTGCGCGTGTTAAGAATGTTGTACAAGGAATAGATTAACAGTGCTGTCATCTGCAGGTTCTGAGAATGAAGATGATTCTGAGACTGTTTTAGGAAAAACCTGTGATAAAAATAAGTCACACAAGACTTCTACCAGGCCATTAAGGCCCAATAAATGCATGGACCGTGAACGGAAGAAGAAAACTGGTATTTATTTACTTGCTTCTAGCCAGGGAAGAGGCCTAGCAGAGATTATTACAAAAAAGGAACAAAATTTCAGTGTTAGTGGCGTTGTTAAACCTGGTGCTCCACTGAGTGAAATAGTCAAAAACTTCGAAAAAATGTAGGAGTTTAACACCGGAGACAGTTGTGTGATTATAGGCGGCGATAACGATGTCTATAATAATGAGGCTAAATCAGCAACAAGGTCTTAAAAATATTAAGGAAAATGAACACTATAAATGTTAATGTAGTGAGTATTCCACATAGACATGATCTGATTCTATCGTCATGTGTGAATAAAGAAATTGACATTACAAATCGGAAGTTTCAAAAGATTTGTAAAGCTTTCCAAAATGTTGAATATGTAAGAGTAGACTGTCCCAGAGAAGAATTCACAAGACATGGAATGCACAGGAACTATAAAGGGAAAGTGGTATTGGCTGAAATGATATTGCATCATATAAAACCAAAAATGAAAATTACTCAAAATTAGAAATGAAGGAACAAACAGTAATGGCACCAATCATGTATGATAAATATAAGAATTCTGTACTGGACATTACAGAAACATCTACTACAACAGTGTTCGAAGCAACAACAGAATCCAAACAGGAAATGACTGACTCTGAAGATCTGTTTACCAAAAGTCATCAAACTGCTACTAAAAGTGAAATGGACACAATAAGAAGAAAACAACCTGCCAGAGAAAGACATCCACCATCAAGAAGTGAGGATTTTTGGTGGCCACAGAAGAAAATAATACATCCTTAGTGAGATATTCTCACAACCCACCCAAAGAAGATGGAAACTCATCTGATCTGAAAAAGTTTGAAGCAAATTTTGATGGTAAAAACATAAAGGTCAATCAAATAAACCAAGGTTCTGATAATGTAAGTAATAAACATGGTCTTAGAATTCTACATCTAAATATACAATATATATCTAATAAACTTGAATTGCTTGAAAACTTTATGAATAGTATTAGTGCAGATATTGCTATAATAACTGAGCACGGTTTAAATAATGAAAATATCAAATTTTGCAAGATTAGAAATTACAAACTGATAGACTTCCTCAATAGGAAAGATCACAAGGGTGGAGGTGTTGTAATACGTATATGCAAAAAATGGATTGAAAGCAAATAAATTGAAAGGTGTTAATAAATTTGCTGCGAAATGTCATTTGAGGTTGCAGGGATAACTATATCAAACATCTCCAGTAAACTAACTGTTATTGGTATATATAGATCACCTGGCTCTAAAGTAATTGATTTTATTGAGCAGATGGATCTACTACTACAGAACACACAGATATTGTTTTGGCAGGAGATTTCAATATAAATGTAGACGAAGCTGACATAGCTTACATAAAACTTACTGATCTCCTTAATATCTACAATATTAGAGACACCATTTTCTCCCCAACAAGAATTACTGCAAATAGTTCAAAATTATCGACCATATTGCTACCATTCTGAATGATAAACATATTCTGCCTAACATAATAAACAATTATTTGTCTGACCATCAGGCACAATACATTGATGTGTTAAATTTTACAACTAAAAGTGAAATATATGAAAAAAGGGAATTCAGAAAATAACAAATGAAAACACCAAAGAACTTAACAAACACCTGGTGAAAGAGTCTTTGATGGATATATTTATTGCTGATAGTGTAGATAATAAATGGGATGCTTTCTACCAAATTTTTAATAAATCGATTTAACAATTTTTGTCCAATTGTTACAAAGGAAACACAGATAAACCATGAAACCAAAATTAAACTACCATCAAATATCATAGCAATACAAGAAAAAAATGAAAGATATGTACCATTTATATCAGTCATCAGGTCTCGCATACTTACAAAAATATGTATAAATTTTATTAAAAAAAATTTCAATGTGAACTACAGAATTTGAAATCGGGAATTTATGGGGAAAAACATTGTTGATTCAAACAACATTGGGAAAACCACCTGGGGTCTAATAAATGATGTAAGAAGGACAAGCAGGAGATGGAGAATATTGAATTAAATGCAAATGGAAAAATAGAAAAGATCCCAGTAATATTAGCAACATGTTTAATGATTTCTTCCTAAATGTAGGAGAACCCATGAGTAGCAATAGAGTAATTGCAGATAATAGAATTAATTACTCCATCAATAAATCAATTATTTTTGTATGAGACAACGGAAGAAGAGTTAAGTAGTATTATAAAAAATTTAAGAAATAAGAACTCTAGTGGGTGGGACGGCATAACTACCTTTATATCGAAACAGTGTAAGGAAGCCCTTCTAAAGCCATTGACATTTTTGATAAATGAATCCATAGCAAATGGGAATTTCAAAATTGTCTGAAAATCAGCATAGTTAGGGCCTGTATTTAAGAAAGGCAACAAGAAAGATATTGGAAACTACAGACCTATTACTCTGACCTCTGTTCTGAGCAAACTATTTGAAAAAGTTATCCTAGTGAGATTAAATAACTTAATATTAAAAAATAGCACAATTAATCCCTTCCAGTATGGTTTTCAGGAGGGGTTATCCACTACTTCTGCTGTAACTCAGTTTATACATGAGGTTTTAGAAAAATTAGATAAAAAAACATAAAGTTGCTGGATTATTCCTAGACCTTTCAAAAGCATTTGATTGTGTTGATAACCACCTACTACTTCGCAAATTAGAAAATTATGGAATTAGAGGACTAGCTAATAAACTACTGTCATCCTACATCCAAAATAGACCTCAATACACAGAAATTTATTTTAAAAATGGCAAATAAGTAAGTAAGGTAAAATCAAAATGGGTGTAGTTAGATGTGGTGTCCCTCAGGGATCTGTACTTGGTCCTTTACTATTTGTTTTGTATATAAATGAGATGGATATACCAAATAAAAGTAGAATTATAACATATGCAGATGACACTACAGCAATTTGTTGGGATAGCAATGATTCCACATTAGAGACAACTGCTACTAAGGCCTCAAATGAGTTATCTGAATACTTTGATGTAAATGGATTAATTTGTAATAATAAAAAAACATGTTTCATAAAGTTGAATTAAGAAATCATGATATAGACAATAAATTAAGATTAATAACTAGTGAAGGAAGCATCTATGAAACATATGAATACAAGTTCCTAGGAATATATGTTGACAAGTTCCTAACATGGAAGCCACATGTTGATTTTGTATGCAAAAAAGTGAGTAAGGCATTTTTTCTAATCAACCAGTTATCAAAAGTCTTGGACAGCAATATTCTAAAAACTGCATATTATGGAATAATCTTTCCACATATGATGTATGGTATTGAAGTCTGGGGATCTTGTTGTCATATCAATATGCATCGATTGTTACTGCTGCAGAAAAGATGTATTAGAATAATGTACAAGCTAGATAGAAAGAATCATGCAGAGAAATATTTAGACAGGAAAAATATTCTTACGGTATTTTCACTATATGTGTATAGGGTTTTATTATTGATTCAAGGTAATCCTCACTTTAACCATACAAATAGTGAAATTCATAAATATAACACTTGTACCAAGACAGACCTTTATATCAAAAGACATAACTCTAAGGCAGCAGGTAAGAGTGCCTATGAAATGGGAGCCAGGCTATATAATAAGCTTCCAGCTCATCTAAAGATATTGACTGGGAATGAATTCAAAATTGGAATAAAATCTTATCTATGTAATAAGGTCTTGTACAAACTTGATCAATTGTAAAAAATGTATGTATGAATGTACCTTTTGTATTGTATTGTTTTGTCCAGCTCATCTAAAGATATTGACTGGGAATGAATTCAAAATTGGATAAAATCTTATCTATGTAATAAGGTCTTGTAAAAACTTGATCAATTGTAAAAAAATAAATGTATGAATGTACCTTTTGTATTGACTTTTGCTAGAAACTTGTATCACAAGCATATTGGCAATAAAAAATTATTATTATTATTATGACTTCTCAGTGTATATATTCTCTTATGTGCTTTGTCATAAATCATTTTAACCTGTTTACTTCTAATTCACAGGTACACAATTTCAATACAAGAAACAGAAATAACTTGCACGAAACACAAACATCTCTGTTATTAGTACAAAGAGGAGTTAATTATTCTGGTATACATCTGTTTAATAAACTTCCCAAGAGTATAAAACAGTATGCAGATAATAAAGATATATTTAAAGGAAAACTGAGAGATTATCTTATTGGCAACTACTCCTACTCCATTCAAGAATTTTAACAAATTAATTAACTGTATTCAATATGATTTTTTGCAAAATTCAGTTGTAAAAATTGTTTATTGTTATTCTCTTTATTTGTCTTTGGAACATATAATTGTTTTTTACTATGATTATGATTCATATTGTATGTATGTGTATTAACCATTATCAGTGACGAATTATTTAAAATAGTGTTCCTGTGTTTGTAACCACACATCTCTTCTTTTTCTCCCAAAGGCATTTGCCACTAAAGGCATTTTGCAAAATGGCTTTAGTGGCTATGTGCTTTTCTATTGTATAATTTTCATCTACCATAAGCAATTGCTACTTTTCTACATCTTTATCTTTAAGAGTATTTTCTGCTAATTTGTCTAAACAATTTTCTAACATTTAACACATATTTGAACTTATATAATTCACCTCAAACCTGAAACATGTAGATGGTAAAAGTAAACAGGAAAATGGCACACATATAACAATATTGCACAAATACGTATTCTCTCTCTCTCTCTCTCTCTGTTTTTTTTTTTTTTTTTGCGCATCACTTTTTGTGATATCATTAAGAGTAGGAACTGAGTGGGGGGCAAGGAATGGGCAAATTTCAGCCATATCCCATTGAATGAACCATCCCAACATTGGGGAAACCATGGAGAACCAACTCCGACTGGCCGGATAGGGATTTGAAACAGCATCTTACTGAATATGAGTCCTATGCATTACCACTCACCCACAACACTGAATTTAAATATTAAAATCCATAGATATGTTATTTGTTTTCAAAAGGTTTGGAAAACTATGCTAAAAAGACAAATATAAACACCAGAAACATCACAGACGTCAATAATAGTGTTCTATCAGTACTCTGAAGTAATACATTTCAATTCTTTCAATGTGATGAGCACATGAATTCAGCTAAATACGGCCCCCTTTCATCCGTAAATCAAATTTAGTTTATCTAAGGTATAAGTGCATTCCAGAGCTGAAAAAATGTCAGCTGTTGTGCAATGTATTAATTGACTTGTAATTCTAAGCTTTGCTACTTAGTTTCTTATTTTTGTTTTCCAAAGACGCATTCCTTATTTTGTAATTTTCTCACTTCACCTTTACTGTTTTAAAAGGAAGCATATAAAGCAAATTTATTATTTTCAAGATTTAAATAACCAGAGAGAAAGGAACTGTTGTTTATTGCAGGTGGTGTTCAAGTCAAGCATATTATGAAAGGGATGGCAAATAACACTTCCATTTTCTGTATTATTTATACCTGTTTAGTAGCATTCTGTTTCACATCAAACCCAAATATCTATTAAAGTACAAGTTATTTTTAAAATTAAAACGCATTTGGCAAGTAATTAACAGCTTTTTTCTTGGTTTCATTTTCTTTTGTTTCCATTTCTGTAAGACTACTTACTGCTAGCTTTAATTGTACACACAAAATAATGTTTAAATGGCCTAAAGAGTAAAAATATGCACGAACAAATTTCATACATAATGTAGTTTTTGTGGAAGTTCAGTTCATAGGAGACAATTACATATTTACCAGAACAGAATTAAGACAGAATATTTGTTGTTTTAAAGGAAATTCATAACCGTAAATGTACCTTAAGGTTTCCATGGCATCTGAGTTTGACTGCTCTAGCAGTGAAACTCCATTTACAGTAAGTAGTTGATCATTGGTGCGCAGACGACCATCACGAGATGCTGCTCCACCATGCAAGACACTCTTAACAAAGATGCCCAGATCTGTTGAGCCAGAATTTGACCCATGCCCTGCCGTGGTCTTCCCCTTGACACTCACACCTGTAGCCAGAGATGGAATCAATTATTACTAGCACCATACATCATCATGGAGTTGGTCAAAGGTTTAATTTCCAGTTCCAAGAGAAATTTTAATATCTGCTTGAGAGGAATATCACTTAATTTGTTTTCCAGTTTATTTCTGTCCTTTAGTACCATTACAAATGATAGTTTAATTTTTTTTAGTCAACTCCATTTTCTGTAATTATATCAACTCTCACCAATGCAAATTTGATAGCAGAAATAGACAACTTAAAGTAATTTTGTGTCCCAGAGGTAAGTATTTTATAAATATTAAAACACGTAAATATCTAAGGCCTTGAAGAGATTACACTATTACTGAAATAGAATGGTTCAATAATTATCTTGGTAAAAGTCGTAAACCCATAAAATATTTCAAAAGAGTGTTATTTAACAATTTAGAACCACAGCAAAAGCATTACATTTTTGAATATAATAAAATTTTAAATATAATAAATGTCAGTAAGATAAAGAATAACAAAGGGATGGATAAGAACACAGTAAATCTATGTCATATAGAACAGGAAAGATTTTAATCTACAGGATTTTTAGCACTTTGATATGCTGTAACAATACTTTTGCAGACTACCATTCATATCTCTCTAATAAATACATAAAATAACAAGATTATAACTAAATAGAATGGTAAAATCAGAAAATATGATGACAACATTTCATGATAAGAAAAGGAAAGATTTTATATAGAAAAATATCTTAATATATGGCATATTCAAGAAAATAGTTACATACTGAGAATAATTCAGCACACTTAAAGCTGCAGCAATAAATTTTGGTTTAGCATATTGAAACACATTTAAATATGACAGTTCAGGAATATAGGACAAGAACTAAATAATTAATAAGGGTTTGCAAGAATGTATGCACATGTCATAAGAAAACATTAAAATAATGTAATCTTAGGAAGAAAAGAAAAACAGTAACAAAGGGAGATTTTTGTAGAATAGAAATATAATAATTCACACAAAAGTTAAAGATTTTAGGGTAAACAGCGATTTAGAGGATTAGAAAAATGTTTTGAACTTTGAAGGTCGGGTACCAGAGAACCAAGAGATATTTAACATGTTCAAAATAATTACTACTATGGACTGAAGTTATCTGAAACAGATACAAAGAAGTTGGAAATTGTGTTTATTTTCAAATCTCCATGGCAACATACACTCGAGTAAAGTCTATAACATGGTAGCAGAACATAACAAAAAAATAGTCCAAAAATTTTAGTATGAAAAAATGTTTGGAATAATTTATTAATCAATATATCAAAATTTGGTAGCTACAGGCATCAGTTGAAATGAAATATTTGGCAAAAAACGTATGCAAGATACGACAACTGAAAAAGGGGACTGTTCCATAAAGATCTCACCTGTTCTAATAGTTTTTGCATGTGGAACTAGTGCCTGTATATAAAATGATTGGCATCTAGTGTTATTGTGAAAGGTGGAAATGTGTGTACTTGGGGGCCAACAGACCAAGGTCAAGGTCAAGTGGAGCAATATCACACTATATAAATCATGTGTCATCTTGGAAAAATGTCGTATAACAAGATATTGCATTAACTAAGAAGAAGCTTTTGACATGTGTTTATTTAAGCTACAAAAGACAGACTTTTGTAATTGAATGTGGTATTTGTGACTTTTATGGGGGATAATTTGATGTTTCTTATTTTGGGAGTGCAAAACTAACATGTTTCACTGAACTAAAGTGCTGCTGACTACTGATGGAACTTGTGATTAACATCATTTTGCAGAGACACTGGTATTATTTAAAATATGTATAGCTGTTTGAATAGAGAATTTATAGTTTTCAATGAACTTTTATCTATTATTTCATGCACTACTAATTTCACAGGGATTTTTTAAAGTCTATCACAACCCACCTCTTCCTTAGAAAGGCGGTGACCATTTCAGTGAAAGTAATGAAGAACTTAGTAAAATCTAAATATTTACTAAAAGCATATGATGCCAAAGGACTTAATGATCATTTCACAGTTAACACAATAGTTTTCCTGTGTCCGTCCTTCAACATAACACTTTTGTTACAACCAGTTTCTTTAGTCTAACCAACTACTCCATTTCTATATCTGTAATACACAGTTATTTGTTTTACCATGTCATAGACCTAGAATATCTTCAATATACCTTCGAAAAACTTTAAAAACGGTCCTCATTTGTCAGATACATAGCAAGTCACCTTTACAGTCATTTTCTGGGTTATAAAACCCTTTAGGAGATCAAACCCAGACATCATAGTAAATAAAATTTCACAAAGTCAAAACCATTTTTCAGCACCCCCCCCCCCCCCCCATCATACATTCATTTCCACAGATAGGGCAGAAAATAACAAGCAATCTGAGGTATAAAAGTATAGCCGCAAAACTTTATTTTAAAAGTTACAGCAGTACTTAGGATAGTTGCACAACGTGGCGAGGTAAGGTCACTAATTCATTTAATAAAGGTACAGTCCTTAGTTTTCAAGATATCAGGAAGTTTGATACGTCAAAAGATTCAGAGTAAAAAGAGGTAACTCATATGTAAAAATGGACCTCGTAGTTTTTTTTTAAAATTAGAGTTTGTAATTTTGTAAATAATAGACATAAAGGTTTAAAATTAGGTTCATATTAAAGAGAAAAATTCACCGATTATGAATATATATTTTGTTTTGCAATTACTACAATATTTAATGTTTAAAAGTATGATTTTAGTTGGTTTTTTTCAATACGCGAAACATGAGGAAAGGGATTCGAAAAATTGTTGATGAAGGTTAACAATAGAAATGATTAAAGGAACCACTTTAGAGATCAGGGAAATTTTTTCTAAAGAAAGTAGTGTTAATCCCAGCTCCCACAGAGCAATAGTTTCGGAGAAATAAATTCTGAAAGATTTTTGCAATTATGAAACTACTGTGTAGTTTTGGTTTATCACAAATTCCTCCTAAAGTGTAAAGTATCTAATAGAGTTGTATATGTCAAAAGAATTGGAAAATTATAAGAAATATTTTGATAACAGACAGTGGCGTAGCTAGGTCAACAAGGGCCCCGGCGCTAAAAATTTATTTTGGGGCCCTCGGGCCAGATGGGAGACTTCTTTTTGCTTTGTGTTACTGGTAAGGGCCCACTGAGCTGAGGATGGGGCCTTTGAGTTGTGCTTAGGGGCCCCCTGAGCAGTGAGAGGGCCCTTAGTGAGGTGAGGGGCTTCCTGTGTCTCAGGGCCCCCTTAGACAGTTTGCCATGAAGGCTCGTGGGCCTCTGAACTGCGCTTGCCCCCCCCCCCCAGAGGTGCATTTTGGGGCCCCCAGAGTATGCTTGGGGGCCCCCTGAGCTTAGGGGCCCCGGTGCTCTGCACCCCCTGGCTCCATAGTAGCTACGCCCCTGATAACAGAACCATCACTGGGGAGTGTAATTCAAGATTTTGTTTCATCCTTAAAAAATTTACTATCTTTAAACAAAGATAAATTTTGGAATAAGTCCTCGTGGCACAAAATAATGGGGGAAACATATCAACATTGAAGAAATAACATATCAACATATCAGAATTTCAGGGAGATACAAGCATGTTTAATTCCAAACATCTGTTTTACCACTGAATGGCCGGTCCCTATAAAAGAGGCACAGAGGCCCATTGTTCTAAGCATTCTTCGCAGACAGTCAAGATGAGAGGAAGTGCATGTTGCTAGCAGCTGTTTGATGTAGGCTGGGGACTTTGAAAAAATTTTGAGGCATTTACATCTTCAGTTAGCCACGAGGTAGGATGTGGTTTCCAATATTCCTTAGAATTATTTCCATACTTGGGGGTTAGGCTATGGAAGTTTGCAGCAAGTGATTGACGGAAAGAGTAAGGTCAACCTACAGTCTTGTTTAAAGGATATGATACGACTGATGCCTTGCACTGGTACCAAATGTATAACAAACCTCTTGGAAGAATATAATTATTTATCTGAAGTAAACTTTGTTAATTTATATCTACCTTTAACATTGGGGATGTAACAATAGTTTGTTGGCCGTAGGAAAGAACTAAAGTAATCTAGTAAGTATCAGGCATGATTAAAGCTTAATCAAGTAATGTAAGTAACACATCTGCAGCAATCTCTTTTAACAGCTACCCATTAAATTTTAAAATAATGTGTTTTGATCTGGTTCCCACAAAAGTGGAAATGATATCCCTTACAGTTTTAGCATGTATTTCATGAATCCCCTTCCATTTTGATGATATCCAAACTTAGATAACAACAACTATTAGCAAAGTTCAAAAACACTGGTTCGGTGATGGGACCTGATGCCTGTCACCTTCCTGCTTTCCTGTCAGAGTATGATTTTCTATGTGGTCCCTTTTTGGTTCAATGCAATTTGTTAAACATTTCTCTAATGATTAAATTCCATTTCTGAAGTGGGAATTTAGGTGGTATGAAAAATACTCTACAATGATTGTTATCACCCATTCATTTAACACAAAACATTTTCCATACGTAAAATTTCTTTAGATTAGAAAATAGATACAAGTGTGGCTAAAGCTGGTGAATAGATGAAAAGAAGTATGAGCACATTTTAATTCAGCTACTTATTTCTTCAATGTTGAAAATGAACAAACGAGATTTCTTACAAATCTTTTCCAACTACTGATGATTTTCCTTTGGCAATAAGCCATCCAAAATGAAGAATTTTACTGTAACAAATTTGCTTTTTTAAAAAAAACTGTTGTATGGAAACTACTTCAAAGATAATCTTGACAGTTATTGCACTTGTAACAATATTGCAAATAAAAAGCAC
Organism: Vandiemenella viatica; assembly: GCA_031002005.1. Lineage (NCBI taxonomy): Eukaryota > Metazoa > Arthropoda > Insecta > Orthoptera > Morabidae > Vandiemenella > Vandiemenella viatica. The sequence continues at coordinate 189,616,536 of CM061920.1, forward strand.
TTGTAGCAATGATAACTTTTTACTTCAACTATCATCAATTATGGCAACACAAGACCTGTACTGTGGTATGGTGTGTACCCTTACACTACATTCCTTTGGCATTATAATCTGCATCCATATCAATACTGTTTACTACACTCCTTGACCACCATTATCACTAGCTGATACTACTACAAGAAACCTCTTATCATGGATTGTACCATGTCTGACAAAATATTATACTAGCTTTAAATAGAAAAAAATTATCTTCCAGAAGTAAATTTATCTTCAAAGCAGGCTTATACCTGTCAAACACCTGTTACCCAACAACACCTCATGTTTCTCATCTTTTATAAATAGTCTTCATATACCCCTAAAAACCTGTTGTATCTCGCATACTCCTATATGAGGTTCATATTACCTTGCTATGATAACAGTTCACTCCATTCTTTCCACAATTACTGAAGCTTTTTTGATAATCCCATTCAGGTTACCCTCTTGTTTCTACCATCTGCCACCAGCTCCTTGCCATCTTTTTCCACCACTCCTTAATGTCATTATAATCAACTTCATTTCAAGAGCCACAATCCTTTTCTATTAAACTGAGGCCTTTCTATACTTAATAAAATAACTTTTGGAAACACAGGAGAACCTCAGGAGGTTTCCCTTTTCCCTCACCACTACATTTCCTTCAGTAAAATAATCTCTCACACCCATTACAGTGAAACATTTCTCCCTTAGGGCTTTATGGGTTCCTACTGTCAAGGTCATTAGAATGATGGTGGCTAGGAATGGGAAGTAATCCAGTGATGGAGTTTTGGAAAAAATCAGACCCACATCCACCTGGTGTGATTTTAGGAAGCCTTGGGAAATTGAAATTGTGATGACTAGAAGAAGGAACATTAACCACTCACTCACTAAGTTCACACATTAGAAAATTACCATTATTGTTTTTCTAAAGCAGGTAACACATTTTATAGATTCATTAACCCTCATAAAAAGATGAAAATGAAAGTGTAAAATTAACTAGTACTATGTATGCTTCCTGAGAATCTTGAAACTTCAATTTTCACACAAGTAGTAAAAGAGTTAACACTTCGAATGATTTACTTGAACTTCATAACAAGTTGTAAAACTTAACTTAATGAACTTTATACATAACCTGGAAGGTGTAAAGCAGGTCCACAAACAAAACTTTGACAATATCCATGCACGCCTACCTTATACCTTCTCCCCAAGACAAACAAGGCTGGCAAACTGGGATGACCTATGGTTCCCCCATTGAATGGATTTCAGCCTTGGTGGATCAACACCTCCAACCTTTTGTGCAGAACCTTCCTTCTTACATCAAAGACACGCCACATTTTTTGGAGCATCTGTTGAAAGTCCCCAGTCCTCTACCAGCAGACTCCCTCCTTGTTTCCATTGACGTTACCTCCTTGTACACCAATTTCCCCACCTTAAGGCCTTAGTTCCCTTCCTGGATATGCGCCCTCCATAGTCTTCCCAGAATATCCTTTCTCATATCTCTAGCCAACTTTATCCTCTCCAAAAATTATTTCTCCTTGAACTCCCAGATTTATCAACAGATATGCGACACTGCCATGGGTACCTGCATGGCCCTGTCCTATGCCAACCTCTTCCTGGGCCGCCTGGAGAAAAATTTTCTGAAGAACTTCCCCCTCAGTTCCTTCGTGTGGTTCAGATACATAGATTACATATTTATGATTTGGACCCACGGGGAGGACCACCTCCTAGACCACCTCAACTCACTCAATAACAATCACTCCATCAATTTCACATGGTCATATTCCTACACCAGTATCACCTTCCTTGATGTAGATATCACCCTACGACAGGGAGCCTTCCATACCTCAGTACACACCAAACCAACCAATTTACAACAATACCTACACTTTGACAGTTGTCACCCCTTCCACATCAAACGTTCCCTCCCATACAGCCTCATTCTGCACCTCATAAAACTGACCGTGGACCAACACTAGTCACCCAGTTCTTTCCTGGCCTGGAATCTACCAACCAGGATGGTACTCTGCCGTGGGTATGATTTCCAACAGTCCTTCCCTGGAATGCGTCTCCTCCTTCCCAAAAACACATCCACTGCTCCCCGCACTTGCTTCAGCAGACCACCCAATCTGAACAATATATTGGTCCACAAGTATTTACCTGCCAACTCCCCTAGACCTCCACAGGGATCTTTCCCTTGTAACAGACCCCACTACAAAACTTGCAGAATGCACCCTGCCACCACTACTCTAATCCTGTCACAGGCTAATCTTTCCCTATAATTGGACATGCTACGTGTGCTGGCACTCACCTTATTTACCAACTCACCTGCCTCCATTGCACTGCGTCTTACATTGGTCTCACCACTCAACAACTACCCTACAAGATGAACGGCCACAGGCAAATGGTTTATACTTCCAACCCAGACCATCCAGTGGCAATTCATGCCATACTTACATAATTCGAACAACCTCAACACCTGTTTCACAGTTAGAGCTATTAGAGTTTTTCCAAATACCACCACCCCTTCAGAACTCTGCAGATGGGAACTAGCCTACCAACATATCCTTGACACCAGACACACCCCTGGCCTAAACCTACGTTAAACCTGTCACTTGCTATCTCTCATTTAATTTTACAGTCAGTCACTTACATATAAACATTTCATGTATTCATTTTATATATATATATATATATATATATATATTTTTGAATTATGCTACACAAAGATCATTTTGTTTCACTTTTATCGCTGGTCAAGCTTATCCCCCCCCCCACCCCCACCTCTCCCGGAAATTCAACCACCACCACACATTTTTCCGCCTGTGCTTCACTGATGTGGCGGGTTGGGATCTGACCACATCTTTCGTCCTGCCATATTTCTTGCCTCTCTCATGCCGAAATATTGTGCAATTTGTTTTTTGTTTGTGTTTTTATGTGTTCATTTCGCCTTCCTGCCTTCATCTGTGGTAACTGACGGGTATAAGTTGTTTTTTCCCCCTATCCTATCATATTTTCAGTGCGTCATGGCAGTATCTTTGTTTCCATTATCCAAACTTATACACTAAAAAATACTTAAATGAAAAATGCTCCACAGCCACTAGTAAGTCAGTTTGCTACTTTATAAATTTATCAAATGGAAAATGCAAGTAATATAAAAGAACTATGTCACATATAGATAATATTTTGTTTCAACTTGAATACATAAGTCGGGTGTTCCATTCATGTTTCAACATAGAATAAATGAATATACTTACATATATGAGTAAACTGAAAGTTATTTTCAAATTCATAAAATAATTTATTGCCACCAACAAATACTGTATTTCAATTATTTCACTCACTCTCTAAAAAGCTGTCACAATAATGGGGAGGAGGGCAGATATCAACTTTTATATAGTGCTATTATTCTTTATCTCATACACTTGGAACATTATTAAAAACTAGAGGTAAATCTCTCATACCCAGTCCCGCTTTCTCCGAATCATGAACAGGAATGTCAAATGTTAGAATTTCTTTATGCTTCCATGGAAAAACCAGACCATCATCATTTGCTTTATCTGGAGGCTGTAAAGAAGAAAAACATCAAGAATCCACACAGACAATTATTTGATGATGCTTTTACATGCAATAACAGAAAATAAATTTTAGTAAATACAATCTTAATTAATTTAATAATTCTTTTACAAATTTCACTGTGAAATGAAGCTAAAAGGTTGGTATTTGGCAATATATTAATACTACATACGAAAGTCCTCTTATGAACAGAAATTTACATGCAGGGGCTAAGTTTATTACCCAGAAAATACCATACATGCGCTTTTTTCCCCACTTGCCATTAACACTGCAGGCACATATAACACAAACACCAATGTAAGATACCATTCTACACAACTGCAACCAAATGCGAATGGAATAGAATTAAGTATTTTGGAAAGATGTTCAAAGAAGATTCAGAAAGTTAGTCTCTCTATATACTAGAGATCTACAAAGTTTATTTTTTTTTACGAACCCCCTCCCCCCTTTTTCAGACTGGTCAATTACCTAGAATATGTTGACCGCTCACCACAATCCACACATAAAGAGTAACAATCATGTGCAAGCTTTAAAGATGTGCCTCACAAAAATTTTCAGTTCTTGGCATTTTATCTACTAGGGAACTGTGTGAAATGTGAGTGTTGTAGGAGACAGCCTCCAAGAGTGACTATTCAGATAGGGACATTCAAACAGAGGACAGGGAGAGGAGTGTGCCTTCCAAAAAAAAAAAAAAAAAAAAAAAAAAAAACTAATCACTGGTGGGCCAAAACAACAGAATAAATAATAAAATTTAATTAAATATAAATAAGTAAAAATAAATCAACAACATTAAACCAAAGAATTTATGAAGTTAAGCACCATCTTTAGTTAGCAATGGTTCAATACAGGTAGTGGGGATAGAGACAAGGAGAGGATGGAATAAAAAAAAGGTAATGACTGGGCATTAAATTAAATTGAAACCAGTTGGTTGCCTTGTGATGTGCCCAGTTTGTACTAGAAGGCAAGTACCCTCAGAAGAGCTGCTGCTATTTGGATGAACTTTGATAACATAAACAACAACTAGATGTTTCGGCTTCCAGGCGAATGCAGTGTCAGCTGCCATTCTTTCTTATTGCTAGTGCATTGGTGGCCAAACCTCTGTAAGAAGCCAGGCAATGTTTGCAGGTTAGCTGCTATGTTATATGGGAGGTTTCACAGGTGGTGAGTCCTATAATGGGAACACTTTACCTGATGACAAGGTTGGTAATATTGGTAAAGTGCTGATATTACAGCAGGATCTATTGCATTGAAAAGAACCTTGGGGCGCTCTGATCAGATGAGGAAGACTATGTTTAAAACATCCACAAACACAGTGCATTAAAATTTTTGGACTATACCCCTTTCAACAGTAGAGGGAGTCAGCTGCCTAATGGAGGCTGGCAGCTAGCCAATTGTTGAAGTGATATAACCCAAAAATTTCAATACTCTGTGTGTGTGTGTGTGTTTTTCCGCATTTCAATTTTGATAAGCAGAAGTTATTCTCCTTTCCAAACATTTAATGCATCTGCCTTGTAGCATCTTTGTTTCACACACACACACACACACACACACACACACACACACTGTGACGTGGAGTATTTTCTTTTTTTTCCTTTTGTTAGGTAACTATGTAATCTAGCTGAGCAATATTATCCTACATTTTGTTTAGTTTTGCAGAGACAGTCAAAAAATTCATAAATTTATAGTTTTGCTTTTATCTATTGGAACTACATAACTTAACAGGATAAATAGTACTCGAAATTATGTAAAATCATGAGATAACCTACTACTATGTGTGTTTTCAATTAAATATGTTCTGTTAATTTTTGTATGATCTGTGCAAATAGAGATAGATCAGTAGAGTACAAGGCCTTTTTTTCTTTTTAGTACGACAACATCCATTTGCTTCCATTTGAAGACTTACCATCAGTCTGTGTGCTGAGCTGTAGAAGTTAATGTTTAAGAAAATTTATTCGCTCACCTACTACGAGATACAATCCGTAATTCAATTCAATGAATGATTCGCAGGTTTTCAGCCAGATAGTGTATAAATACAACATTTCAATAGCTGCCTTTGTTGCCTTCATCAGGAGCAAATGGCTTCAGATGTTTTAAGTTGGAAGTCACTGTCTAGAATGGCTTAGTGGAAGTCATTAATTTAACAAATAGCAACACACACACACACCAGCAGCCCCGCAAATAGTGGACCCTGTCTGCTGGCCATTGCTGAGCCGTCCAATCAGTGTGTGGCAGAACTGGGAGGCCAGGTAGCCAACTACTGATGCTTGTAGAGCTGATCAATCCATATAGGGCAGAAACCTGGTTAATAGTAGTCCTCGTCTGCTGGCAGTTGCTGGATTGTCCAATCAGCATGTGACAGAACTGGAACATGCGATCTTCCAACTGGGTGTATCATTGTTACGGTCTCTGTACGGAGCCGTACCAGGTAGCCAAGACCCATCTACTGATGCTAGCAGAGTCTATGCATGGCAGAAGTTAGGACGATTTGGCCAGATATACTGGTGGACACGATGATGGCTGGCCCTTTGAGAATGGTTATATGCTCTGGCCTAATCTGCAGCGTCATTTGCATCAATTATGCCCTGTTGTGTAGATTTTCCTTGTTCTTGTCAAATATCTCTAATGATAGGGCTCCATGCTTCACTCAGGTAGATTCCACCTCACTTATGACCAAGTACCAGAAGCGAGAGGCTCTGGCCAGCACCACCATTTTTTCACACTCTATCCTGTGCTCTTTGTCGAAAGCGTGCTCACCTATCACCCAATTTTCCTTTTACACCAGCCCTAAGTGTCGTTTATGCTTGTTAAGATGCTCTTAGATGGTTCTGATGGTCTGATCGATATAGACTTTGCCATGTTCACATGGTGTGGAATAAATCCCAGGAATTCTTAGGCCTAAGTCAACTTTCACAGAATGTATCTTGGCGGGCAGCTGGAAGACACTTCTTATCCCATTCCACACCAGGAGTCTTCCAATTTTCCCAATGTGTTCCTGGCATATGGAAGGAAAACAATAATTTTGGGAGGTTCATCTTGCTCAGGTCTAAGTGGCTTCTAAACAAAGCCACGCTCTAATTCAACTGTCAAGTGAAAGAAATTTGGTGGGTGCCGTGTGCGATGCTTCTAAACTCTATTTGGGGTATTAGGGTTTGGAAGAGACTACAATAGCCTCTTCTAACCAAATATTAACCTCTCACTCACATGGTGCAGCCTGTTGCATGGATGATGCTCAAGCAAATGAATGAATCCTGGTTTAAGGTATCACCCACAGTGCGCCAACGGATGTCTAAAAGGAAGACAGAAGAGTGGGGAATGATTCAGGGCAATAACTTGGCCTTGGGGTTGGAAATGAATCCTAAAGGGGGATAAATTAGAAATGACAAATGACAATGGAATCCAGAAGGCAACTGGAACCCACTACATAAAAAACCCAAAGGGTATTCTCAGGCCATGTAATCCCCTTAAATTACATGTAGAAAGATGGCTTCTTGCTGTGTAAAACATTACAGAGGAAAATAGTACCCCAATCAGATCTCCAGGAGCAAAATACTGAGGGAGGAGCAATTAGAATGTATAAAACCAACCTACGAGTTGGAATGTGGAATGTTCGAAGTCTTAATAGGGCATTAGTTTAGAAGTTAGATGTCATTATTGAGATTAAGTGGAAGGATACTGTTAGGGTCGTAAGCCGTATCGGGGTCGGTATTGGCTTGTACACCTAAACTTGCAGTCATCCAAAATGTTGTAAAAAGTTCTAAAAAAGTTCTATAACCGTGAAAACCCTTATAAAATGCTAACTGTAATGGTTACATCGGTCGCCACTTACAGATTAACCTCCTGTAAGAAAGGTACTAAGTTAGAAATGAAAGTCTATGTCCAGATCACTGAAGAATATATTCTTAAAAATTTCACAGAATTTACAAAAAGTCACAGTTAGCAATGGCAATCGGAGAAAATCATTTGCCGAAGATCACAAGTCATGAAACAGAACAGACCGCACTACCCCCGAATTAAATTGAAAGTTAAGAGACCGAGCGGGGCGGTGTAACGGTTAGCGTTCTTGCCTCGCATTCGGGAGGACGGCGGTTCGAATCCCCGTCTGGGCATCCAGATTTGGGTTTTCCATGGTTTCCCCAAATCACTCCAGGCAAATGCCGGGATGCTTCCTTCAAAAATGCCATGGCCGAATTCCTTCCCATTCCTTCCCATTCCTTGCTCCCCATCCTTTCCCGTCTCTAAAGACCTCGATGTTAAAAAGAGACGTAAAGCAGTTACAAAAAAAAGTTAAGATGAACACATGTCGGAAAGTTTTAGACACTCTAAGTTGCCACGCCTGTTTAGTAATGGCGCCGGTCAACCATGCTGCTCTGGTCCTGACTACCCATAAGCCACCGCGAGCCGGGCTCTCTCAAACCTAAGAACACACGATGCGTGTTGACTCCTCTAGCCGTTCTGTTAAACTGGCCCAATAGGCTGATGCGGCTAACTTTTATCAAAACGGCCTACTGACCTAGACAATAGTCTATCTAGAAAAAGTTTTCATTAGCTGAGTGCTACCAGAAAATCACAAGATGAAGAGCGTAATGAGACAAGTGTAGTGATGTGATTGGTTTTGTTTTTAGAGCTTCCAGACCGGTGTAAATGAATTTTGAAAGTTGGTTAATTTGAAAAGCACATTTGTTTCGAGTATTGTGATACGTCATCATATGTCACATGCGTAATATGGACTTGCAAAATTTTAGAATATCAAGTTTATAGTATTTTAAAAGTGTTCCCCGGCTCCTACTGAGTCCAGTGGTGTAAAAATCTTTTAAATCGGTTAAGGCTATCAGAAGTTATAGAATTTCTAAATTTTACTGGTTTCGTGCATGGTGCAACGGATAATTCACTTTTTATTTAAAGGCGGTTGTGGCCTGAAACTAATTTTAAATCGAACCTTTATTTAATTTAAGTACTTTAGAAAAGTTTTTAGTTCGTAAAACATGTTAGCCGGAAAGAAATTAAATTTACAAGTTAGTTGCTACGGCGCCATCAAAAAGTGGACTTTTATTTATTTATATTTTCTTTTCATTAGTTGATGGTTATCGGAAACTTAAAGAATATTGACTGGCTGGTTATTTTGCTTGGTTACGTTTACTTTTAAAGCTCTGAAACTGTTTAGATGTGCTGAAATTAATTATTGAAATTCACTCCATGTGGAGATGCTTTAAAAATCATATTTACTGCTTTAAATTAGTCTGGAACTGTGAGTTATTGGTGAATTTAATATCAAATGGTGAAACTATAATTATTAGAGTGCTTTACAGTGTTCAATTTAGTGGAATATTAGTGTTATGGTTGTGTAACCAAACTTGTGTATTTTGCTTCAGAATTATTATGGATTACGCTCATTTAGGTAAGTTTATGGTTTATATTTTACTAGAAACTTCTTATTTATGGTTGTAATGTGTTGTTTATTTACTTTTCTGAACTTAAAGTGTTGTTATCTCGATTTCAACTATCTTGTACTGAATGTTAACCTGAAACTTCGCCAGATTTTGGCTGAATATCGAAAATAGAGAGTAAGGTAGCTTACAATACATGGGATTTCCAATCTAAGAAATGCAGAGTAATTAACACAAAAGCTGCACAGTAACTTATTGATGTGGTATTAATAATGAACAACACAGCAGGACAAATTTAGCAACAGGATTATTCTGATGATATGGTAGTAGATGAAGGAAAAAAGTGGAATACTGTAGAAAGTTTTTGTCTAAGGGAAAGAAATGAGCAAGGAAGAACACAATTAGAAATGAAGATACTAAAAAATTTGAAATTCATCTGCAGGAAATCATGAAGGAAATAAGAAAGCTGAAAAAATATAAAGGGACAGGTATAAATAATATTACTACACATATATTAAAGATAGCTGGATGTGACATTGTACCTTATCTTGAAATATTATTTTAATCAAGTCTGGATACTTGCTGCTTACCACAGGACTGGAAAAGTGCATTAGTAGTACCAGTACATAAAGGATGGGGTGAAAATAGAGTCGAAAATTACAGGCCAATCAGTTTGACTTCAGTGTTAAGTAAATTTATGGAGAGATTGATATGCAACCACATCAGAAATATGTTCGAGGAATGTAAGTATTTTCAAGTAGGCAACAGGGGTTCAGGCAAGGATATTCATGCGAATCTCTGTTTGTGGGATATATACAAGATATTTCAGATGAAATGGACAAGGGGAGCCAAATTGATAGTGTAACACTAGATCTGTCAAAGGAGTTTGACAGAGTGAGCCATAAAATGGTAGTAGAGAAGGTAAAAACTATTGGAGTGGATGAGAAAGTGATTTGCTGGGTAGAAGAATTTTTAAAAGGTAGAAAACAGAAAGTTAGGGTAAGAAATGCAGTAGCAATTGAAGTAGAAGTAAAAATTGGAGTGCCACAGGGTAGCATATTGGAGCCATTGCTATTAATTATTCTAATGAATAATTGTGTTGATTGTTTACTATTTGAAATTAGATTGTTTACAGATGACATAATGCTATATAAAAGGATCAAAATGATAAGAGGACTGTAAACAGTTGCAGGGTGATCCGGACAGGATATCAAGTTGGGTTGGTAAACATGGGATGAAGATAAATGCAAAGAAGAGTCAGCTTATTAGATACACAAATAAAAAACAAAAGGTTAATTATGAATATAAGGTGGAAAAATAATTGCTTGCTGAAGACTTGAAATGTAAATATCTTGGCATTACATTTGATAACAAGCTTAACTGGGCAGGACACATTGGACAGGTGGTAGGAAAAAGTTTCAAAATTCTGCACTTGTTGAAGAGAGTGATGAGGGGATGTATGAGAGAAGTAAAGGAATTGGGTTACAAAACTTTGGTCAGACCATTGCTCAAATATGGTAGTATAGTATGGGACCCACATTTTGGGTATAAAATACAGGAGTTGGAGAGGGTGCAAAAAAGGGCTGCTAGATTTGTTTCTGGAAATTAACGCAGAATGCAATCAGTAACAGATAGGATAAATGAGCTGGAATGGGATTAATTGCAAGACAGGAGTAGGATGAAGAGGGTCATGGGAGTGTACAAGGCATATACTGGTGATGAGGCATGGAAAGATATTGGTGTAGGTATGAAAAGTAGTGCATGGAAGGGAAAAGATGACCATGACCATGACCACAAGCTGGCACTCGATTTCAGGCACAGGGCTGTGGGAAGATTCTTTTTTTAGATAAGGGTATCAGGGATTGGAATAAGTCACCAAGGGAAGTGATGAATAATTTACCAAAAAATTTAAAGAATTTAAAGTTAAAATTTGTAGAGGGCAAATGTAGATGGGTGCAGGAAAGGTGGAAGATGGGTGTGTAGGGAAATTGCCACTGGAACACGTGCTCCATTGCAATTCAATTAAATTTTGTGAAAAATATCAACTCATCATGGCCATCACAATAAATAAGAATCATGAATAAACAATATAAACCTGAAAATGTCTAGGGGAAACGAAAGATAACAGCTAGATTATATCATGTCAACAAGAGGTTTAGGGATTCACTTCTATATTGTAAAACATACCCAGGAGCTGATGTATCTGAGTACTATCTGATAGTTATGAAGATCAGTTTGAAATAAAAAAAAATGTAGAAGCAACACAGGCAGAACAGACAAAATGAACAAACCAAAGTAATCTAACATCAGAGAAAAATTTGCAGAGATGGTAGACATGCATCTAAAAAAGAACTCTGAAAAAAGCACAATTGATGGCAAATGAAATGCTCTAAAGGAACAAATAATCAAAGTTGGTAAAGAAACACTAGGCTTTAGGAAAAATGTCACCTGAAAATCTTGGATCCTAGAAAATATTTTGGAGCTGATGGATAATTGGAGAAGGCACAAAAATGTTCAGTACGAAGGGGGAAGAGAGCATTACAGATATTTCAGAAATCAAATAAACATGAAATGTAAAAAACAAAATAAAAGTGACTGCAAAGAAATAGTAAAGGAAATGGTCAGATATAAACTAGATGTGGCCTATAGAAAGATCAAACAGAATTTTAGACAATGAAGAATAAATATTAAAGTTGCTGATGAAAACCTCTTCTACGCTCAGAAGAAAGAGCTAACCGATGATAAGAATACATAGAGAAACTATATGACAGGGATGATTTGAACAACAGTGTTCTGGTAAAAGAAGGCAATGTCTAAATTGATGACTATGAAGATCCTGTTTTGACACAGCTTTGAAAGATTTGAAATCAAATAAGGCAGTTGGAATTGATGAGATTGCTGCAGAACTTAAACATATACTGCACTATAAGTGTAACATCAACTGCTTCAAAATTACCGACTGGACTAATATAAATATTAATAGAAGAGATAATAAGTGAGAATCAGTTCGGGTTTATGAAAGGCAAAAGAACAGTACAAGAGAACCGATTTTAGCTCTAAGATTAATAATAATAAAAAAAGATACTTTTATGGCAACACATTTAGAAAAAGATTTTGATAATGTAGGTTGGGACAAGATGTTCAAAATTTTAAAGAATTTAAATCTAAAATATTGGGATAGAAGAATACTAATATCTAAATAGATAGGTCAGAATGGAATGAAGATAAATTCCAAGAAGAGTCAGCTTAATAGGTATGCAGATAAAAAAAAACTATAGATGATTAATGATTAAAGGGTTGGGTCAGAATTGCTCATTGAAGGCTTAAAGTGTAAATATCCTAGCATCTGGTTTGATAATAAACTCAACTGGACAGAGCACAATGGGCAGGTAGTAAGAAAGAGTTACAAAATCCTTCATTTACATGATGAGAGGTGGTACCAGAGAAGATAGGGAATTGGGTTACAAAAATTTTGTCATACCATTGGTTGAATATGGAGGTGTAGTTTGGGGACCACATTTCTGGTATCAAATACAGGAGTTGGAGGACATGCAAAGAAGAGCAGTAAAATTTGTTTGAGGAAATTATCACAAGACCCAGTCAGTGCCTGATATGATAAAGAAACTGGATTGGGAGTCATTGGAGGGCAGGATGAGGGTGATGAGAGTGCTGGGAATGTACAAGGCATATGTTGGGGATGGGGCTTGTAGGGATATTGATTGAAGAATTAAGAATAGTGTATAGAAGGGGAAAGATAATCATTACCACAAGCTAGCAATTTATTTCATGCATAAGTGAATGGGAAAATTTTCTTTTATGCAAATTGTGAAGTGAAGCGATGAATCATTTGTGAAAAGTGCCAAAGGAATTAAAATTTATAAGTTGCAAAAGTAGATGGGGGGAGGAATGTAAACACTCAAACAGGGCCGCATTTAGACCCTGTGGGCCCCTAGGCTATACATGTGGTGCAGGCCCCCTGTCAGCTGTCGGCAGTGGCTGGATTCTTAAATTTCGAAATTCGACCTTAAAATTTATGGGTGACCTTTTTTTTTTTTTTTTAGCTCTGCTACCTCCTGCCCAGGCGAGGGTTGTGTGGGTGGTGAGGGGCCCCCCTTTGTGGTGCGGGCCCCTAGGCTACAGCCTATGTAGCCTATGCTTAAATGCGGCCCTGCACTCAAATAATATAAGGTAGTAAAAAAATTAAAAAGGGTAATTAGAGGACTAAGGGAATTCTGCCGGGGAGTGTGTGTTCCATCACAATTAAATTATTATTATTATTAATAATAATAATAATACTTAAAATTTATATAAGAACCAAGTGGATATAACAGAGAATCACGAGATGTGTATCAGTTAAAAAAAGTGAGAGACAAGTTATAGTCTATCCCCATTTATATTCAGCTTGTGTGTAGATGAAGCAATGAAGGAAGTAAAAGATAAATTTGAATGTTGCATAAGTGTTCGAGAAGGAATAAATCAGTATGCTACAATTTGCTGATGACATTGCCCTATTAGCAGAAAAGACTTACTTCATCTATTGAAAAGTTACTTCATTTAATTTGTGACAGAGTGACCTAGTCCATTGGCAATTTTCCTACACACCCATTTTTCATTCTCCTTTTCACATCTACTTTTTCCCCTCTACTAATTTCTTTTAGCATTTTTGGTAAATTATTCATAATTTCTCTTGGTAATTTATTCCAATTCCTGACCCCCTTACCTACAAAACAAAATCTTCTCACATCCTTATGTCTGAAATAGAGTGCCAATTTATGGTCATGGACACCTTTACTTTTCCCTTCCATGTGACTCTCTTAATTCTTCCATCAATATCTTTCTACACTTCATCACCAATATAAGAGTTATACACTTCCATGATTCTCTTCACCCTCTCAGCTATTTTGATCTCAGAGAGCCAGTTTTCAGCATGACTCGGTCGCGGTCAGTCATGAGTTTCAGGACTCTGTAAGAATTTAGAAATAATCACATGATTTTGCAGGGCTTATATTTTCATATAATGCAGTGTCGCCATCAAACATTTAACAGTCTATAGTGAGATACGTCAAATATTACCATGAACTGAAGGGCTTTTCTAATATAGAATTACGTAATCTTTCTCGGCGTTGAGAATACAAATAATGTTCTCGGGTGACTAGCCGAGTTATAGGAGTGTTATCGTAATCACACGATATTTCGGCGCTCTGAATCATCGGCGCCATCTTCCGGTGAAGTGAGGTCAGGAACGTGCGAAGTTGCTGAGCTAGACCAGATTACCGCTGCTAACCTCTGATTGGTTGGCTGTAGAACCAGTCGTAGCAGGGGTCAAATCTCGTTGCGGCTTGAATCGATGCCAAGGTGGTGTTACGGCTAGATTTGATGTCCTTTCTCACATGGCATGTAGCGGACGGGCTTAAAGTCATCGCTCCTTCGAAGATGATATCCGAAAACAAAGCATTCACCATAAATTGATTATCAAACTGATGGGGTCAACACGGATCCGTTGCGGGCTTCATATTGAGCCATACTGCCACGTGATTGGTCAGATTTGTAACCAATCGTAGCCGGGGTCCTGCCTCGTATCAACACATCGTTCGATAGAAGGAAAAATCAGAAGGCAAAAACTTTCCCGTAAGCTGATCATTAATGCTTGAGTAACAAATTGCTTGCTTATGTTACTACCGAACTTCCCGTTGATCTGGACGCGCCGTGTAATGCATCCCGGTCGCGCTGTCGACGAATAGTATTGATGATTGGCGTCCAGGCTTCACTTAGCTGGTACCCGCTGTCGCGGTTGACGAGGTTAGACGCAAGACGAATTTCTACTGCTTCCGTAAGGATGCTGTTCCAGAAGCTCCCAGTATGCGCCAGTACTCTGGTATTTTCGAAATCAAAACCATGGCCATGTTCTAGGCTGTGTTCTGCCACCGCAGACTTGTCTTTCTGCCTCAGACTAACGTGTCGTGCATGTTCTAGACAACGTTAGTGAACACACCACACTGTTTGGCCAATGTAGCTCTTTCCACATTCACAACTAATGCTATATACCCCAGGTGTCCGCAGAGCAAGGTCATCCTTGGGGGAGCGCAAGATGTTCTTCACCTTCGGTGGTGGCAGGAAAATGGTCTTGATTCCACTTTTTGCTAGAATCCGTCCTATCTTGGATGTTGTGGCACCAGAGTACGGCAAGAAGGCTAGACGATCAGGTGGCTCCTTGTTGGTGTTGTTGAGCCTACGTGTTGGCTCTCGGAATGCCAGTCTTATCTGATAATCAGTGTACCCATTGCATCGAAAGGTCTGACGCAGATGACTCAATTCACCGGGTAGACTGTCAGCATCGCATTATGGCTCGCGCCCTATTTACAAGTGTGCTGAGTACCGTCTTGCGCTGTGCCGGATGGTGATGGCTACGCGCGTTCAGGTATAGGTCTGTGTGCGTCGGTTTTCTGTACACAGAATGTCCTAAAGACCCGTCAGGTTTCCTTTCTATTAGAATGTCTAAGAAAGGCAGCCGGCCTTCTTCTTCCACCTCCATCGTAAACTTGATGTTTTCATTTCTACTGTTAAGATGATGGAGAAAAATTTTCAGGTTGTCTCTGCCATGTGGCCAGACCACAAAGGTGTCATCTACGTACCGAAAGAAAGCTCTGGGCTTCATAGGAGCGCTTGCCAGTGCCTTGTCTTCAAAGTTCTCCATGAAGAAGTCAGCAATAGCTGGCGATAAAGGACTGCCCATGGCTACTCCATCAACCTGTTCGTAATACTCCCCATCATACAAGAAATACGACGATTTTTTTTTTTGTAGCAGTTTAACGTCCCTTTTTAACAACGTGGTCTTTAGAGACGGGAAAGGATGGGGGCAAGGAATGGGAAGGAATTCGGCCATGGCCTTTTGAAGGAAGCATCCCGGCATTCGCCTGGAGTGATTTGGGGAAACCATGGAAAAACCCAAATCTGGATGCCCGGACGGGGATTCGAACAGCCGTCCTCCCGAATGCGAGGCCAGAACAGAGCTTTCTTTCGGTACGTAGATGACACCTTTGTGGTCTGGCCACATGGCAGAGACAACCTGAAAATTTTTCTCCATCATCTTAACAGTAGAAACGAAAACATCAAGTTTACGATGGAGGTGGAAGAAGAAGGCCGGCTGCCCTTCTTAGGCATTCTAATAGAAAGGAAACCTGACGGGTCTCTAGGACATTCTGTGTACAGAAAACCGACGCACACAGACCTATACCTGAACGCGCGAAGCCATCACCATCCGGCACAGCGCAAGACGGTACTCAGCACGCTTGTACATAGGGCGCGAGCGATATGCGATGCTGACAGTCTACCCGGTGAATTGAGTCAACTGCGTCAGACCTTTCAACGCAATGGGTACACTGATTATCAGATAAGACTGGCATTCCGAGAGCCAACACGTAGGCTCAACAACACCAACAAGGAGCCACCTGATCGTCTAGCCTTCTTGCCGTACTCTGGTGCCACAACATCCAAGATAGGACGGATTCTAGCAAAAAGTGGAATCAAGACCATTTTCCTGCCACCACTGAAGGTGAAGAACATCTTGCGCTCTCCCAAGGATGACCTTGCTCTGCGGACACCTGGGGTATATAGCATTAGTTGTGAATGTGGAAAGAGCTACATTGGCCAAACGGTGCGGTGTGTTCACCAACGTTGTCTAGAACATGCACGACACGTTCGTCTGGGGCAGAAAGACAAGTCTGCGGTGGCAGAACACAGCCTAGAACATGGCCATGGTTTTGATTTCGAAAATACCAGAGTACTGGCGCATACTGGGAGCTTCTGGAACAGCATCCTTACGGAAGCAGTAGAAATTCGTCTTGCGTCTAACCTCGTCAACCGCGACAGCGGGTACCAGCTAAGTGAAGCCTGGACGCCAATCATCAATACTATTCGTCGACAGCGCGACCGGGACGCATTACACAGCGTGTCCAGATCAACGGGAAGTTCGGTAGTAACATAAGCAAGCAATTTGTTACTCAAGCATTAATGATCAGCTTACGGGAAATATTTTGCCTTCTGATTTTTCCTTCTATCGAACGATGTGTTGATACGAGGCAGGACCCCGGCTACGATTGGTTACAAATCTGACCAATCACGTGGCAGCATGGCTCAATATGAGGCCCGCAATGGATCCGTGTTGACCCATCAGTTTGATAATCAATTTATGGTGAATGCTTTGTTTTCGGATATCATCTTCGAAGGAGCGATGACTTTAAGCCCGTCCGCTACATGCCATGTGAAAAAGGACATCAAATCTAGCCGTAACACCACCTTGGCATCGATTCAAGCCGCAACGAGATTTGACCCCTGCTACGACTGGTTCTACAGCCGACCAATCAGAGGTTAGCAGCGGTAATCTGGTCTAGCTCAGCAACTTCGCACGTTCCTGACCTCACTTCACCGGAAGATGGCGCCGATGATTCAGAGCGCCGAAATATCGTGTGATTACGATAACACACCTATAACTCGGCTAGTCACCCGAGAACATTATTTGGCTTTTCTAATGTTTTCACTAACGTGTGGGGAAAGTTGTGAAAGCTTCATTGGAGGTGTGAACTCAAGTTGGTTGGAGCTATCTGTGATCTTCAATGATGTGTTCATATGCCACCCCTGATTTAAATGGTATAATTTTATCTAAATAGTTTGCGGAGGGATTCTTCTCATTTTTTTTCCTCTTCTTGAATCTGTGGTAGTCTACCATAACTTTGACCCAATAGTCTTCTATGTTTGGATTCTTTTGAGAAAATATATAGTATACAGTGTTTCCCATTAGCCATATTAAGTAGTCTCTTCTATGTTTCGTGGCTGAAGCAGAGTTTGAATACATGAAGCAGATAATTGAGGATGTAGGTTTCAATAGGTATGTTGAGATGAAGAGATTAGCCCAAGATAGGGAGAGATGAAGGATTGCATGAAACAAGTCAAGAAACTGACAACAGAAAAATAAAAACTATTTAAATTTTATATTTCTATTTCTTACTTTAACACCTTTTAAAGTTATTTGGCTATTCACTTTGTATTAACCTCACCATCACTCCTACTTTGCATGAAAGAAACATTATTTCATTCATATGGTGAGATTCTATCTCTGTGCACCCATCTTTCTGGTTAGGCATATCTTGCTTCTTCTACATACCAAAGTACTTTAAAAAATGCACAAAATTCAAAATATTTTGGGAATGTTATTACTCTCCTCTTGTCTTTAGTTTTGGTAAATGGTTGGTTTAAGTTGCTTACTCCCCTTTGTTTTCATACATGTATTTTACTGTAAAAATAAATCATGCAGATGACTTAAGTATTCCATTGGCTTGAAGAGAATGCTAAGAGAACTAAGTCCAACAAAAATTTCCACCGATTTAACAATGCTGCAAGACCATGAAGCCATGAATATGTTACCTCCAACAATCACAGTACATTCCACATGAACTTATATTTACAAGATTTAAAATGTTTCCAATGTCAATAATTTAATGTCAATAGTATATGAATTTAATTATTTTAATATACAATATTATTACAAAATTAAAACAAAAAATCGAAGAATAATTTACTGATGCAAGCCATTATGCTAATCATATATGGCAGGAAATGCAGCTCAGTATTTTAGGGCATTTCGTAAACAATTCGGAGAGGATATAATTAGTGAATTCTACTTGAAAAAATTAGGGTATAACTAGTATTATTGCAGTTCATTTTATACTGACAATATTTATCCCAAAACCATTTACCGACTCTCAAACAGTTCTTAGTGAGTTATAAAAACACCGACCTGTCGCACAGCAGCAGGAGTCGCAGTGGCCATGATGGACGCGTGGGTGCTGTCGTCCCTGCTCACTGTGGTGCCTGGCCTCTCACGTGACTGCGTTGGCTGCTCCTCCACCTGTACACCAGCAAGCCACCCGCACCCAACCCCATAAAAGCCACAGCACAAAGCAGACAACACAGGCTACACACACCTGGCTGTAAAATTAGCAGCTTGCTTGCTTGCTTCTGCACACCATTTGGTTTTCAAAATCCAATGGTCATAAAGGAATAAACTTTTATTTGAAGCGTATTATATATCTACATTTTCAGATTTGGAAAGAATCCATTTTGTTGAGTTTTCAGAGTGATATCCATCTGAAGAATAGCATATTTCTCTTAACATTCAAAATAATGGGAACAGTGATAAACCTATCCAATTTTTAATTGCACCAACAAGACCATAAACATGAAACGTTCAGTACAAGGAGAACAAAAATCTGTTTTCAATGAGCAGAATGTCTTTAATTAGGAATTGGTAACCTTCATACACCAGTCAGTGCAACAGATGATTAAAATGTACAGGAAAGAAAGAATGTAATGACTCCTAGGCTGGCATATCTTTCAAAAATTTAAATCGGAGCTAATGCCGTAGCCAAAATGGATTTTCTTCAGAGCAAGTAAGAACCTGGCATGAATATGCTCAATGAAAGTGTTTCCTGTACTTTTTAATATGTTAACACCACACAATCATCTCTGGTTTGATGGTTTATATTTATTCTTAATAATACATTCACATTTTAATTAACAAGTTATCTTTGAACTTTATTGTATGCTGATTTAATCCCAACAAATACTTAAGGTAATTTTCAGTTGAAAATCAATGTTTAAAGATTGACAATATGAGAGCTTTAATACAAGTAACTAAATATTTCACAAGTGAAATATAAAGAATCTTGAAGATTCATCAGGACATGGATTTTTTGATACCATCATAAAACAGAACATCAACCCATGAAGAAAAAGTATCAGATGTTTTAATTTACTGAACATCAGTTATCTGTTAGATACAATGATTGATCATTGCACTTTAAAATTTTGGTTTGAAAAACTAATATATATATATATAGGTTATTAGGAAACAAAGTTGATGAAATATATATATATATATATATATATAAGGTGCTAAGTAGCGAAAAGGAATTGAATTAGGATAGGAATATGAGCCACCACTTACCTTTAGATGATGGATCTGTGGCACAAACACACAGAAAAGACAAACACAACTGATAGGGAAATTTTCAGGACAAGC
The DNA here is from genome assembly GCA_031002005.1 of Vandiemenella viatica. Lineage (NCBI taxonomy): Eukaryota > Metazoa > Arthropoda > Insecta > Orthoptera > Morabidae > Vandiemenella > Vandiemenella viatica. The sequence continues at coordinate 189,636,579 of CM061920.1, forward strand.
CCTTTATCATCAGGAGAACATTATGGGAAGTGGGTGATGTTGGATACCATCTCCCAGAAAGACTGTTGGCCAGGAAAATGGTGGTGTTAAATTTGAACAGAGGAAATGTAGGGGCAGTGATTCATAGCCAATACCCGAGCATAGATAAATATCCAAAATGATCTCTGGTCAGTGGGAAGAGCAAAATATAATTATATATATATATATATATATATATAATTTTTTTAAACCAAACTCTTTATGGAGTAAACATCACCTTAGGTTAATGGTAGTTCGATATAGGTGGTGGGAATGGAGGCAAAGAGAGGATTAAAAAAGGGTAAACATAAGTAAAAATAATAATGATCGGGTATTATCTGAAGTTGAGACCAGGTGGTTGCCTTGTGCCAAGTTTTTACTGGTAGGCAAGTTCCCACCTTCTCCGAGTTCAGAGGAGCTGCTGCTATTAGGGAGGACTCTGATGGCCCGGACCGTGAAACAAGAGTTGAAATTATTCGAGTCATGGGTGATGACATGGGCAGCAACTGGGTACACCTACCCTTTATCTCCTTCCCAAAATCGATAAACCTGGCAATCTAGGATGCCCTATTGTTGCAGCCTATGGATCACCAACTGAGAGCATCTCTGCCTACCCATAGTTAGTCAGCTCCCTAACAGCACCTAACATTTTCTCTTCCGGTTTTCTACCATACCCACCTCTCTTCCTTCCAACTCCATACTGGTTACCATTGATGTCATGTCCTCTAACACAAACATTCCACACTGGCATGGCCTCACGGCAATGGAACATTTTCTGGACCAGCGCCCTCCCTACAGCTTCCCCATTACATCCTTTCTCATCAAATTGGCGTACCTGATTCTCAACAACAACTAATTCTCCTTCAAAGGCAACATATATCCCAAACCTGTTGCACTGCAATGGCCCTCTCTTCAGATGATCTGTTCATGGGCCATCTGGAACAGACATTTCTGGAGGAAGTCCTACTCAAACCCCTCATTTCGCTTTGATTCATTGATGACATCTTTATGATTTGGACGCATGGAGAATACAAATTACTAAACTTCCTGAACCATCTCAATTCCTTTAGCATGCTGAAATTCACTTGGACCTACTCCCACACCCAGGCCACATTCCTGGATTTGGATTTGTCCCTCTCCAATGGCTTCCTCAACTCTCCAGTCCTGATCAAACCCACCAACTTTCAACAGTATCACCATTTCGACAGTTGCCACCCGTACCATACAAAACGTTCCCTTCCCTACAGTCTTGGCATTCGTGGTCCAATCAACAGTCCTTCATGGATAATTCAAACAGTATTTCACAAGCATTGATTTCTTGCAACAACCCTCTGACTTTGGTGAACAAACAGCTTTCATGGGCAACATTACAACCTACTCAGCCCATCAGTCATCCGAAACCTGCAAAAACCAATCACAAGCTATTCTTGGTCACACAATACTATCCAGATCTAAAAAACATCTACAGAATCCTCCAGCAGGGCTATGATTTCCTACAAACATGCCCTGAAATGAGATCCATTCTTCCTAAAATCCTCCCTGCCCCTCCTAGAACTTGTTTCAGCAGACCTCCTAACCTCGTCGAACTTCTAGTCCACAAACATAGTCTTCCTCGTCCTAACAGTCAGCCCCAATGCTCTTTCCCATGCAATAGACCCCACTGCAAGATGTGTGACAAACACCATGCCTCCACCACTTTCACGAACCCTGTAACAGGGGAAAGCTATCCTATTATAGGACACGCCACATGTGAAACCTCCCATGTAATTTACCAGTTAACATGCAACCACTGCCTGGCTTCATATATAGGTCTGACCACAAATCCACTTTTAAGAATAAATGGTCACTGACAGACAGTGTTCACATGGAACCCAAAGCACCCAGTTGCTGCCCATGCCATCACCCATGACTCGAATAATTTCAACTTGTTTCAAGGTCTGGGCTATCAGAGTCCTCCCTAATAGTAGCAGCTCCTCTGAACTCAGAAGGTAGGAACTTGCCTACCAGTACAAACTGGCAACCACCTGGTCTCAACTTCAGATAATACCCGATCATTATTATTTTTACTTATGGTTACCCTTTTTTAATCCTCTCTTTGCCCCCATCCCCACTACCTGTATCGAACCACCATTAACCTAAGGTGATGTTTAATTCATAGAGTTTTTTATTTAAAAAAAAAATTATTATTATTATATAATTATTTTTTATTTTTTAAACATATCTATACATGGAAAGGACACCCAACACTTAACACAGTTGAAAGGAGGAGGGCAGCAGCAACACAAAACACCACACAAACAAAGAAAATACAATATTTCAGGAGAAACCCCCTTTTTCTAGTTAACAGAGGTAGGTGGCTGGCATGTTTTGCAACTGGATGGGCCTCATTGTTAGTATATACTGTCTGCCTGTGGTTTTCATTCTGATAGCTAGGGGGTTAGTAACGAGGCCTATATATGAGCCGGAGCAATGGAAGCATGTAAGTTGATATATGACCAACAATGGGGAATGTTTCACCTGTGGTAGCATTGGAGTAAGTGGTAGGGGCTTGTAAGCACCTTAGAATTTTGGCAAATTCTAGTTTTGCTTAGGCGGGACTTAGAAATTTCGAGAAGCTCAGTTTTCAACTTTAAGGAATTTTCCTGTAATCGTTCCCCATAGTTACAATTTGCTATAAAAATCATTTTAAAGTGTATTTATTATATCGGGAAACGTTTGGTTTAGGAGATATTCCGCTTTGTTAATGTTTTGAAATACGTGATCAGAATGGTAAAATTCTAAGATCTGTAATATTTTTAAATCGAGGAAAACAACAACCGAACTTTTATCACCAGCTGTAGTCAGCACTATCCCCGATATTTTGGTAATAAAGTTAAGTAATTTGGTAAAGTCTAACTAGCAATTTTAATTAAGAGAAAAAATTAAGCTTTTTTATTAAAAGAGATATTAAATTAAAAATTACATCAGCAGATAGACCTAATTAAGACAATTTCATAAATATATTGGTTTCCATAAAAAGTTTTATCATTTGTCTGGTAATTAAGTTTTGAAAAATAGATTGTCGCGGATTGTTGTTGATGCGCGTAAAATTCCAGAACACTTAGGGATTTTCCCCAAATTTGAATGTGTCACTACGTGGAGTTTTAAACAGCCAAAACTTTAAAACTAATTACTCTAAATTTCTCACGGGACTGCCATTGGACTTCTAGTAGATAAGTCCAGATACTGTCAAAGTTTGAACATTTTTAATAGTCGGGATCGTCAAATAAATAACACACACTTTGAGCTACGCGGAAGCAAAAAGATATGATACAGTTGCTGACGTCACTGGTTCTAGTCTTTTCTATAAAAAGACCCCGCCGCCATTATGGATTGTCTGTTGCTGCCTATCGTCTGTTCCTGCCTGTGGTCTGTTCCAGTCTGGCGTCTGTTTCGGTCTGTCTTTCGTCGCGCTGGTTGTAACTCGCCATGCTGGCTAGTTCGACCATGTTGAAACTTTGGTGTCGTGTTACATCGTAACTTTAATGACTGCTAAAAACTTTTAAATTTACTAAAGGGGTTCGGTCGGTTAGATTTCTCTCCACAATCTGCAACTTTTGGAAAAGTATGTTCGATCTGCCAATTCAACTTTTAGGATGCTATTTTGAACTTTTGGTTTTCCTTTGAATAAATTTGAAGATTTTGGAAAGTGAACTGTTGTTATTTCGTAGTTAACTGATAACCTTTTCTCTATTTGTGGGTTAACAAATATTGTGGCGACCTCAAGCATTCAAGTTGAATTATCCTGGCTACATGGTCAAGTCAAAATTATTTCGTAAGTTTTCCAGAGAACTGTGAGTCATCATCAAGAGTGCAAGTTGAGGCACTAAGGCTATACTCAGCCCCGGTATCAGCCTTGGGTCTTACAGGCTGGATGCATGTTGGTATTTTACAATGGGGTCTGTTGCACGGGAATGATCCCTGTGGTAGTTTGGGGGAATTACTGGGCAAGTACTTGTGAACTAAGATATTTTTTAGATTTGGTGGTTTACTGCCGCACGTACATGTTTTAGCAGACCACCAAATTTCAAAATTTGTTTTTTTTTTTTTTTTTTTTTATATATGTATCCTTACCTAGTTATGTTGAGCTACCACTTTCAATTATAATATACCATCTACAGGATCGATTATTAATTCAATATTTGAGCTCTCCCCCCCCCCCACCCTTACACTACAATCCGCGCTGGAGATGCCATTCACCAGACAGCGGTCTGTGTTCACATCTGACTCCGCCTGTAGGCCGAAATATTGCGCTTTGCTTGTGTTTGGTGGTTTTTTTTTGTGTTCGTCGTCCCAGCCACCTTCATCTGTCGTAAGTGTAGGGCCTTATTTCCCTACCCTTCCTTAGTTTTATTGCCTTAAAGCATTTTCCTGCTCATTATATATATATAAAATTTATTTTTTCATATTTAGATTTAATTATATTTTGCTCTTCCCACCAACCAGAGGTAATTTTGGATATTTATCTATGCTCGGGTATTAGCTCTGAATCACTGCCCCTATGTTTCCTCTGTTAGAATTTACCCCCACCATTTTCCTGGCCAAAAGTCTTTCTGGGAGACGGTCTCCAACACCACCCACCTCCCATAATGTTCTCCTGTTGATAAGGGCTTGTACCGAAAATTGCTTTAATCGTTGTCTTTGTGTCTAATCTGGGTGTTCGTACCCCACATCCATCATCTAAAGGAAAATGGTGGCTTATTTCTCTCTCTCTCTCTAAATATATATAGTAACCAGGAAACAATAGGAGCTAAGTAGTGAATGGATATGCAAAAAGGATAGCAAAATGAACCTCCACTTACCTTAGATGATGGTTTCATGGGGTGAACACACAAAAATGCACAACAGGAAAAACAATTAATATTTCAGGACTTGGCCCTTCGTCAACAGTAGAACATTATGGAGGGAGGGTGGTATGGGAGACTCACACCAAATGACTGTTAGTAAGAAATGTGATGGGGGTAAATTCAAACAGAGGACAGGGAGAGGGGGGACAGTGAATTGGAGCTAGTACCTGAGCAATCCAAAATGTTTGAAAAAGTGCAGAAACATATATTAAAATGTTCATAACATAAATTTGAGAAAGTAAAAGTAAACAAAATCGAAAAAATACAATAATAATAAAAATAAAAAGAGTCTATGTAGTTAAACATCACCTCTGGTATGTGGTGGTTCAATACAGACAGTGGGCATGAAGGCAAGGAGATGTTAGAGGGAAGGAAAAGTACTGAGTGGGTATTACAAATTGAGACCAGGAGGTTGCCTTGTGCCTTGTTTGTATTGGTAGGCAAGTTCCCATCTTCTGAATTCATAGGACCTGCTGTTGTTTGGCAGGACTCTGATAGTATGAATCATGAAACAAGAATTAAAATTATTAGTGTCATGGGAGATGGCTTGGATAGCTACTAGATGTTTTGGATTTTGCGGGGAAAACTGTCTGACGGTGGCCATTCATTCCAATGGTAATCAAACCTATACAGGAAGCCTGGCAGTGTTTGCAGGCTAGCTGGTATATTACATGGGAGGTTTCACAGGTGGTGTATCCGATGATAGGAAAGCTCTCACCAGTGACAGGGTTGGTGAAAGTGGTGGAGGCATTGTGTATGTCACACATCTTACAGTGGGGTCTATTGCATGAGAAAGATCCTTGGGGCTGTCTGATGGGGCAAGGAAGACTGTGGTTGTGGACTAGGAGCTGGCAGAGGTTGGGAGGCCTGCTGAAACAAGTTCTGGGAGGGCCAGGGAGGATTTTTGGAAGAATGGATCTCATTTCTGTGCAGGTTAGTAGAAAATCATAACCTTGCCAAAGGATTTTACTGCTGGATTCAAGGCCAGGTAAGTATTGTATAACCAGGACTGGACTATGTTGTTTACTGGGGGTTTGGAGCAGTCAATAGATTGAGCAGGTTTCAATGTGGCTCGTGAAACTTGCTTGTGAACCAAAGCTGGGTGATAGTTGTGAGATACCAATGCTTGTGAGATATTGATTTAATATTCCATAAGGGATTTCTGGTTGGAAAATATATGACTGCCTTGAATTCCAAGACTGTATGGGAGGAAATGTTTGGTGCCATATGGGTGGCAACCGTCAAAACGGAGGTACTGCTTTGAGTTAGTGGGTTTGGTGTGGACTGAGGAGCTGAGGTGGCTATTGGAAAGGGACAGGTCCACATCCAAGAATGTGGCCTAGGTGTGGGAGTAGGTACATGTGAAGTTCAGCAAGTTATTACAGGTATTTAGATTAAGCAGGGTGCGGTTATAGGTACATTCTAAGTATTATATAGTCTTTCAAAACTGGTTGATTTATGAGAAAGGAAGGAGTGATTGACACTTTCCTTGAGGTCACGATGGCTAAGAACCAAGTATGTGCATTTTAACAGCAACTGTTCCAAGACATAATTCAAGACATCCATTAAACTGAAATGAAAAAATTACCTTTTGGATGTGCTTCATACATACCTCAATATTAAAAGAGACCTCAACAGCACATTTTATCAGTAAAGGCAAAATGAATTTTAATGACAATTTTTGATAGTAATATTTACATTTTAAGGCATTGACTAATTCATAATTGTATTATATAAAAAATAATATTGAACAGAAGTTATTTACAAAAAAAAAGAAAAAAATACTATTAAGTTTTTCCAAGTTCGGTGACCAAATTTTAGTAATTGTAGTTTACTCTAATTCCATTAAATCAAAATTTCAACTACTAAACTGATAAATTTGACCGATATGTATTTTTACCCAACTTGACATATATTGTCTAGAAAAATAATGTTGTACTTGAGTTAAACCTGTACTGAATAATAATGCACAAATACATATCCCTGAAAGGCACACAGGGAAAACTCTTTAGATTTCTTCTATGATGACTCTTAAAAGGGATATAAAGAAAGTTTGCAATTGTCTTATTAATGAGTTTCATACATCTTGTTAATGTAAACCTCAAATACCCTAAATGTGAAAGTATGCATTGATTACACCAATACTAAAATTGGATGACCAAGAAACCAATATTACTGATTAATCTGTGTAACTAGTAAAATTAGAAGACTGTGCAGACATAAATACCAGATTAAGGGTGAGTGGGTCACACAAAAGCATTGTGATCTTTGTGCTGGCAGGCCCTGTAAAGATATCATCTATTTACAGAACCTCAAAGAAAAATAGTATGCAAGGAACCTGGAAACAAAGGTATTTATAGATTCAAAGAAAATACGGAACTCTGCATCATTAATAAAGGGATTGAGTCCTGGAGCAAATAGAAATAAAAAATTAAATTTTGAACAAAAGAATTTATACAGGTGTTCAAAAGAAGTTTTAAATAGTTTAGGTAATGATAATGACCATCAGAATAAGACAAAAATTTCTAACAAACATAGGGCCCCAAACACATACCTTCGAAGTTAATGACATCTGTCTTTGATAATGCTGGCCTTTGCTCTTTCATGTAAAAATTGCACACTCTTTGAAACTGTCTTGGTGGGTCCTGTATGTGCTGACATTGAAGACATGATCCTGGAGTGCCTGAACATCGTTAAGACACACTACCATGATTGCAATGATGTACCTTACACAGCAGGCACTATGAACACATCTATGATTTTTTTTTTTACAGTACCGTAGCATAGCGTAATGGTTTAGACCTTCCCAATTAATAATGTGCAGACATTCCAGATCACATTTTCAATGAATGTCAGCATATACAGTACCAATCAAAACAATTTCAAAGAGTGTGTGATTCCTTATGCTGAAGGGCGGATGGGTGGACATCACATTTCGCACCTGCTATTAACTAGGAAGGTATGTGTTTGCAGCCCAATGTTTATTAGTATGCACCAAGATAAGACTAAAATGTCTATCACCTCCTAAAATATTTGATACTTTTTTTTTAACATCTTGAAGAGAAACTTGATCTTCTGAAAAGATTTAAAAAATGAATGAAATAGAAAATTCCAACTAGGTTCACCAATTAACTTCAATATTTTATTATTTGCTGGTAACAAGGTAGCAAATCCATACTGATGATGTAACTGGACAAAGCATTTGAAAAAAAAAGAGCGAAAGATTCAAAATATAATTTGAGAAAAAAAGTAGTATTTCATTTTGACCTGGATCAAACCAAATAAAACCATTTAAGGTAGGATGCAAGAGAAGTAAAGATATCACAAAATGAACAAAAGTGGCTAATTTGGTATAAGCATATAAGAAAAATAAATTAAGGGATGTAGCTAATAAGGAAAAAGATGATTAAGTCCTAATAGAAGTTCACGAATCTATCAACACTAAGACAATTAAGAGAATAAGATGTCTAAAGCTGCAAATACTGGCAGTTTTGATGTGGGAAACTGTAAATGCTCCACACTGGTCTTTAACAAATGAAGAATAGATGAAACAACCAGCAAAAAAATATTTACCTGTAAAATGAAAGTTATGTTTTGTTACTTACTTCTGAAATTAAGATTAATAGAATGTGTCAAGTTCTACTGGGTTATAATAAACCTCACCCGACATATACTGTTCATAACAACAAGGAAAACTAGTTTCTTTACAACTTAATAAGGCTGCAATATTCACTACTTCTACTGGTACAAGTCTCTCTCTTGTCTAAACCTACATTAACACCATACAAATCTGAACTACTAATGTGTGTACAGAGCTACAACAGAAACCAGTTATCAAAGTGCATTGAAGAAGGGGGGCAAACTTGCTGTGAACAAACTTTTACACAGTGCAGTGAGAAAGTCTAAATCCAAATACATTTAAAAAATAAGGAAAAGCAGCAACATATAAATAAATAAAAAACACATACTCCTTTAATTTACAAATAAATTAATTGAAATAAACTCAAAAGAGACAGACACTTTGAACTAATAATACACTTTCCAGTCTCCATTTAATGTGAACATAAAGTAATAATGCTTTCTGTCTTAAGAAATATCAGAAGTTCCCAAAAATGAGTTACAGCAGTTCTGAGTATCTCATCCTCTAGCAAAACATCATCAAGGAAATTTTCAGGTAGTATAGAAAACAGATATAGCAATACAAAGACAAATCATATCTATTAAAAATATTGGTTAGTTATAGAATGACCACAAATGAAATGACCTGGATTTGATCTCCAACTATTAAACAGTACAGGTACCATACTCTATTTCATGTGCAGAAACAAAATACATTCAATTTTTAGAGTCAACATTGGGCTACATTACAAGAAGGGTGTGTAAAAGACGACTTCTTTTTCACATAAAGACTCTGTGTAATGGTATGAAGTTTGTCACAATGGAAGGTTTGTCTACTGAAGGATGTCAGTAGATTGTGAAAATTTCCTGTCAAAAATCTCGAACAAAAAGTGGGGGTATTAACTATACAGGAAATCAAATTCACAGAGTAAGAGAGCAACATTAAATTTAACACACAAGGAATTATTAAGTAATGCAATTAAAAGATTATTGATAGAAGAATGAGGAATAATGTATGGAAGGAAAGAGATGACCATTGTCATAAACTAGTGATTTATTTCAGGAATAAAGTAATTGCAAAATTTCCCTTTGTGTGAATGGGGGTGGGGAACTTAAGATATTCATAAAATACAAAAGAGGGTGTCTTCAGTTTATCTTGTTGCTGACTAATCCAAAATCTAGCTGGGAGCCATTGTATTGGTTAAACTGACCCAAGTTCTTTCCAGGTGGATGCACTAGTAAAACTGAAACACACACTGTGCTTCTGAAATCTTTAATAGTGTCTCTGAGGAACTGTTATACAGAAGCAGTCCCCTAAATTACTGCAAAAAAAATAAAAAAAGACTCCGAAGTATGTACAGGTCATTTTATTCGAGTTCATCCATTATTAATATGAAATGAACGTACAATCTGTCTGGGCAAGGGGGCGGGGCTCGTGACATCTTCCTGGCGTGATACCACGATGCGAACGGTGCTGCCAGGGACTGCATCTCTGAGTACAGCCACTGCCTCTGCCTGTGTCTTTCCTGTCATCTGCACACCATTCACTTCCAGCAGCCGATCCCCTGGCCGCAACCGCCCGTCCTCCACTGCTGCACCCTGCATGCACATTGTGCATGTGTTTTTGAATTTTGTACTCAGACCATTACATTTTACAACTTCAATAACTTAGATTTTCAGTAGAACCCAAGGAAATCTTAATCATTTTCAAAATATAGGCATTATTTAAACACAGATATGAGAATTCAGATTTATCCTGATAATGGGGCTTCTAAGTAAATCCTCAAAGTTTAGGTGAAAACTCAACAAAACTGACAAATGAGTGTAGCACATGATAACATTTTTCACTTAAACTGACACATTTGCTCGTTACTAACAAAAACACAGTTTTTACACTAGCATAATGTTTTTGCATCAGCTTTAATTTCTCATATAATTAAACAGAGGGATGTTTACCAATTCCTTAGAAGTACAATCAAACTGTTTGAAAACAGAAGTATCTAGACCGACACACTTAAATCACTTTTAATGACATTCACTCTAATGATACTGAGGAAAAATGGAATGGCTTTTAGGCATTATTAATAACAAGTGATAGGGAAAATAATCCATCACTCAACAAAGTTGAAGGCTGTGACAAGTATACAACACATGAGACAAACACAAACATTCAATCATTCAGTTTAAAATCTCATTTACGTGGAGAGGATTGGCCTATTGGCAGGGGAGGTGTGCACACACCAGAGCTGACCTCACAGCTGGCTAGGGTGTGAGTGGTAGAGACAGTGGGGGTGAACTGTTGTGACGTGAATTATCGATATATCACAGGAAGAGACTAAAATATTAATTATATATACATATTCTATAGAGTACCTGGCATTGCCCAGAATGATACTGTACGATATAAGTTGATTTGCCCATACAGTAATTTTAGTTGCACAATTTGAAACGCGTGTCAAATTCTTCCCAGTCTTACTGGAAAAACGAAAAGAAGACAAAAAAAAAAAAATCTTTTTAGAAAGTTCGACAGATGTCTGAAGTGGCTGATCGGACAGGGTTGGGGACGGGGGGAGGTGAGGAGAAGCAGTTTTCATTCTGAGGGTTAGATTAGAGAAGATTTTTTACCGCTTTGAATGGTAATTTTTTCAAGAACAAAATTCTAGAGAGACGAAGACCATTAGGACAAGAAACATGAGATGTCATACTATATATAATCTCTGCACTGAAGGAGTCTCAGTGTGATGTTACAGAAATGAGTGACTGGGCATGGTAATGCTCTGGCCTCACATTCGGGGGGATGTGGTTTTCAATCCCCATCAGACAATCCAGATTTGGGTTTTCCATGGTTTCCTCAAATCACAAATGACTTAAAAAATGCCATGGCCAAACTACTCGCCATTCATGTCGCCCAGTCCATTATGAGGAGTAAAACCAAAAGCAAAAAAAGGGAACATGCTGTTAAAAAATTTGAAATTACAAACACATTTTCATTTCCTCCTCCGGCTGCAGAACATGTAGCATCATAAGACTTATTGCAGCAGATTCTAAGTCAAATCATAAACTTTCAAATTTTCTAAATCAGAATATAAGGTTTATTACTGTGAATATCCCATGAAAATTGATTCAATAGTTTGCAAATTATGTCAGATTATTTGCTAAAAATGTTGAAGTTCAGAACAGATTTCAATTTCCAGCACCTTTTAATCAAATTTTGTGTCAATCTCTAGATTTGCCATATTTATTTGATTGACTAACCAATCCCCCATGTAGCCATAAAGAGATGGGCTGGCGTTGATTTATTCCTACAATATTTTTAGCTGCTCAATTAGGAACATATGTGCCAAATTTCATCGAAATAATCTCACCATTCACGCAGCAATAGACTTCAGGAATTTGAAAAAGACGGAATCATTCAACAACAAATTATAAAATATTGGAAATAGATTACTTAATGACATAATTAATTGTAAAATCCAGTATTATAGGAGAAAGTGGCACATATATAACACAGAATATGTCCCAATTTGCATAACTACCCAAAAATTTGCAACCTGTAGTTGAATAACAAGTATTCGGAATTATTTTCCTACACTGCCTTTAATGCCAACACTAAAGGGTTTAAACAGTTCACTTTCATGTTAAAACCCACCAGATATGCATCACTCACTATTAACAGTGAATATCAATTCACTTCGAAACAACAGAGGTTGTAACTATGCACACTGAAATATTAGCTTCAAGAAGCAAAGAAGCTCTCAGACATTTTTCCATTATAACATTAAAACTAATTTACATAGTTTCCTCGTGTGCCATTCTCATTCAGTAGAGCCATCTATAAGGTTTAAAGACTGAAAAACCAAAATTTGTAGAAGTGGTAACACAGAAGTAATATAGCTATTATTTTATACAAAGTGTAACATATGCATTTAGTTGGTATTGCATCTTTGTTGTTTTACATTATACATTCAGACTTTCATTTAATGCTCCAGTGTTATGTAAAATTAAAACATGAGACAAACCCAACAATTCAATTCTGCTCCTAAGCTTTAAAATGGTAAAAACCCCATAGAAAACTCCTTAGAGAGTTTTTTTGGAACATATAAACACATTTTTTGTTTTATAGACACACATATTGCAGGTATTGGTAAAATGTCAGAGTAGATACACATGAATATAAAAATGTATATCTTACTAAAGTGACAAAAAATAAATTTTAAAAGAATTTTATTAAAATTATTACTAGTTAAATAAAATAAGTGATAGGTTAAAAGAAGGGTTTATCGGTGATTGAGGCCAGGAGAGTGCCTGGTATCCAGGATATTTTGGTTTGCAACTTCCCATCTCCGAAGTTCTAATGCAGAGGTGATTTTGGGGAAAACTCCAATTGCTATCACAGTGAACCAGTCATTGAGATTGTTAGATTTGTTGTTATTAGCATGTTCTGCTACTGGAAAAGATATGTTGTGGGGTGCAGACTGCTTAAACACCCAGAATTTCTCAATACCTTAACAATATCCATTCCATAAATTTCACCCAGACTTATTCTCACACAGACATCAAGCTCCTCGATGAGAACATTGCTCAAAGGCTGAGCAATGCCTTCAGGGGTGGATCCATGAATCCAGGGGGGGGGGCTAGGGGGCTCAAAAGCCCCCCCCCCCCCAAGTATCTTGGTCCACCCCCAACATTGTAATTTTGGAGGCCTTTTTTTTATTTTTTTAGCTCTAGTGATCCAAGGAAAGAGGAGACCATAAAGACTACCCTTTGCCCAACTCAAGCCCCCCCCCCATCCTGTATCCGCCCCTCGTGCCCTTCATACTTCTGTCAACATTAAACCCATTAATATGGAGCAATATCTACACCTTGACAGTTGCCATCCATCGCATACCAAACATTAACTCTTTACAACCTTACCGTCAAAGTACAGTAAAACTCCAGTTATCCAAATCAATTGGGACTGGACCACATTCGGATAATCGAAAATTTGGATAACTCGATTTTTTCCGAAAATGGATCTATTTAATTAATTACTGTATGTATGTTGAAAATGGGAGGAAAAAACTGTATTTAAAGGAAAAGAGCTTTTAATTTGTTGAATGAAAAGGCAACACTTTTACATGTTAAGCATAGTTACAAGTGCTGTACGTTAGTACAGTATGTACAGTACGTACCATACTGTAAATAAAAGTCATTGCTTGCTGAACATCTCTGTAAGCTGTTTGACTGTATTCATCTGTTTTCTAGCAGCAAAGTTGCTCATCCGCTTGACAGTGAGAAGTTTCATTTGGTATGTAGGCAGAATCATTATTTTCTGAATCGCAGTACGTTTCCGTTTTAATTAAAAAAGCTATTCGGATAAGGGACCGTGCACAAACTACGTGGCTCAGTCCAGGGGGGGGGGGGTTGGCTGGAAGGCTACGCTGGGCTACGTGGGGGGTGGGGGGAGGGGGGGCGGGGGGGCGTTCTGAGCCAGGCCACGTAGCTTTCCTTTCATAACATTTTTCACAGTTAAAATGAGGAACAGAACACACAACAACATGTGAATATTAATTTCCTTCATTTAATTATCTCCGTATGTAATTTACAATAGTCTGACAGGAGAAAACAGAACAAAACATCTTCTGAAATCAAAAGGGGAAAAAAGCTACGTGCTATGTGGGAGGGGGGGGGGGAAGGTAGAGGCAAAAGCCACGTGGGGCTATGTGGGGGGGGGGGGGGTTCACAACAGGCCAAAATGGAGCTACTTGGTTTATGCACGCTCCCTAATCGGCATTCGGATAATTGGAGTTCTACTGTAAGAGGTATCTGTTCTGATGTTGATTCCCTCTCCGAGTACTCCCTAAACCCATCCCAAGCCCTTATTTTCTGGTGTTATCCTATGGATCTCATACATACACATTTCTCTTGTGGAATGTCCCACCCTCCACATGACAACTCTTGCTTGGCACATCCAAAAACCTGCCTTTGTCACCCAGTTCTCTCCTGATCTCAGGTCCATCAATCAAATCTTGCAACATGGACATCCTTTGCCCCTTTCCAGAAATGCTCACCCTTCTACCCATAACTCTACCCCCTGTATCCTCCCCCCCTCCCTGCACACGTTTTAGCAGACCACTCAATCTTATAGGAGAAAATCTTGGTCCACGACTACCCTCCTTCAAATTTTTTATAACCACCACACGAATCTTTTCCATGTAACAGACCTTGCTCCAAAAACCTGCAGCATGCATCCACCAGCTATGACATGTTTCAATCCTACCACAGTGAAAACAAACATCTTTACTGGACATGCTACACAACTTACTTCATATACTATCTTATCTGATGTCACTTCACTAGTTCCTAAACAGGACTCACTAAAAACCAACTTTCAAATAAAATTATTGGTCACAGACAAACAGTCCATGTCCACAATGCATATCTTCCAGCACCCAACAAACCAATAACCATAAATCTAATGACATCTGTCACTGCTTTACTGTGACAACAATCAGAGTTTTCCACATAACTACCAGTGCATCAGAACTTCAGAGATGGGAACTTGTTTACCAAAATATCCTATATACTAGACATCCCCTTGGCCTCTGACACCAACAAAACCTCTACTATTTAAACCATCACTTATTTCACTTTACTTAATCTAGGAATAATTTTAAGAAATTCTTTGTAAATAACTTTAGTTTTTCCAATAAACTTTCAAAGACAGTTGAGAGGGTTCCTTACAACACTTAAAATTGATAGAAAATTATTTTAGAAGCATTTTTCATTAGTTTGAGAGTTGGAAACCATGTTAGCGAGTATAATTCTGTTTATTTTAGAAGTCGTATGAAGACTTGTGACCCAAAAACGCATAGTAGAAACATCGATACTATTGCCCTTTAAAGGTCGGATTCCAAAAGAAATCCTTTCTTAATGTATGATTAAAGATGATAACTCATTTATTGATTTTGGTTAGGTATCCAAGGAGAAGCGACACAAAGAAAAAAAATGAATTTTAGAAATATTGTCATTTTTGCACCTTAAGGGTCGAATTTGAAAAAAAAAAAAAATCTTAAAATGTGATGTGAACAAAGTGGACACCTTAATCTTTAAATTGATACCTCATTTATCAATTTCGGTTAGGTACGAAGAGAGATAATGCCCTATTAAAAAAAAAACAACAACTTGTAGAAATAATATATATGATTATAACCAGCAGTGACTATATTATTTGTATGTGTAAGCTGTCCAGCACTATTTGTTACAGTAGTAATATTAAACAGATTGGCTACCCAAACATGGTATATGAATTTAGCAGCAGCTTCAGGAAAGGTATCAGAAATATCATATGATAGGCATCACAATCAAGTTCATGTGCGAATGTTGCAGTAGCCTAGCAATGTTAGGTCATGACAAGAGAAAAAAAATTGCAAGAAGCAAACCAAGATTTAAAATTGAAAAAATTTAAACAGAATGTAATTCTCTTACTTCATTCCTAAAAAATTTTTGCATTGTTAGACTGTTTCATAAATTATTAAGTTCTATAAAAAAAACTGCCAACAGACATATCTGGACAAACACAGCATAAGAATATATATATCAGACTTCAGCTTATCCGACATTCCATGTTATCCGACTCATAAGACACACACACACACACACACACACACACACACACACACACACACACACACTGTAATTCAATTCTTGCTTGCAGTAATGCTAGTGGAAACCTAAACTTTAAACTTGCTATGATTGGGAAATCGAAGCACCCAAGAGCTTTCAAAAATGTTCAAAATATACTTTGCCAGTCAAATTTAATAATCAACAAAGTGCTTGGATGAGCTTAGAAATTTTCAATTTGTATCAAAAGTTAAATAGTTTTTAAAGGAAAAGCACTTGCCAAGAAAAGCCATTTTACTATTAGATAATGCTCCCACTCATCCCAGTGAAGATTAACTGCGAGATGGAGAAGAAAGAGCATTGTTCCTGCCGCCAAATGTTACGACTATTTGTCAGCCAATGGACCAAGGTGTGTTTGAGGTGTTAAAAAAAAATTATTGTAGAGAGCTTTTGTCATCTTTGATTGACACTATTGACCAAGGAGAAGATATGATTGTGCTTTATGCTTTTTAATTGTATTGCACGGTGAAAGTAATTACTGTACTGTATCAGCTTTATCAATAACAAGACACCAGTGACAATTTACGATAATGTTGTTTCTTCTTTCCCTATTAACCGACATTCCAGGTAATCCGACATTACCGCGGCCCGTTTGCGGTGGATAAGCGAGACTCTACTGTATATATATAAAATCCTCAGTACTACTATTAACTACACAAGGAAGACAACATAATATGTAGTAGGGATAAGTTTCTGAATACTGAAACCGTCTGTATACTGTAACATATTTTGAGAAATTAGGGAAAAATACATTGTCCCAATTAAAGTAAGCCATACAATGGTAATACGTAGCTGAAATAAGAGTACCAGATTGTGGATGTATTAAATATACTTCTTAGGATTATGAACAAAGAAAAGAAAAGAATCAATTTTTTTTTAAATAAAATAATAATTAAAATGTCCTACACTACAACAACTGAGCACAAATTAACAGCCAGGTAAGAGAGATGCAAGTACTTCACTGCCATGATATTCAACGATAACATTACACAACAACAAACTACTTCAGCAAATGATAAAGAAAAAAGAAAAATGGACTATTCAACTGAATAAATAGGATGTCACCAAGTCTATAATACTTTGAATTCTCACACACCAATTCCAATGTCATCCTAGTTTCTAAGGGCAGTAGATGCTAAATGAAAGTCTCTCCTGTTTAGTCCACAAATTTCATTCATTTCTCATAATTAATATGAAATTTTTGAAAGTATAGTGACTATTATTTAAAAAGAACTTACCTTGGGGAGTATATTCTTGATGTAAATGGGACAGTTACCACCAGCTGGATTGTCCCTGGTAGTGATGCTAAAGCCAAGTCCGTGGGAACCCTTCACTAATTCCAGCTCAATTTTGCGCCCAATGCGTCGAGTGTTGGCGGCCATAAGGCTAGAGCCAGGAGCTTGCCGCACTCCAGCACCTGCAGCTATACCAGCACCTACAACAGGGCCTGTGGCAGCTGGTGTTGATGAAACCTTCTTGGTGGGAGATACTGTCGCTACTTTAGTTCCAACACTCACTGAAAAACAAATGAGAGAGGGTACTTTCTATTTGTTACAGTTACTTCATTTTTTAATCTTATTCAACTTGCCAACTAATTTTAATGGCAGTTACTCTACCATTATAATATTACAGCACATAGATCCTAGATGGTACTAAACTTGTGTGTACTCAGGATATACAGAAAGTAAAATTTTAACTTTTACAGTAGCTGCACGTTTGAAGAAATTAACACTCATGTGCAACAAAAAAGTTAATGCTGAGAAATATTCAGCACCACTCACCTCTTTCCTCACCCTCAACCATGGCAGCATCACGGTCCCGCAAGGCATTATTTAGTGAACGAGGAAATATCGGTGCTGGTGGTTTTCGTGGTGCTTCACATGATCCTGTGCTGGGCTCATGCCTCACTACTCGTAGCCTCAGCTCAGGTGACTGCAGAGAGTCTTAAAGATTTCTTGCACCCTGAGAAATGACAAATTTAGAAATAATTAAAACTGACAGCAACAAAACATTAAGTTGATTATCACTTGTTCCGTAGCCAAGAACTCTATCAAATAAGTTGTTTAAGATTGCATGAACTCTCAGCATACTGAACCATGAAAAATATAAAAGTATACTTATTTCTGGACTACAAAAAATTTTAAGGTTATAGTTTAAGTAACAAATACTGTCTCAATATAATCTTCATGGGTTCGCTGCCAGATTGTGTGGGCAAAAGATGAGCGTACAGCAACAAACGCTTCTGCGATCTTCATGCTGGTGCTCATGCTGTGATGACCAGAAGCTGTAATGGCAGTCTCTGCTGCTGACGCATCCTTTTAAATGCTAGCACCCCTCCATTCCCCACCACCACACTCAGCCAACCATGGCTTCGTATTGCGCCCGTAATGCTGGGTGACGAATCTTGACTCTGTCCTTTTGTTTGAAATGAGATTGTCTTAGTGAGGACCAGCTGGCTGCCAGGCATCACTAAGCCACAGACCCGAGTCTCTGTCTGTTAATAATGTCATTATTTAACTGTATTTCAATGACTTCCCTAATGACTGAATCCCAATAGAAAGAACACTTTGCCAGTACTTTCACATTGCTGAAGTCCTATTTGTGACCATTTTGATTACATGTTGCGCGACTGCAGATTTATCCAACTGAATCAGCCGGATGTTGCACTCGTGCTCAGCCAAATGATCCTTGATGATGTGGATGCATTGGCATTGAAATATGGCAGAATAATGGTATTATTAATAGAAACTTGGGTCTGTGGCCTAGTGATGCCTTAAATCTCGCTTGGTCCTTGCTAAGACAACCTCATTTCAAACAAAAGGACAGAGTCAAGATTGGCCAACCAGCGTTACAGGCACAATAGGAAGCCGCAGTGGCGGGAACCACAGTGTGCGGTGGTGGGAAGGGGATGGGCACTAACCTTTAAAAGGACGCTTAAGCACCAGAGACTGGCATTGCAGCTCTGGTCATCACAGGGTGAGCACCAGATCTGAAGATGGCGGCAGAGTCTGTTGCTGAAAGCTTGTCTTTCACCCACACAATCTGGCAGCGAACCCACGAAGATAATAATGCAGGAAACACACTGGAAAAGCTTCGGTTCACACATCAAACACTGTTTCAGAGAACATAACTCCCAGCACAGTGTTAAATTTCAATAATAACCAGTAATTACCATAACATTTTGTTACACTGATGAGAGGGTAAATAAATTACACCAAATTAAATCTCTCTTGAAATCTAGAAGATAATTATCACCACAGCATCACTTCAAAATCCAATAAAAAATGTACTTTGGATTCTTCCAGCTTCAACTGAAGAGTTGAATAAGAAAAATTAAAGATCTTCAAATACACTGGCATTCCAACTTCTTACATAAATAAACACCAAAAACATGAAAACAGAACATATAGAAACTGTCAGGATTAAACCCTTATTGAACAGTATAATGTGAAGTGGACAGTGTGGGAGTCAGAGCAATAGTGTATTCACACAGAGAACAGTGAATGGATTGGTTATAATTGAAGTGTTGACAATCTAAGATGCAAAAACACACAGTGTAAAACATATTGTAACTTTACCTATGGAAGGGCAACCTCAGAAGACTCCGACCATTTATCTCAATGATTCGGTCATTCGGAGCTAGGCGCCCGTCTCTAGCGACTCGTCCACCAGTGCTCCACACCCTGGACCAACAGTCCACGGTCTCGTCCCCGTTCATCATACTCCGGCACAACATGGATTCCTAAGGGGCCAGACTCAGCTCGTAGCACAACCAGCTCCGCACTAACAACATACAGTACTCTCCGAGTAGTCACAACACATACATTTGATAATTAGACAATTATTAGATGCTCTTATTACTTATAGTTGCTTATGTAGGTAATGGTTAGTAATAGCTGTATGTTCAGTGACAGAATATTATGGAAACTATTAATGTTACTTTACTGTAATTAAAGTTTAGCTGATATTTTCAGGAACAAAAATTCTGATCAGATACCCACAAAACAATTCTTGAAAATGTGGACGTTACAGTAGAAATGGTCTTTCAACATTTTATACGTTCAGTATGAATCATGGAGTATATGGAAAATATTTATGCAATACATATACAAAAGTATCATAAAATGATGAAGATGCTAAATTTACTGTATTCAAATTTCTATTTCTTTTATAAACTGGGAAGTAAACTTAAAATGAGAAATTGTTATTCACATTAAATTTTATAAGTAAATGTAAACTGCAGTCTAATGTGTGCTGTGTATACAGTGTAAATAAGATTTTTTTTTAAAAAAAGAACAGTTTTAGAACATAATTATTCCAACATCAGTTAAAAACTTTACAACAATGAGAAGTTATTTGAGATTAGAGCACTTATTCACAGCACATCAAATCAAACAAGTAAATAATATGAGGCTTTTGTCCTAACGTCCACATGTGATCTACCAACACAGATAAGCTATAAAATTGTTTCCTCAAAATAAAAACAAATTAACTAGAATATAAGAGATTAGAAAATTCTGAAGTTCACCTTGCTACATAAGAAAGACCAGCATTAAGATATCCAAACTCCAATCTATTCATATTGAAGTGCACCTATATAAATGTTATTTAGGCAATAAAGATGTTAATAATATAGTAAATGTTCAGTTGGAAATTGGATGTATAAGAATTTTTACACAATTATTGTTATTTATAAAACCTTCACACAAAGAGGTGAGTGATTTAAAGCTCAATCTAGAATTCTTTCTTGGTAACAGAAACAAATATGTAAAGACTGAAATTCAGTAGGCCACACATTGGGTGAATTAATTACCACTGAAACTCCGAGTAAAAAACATGTCTAAATTAAAATATTAATGGAACTAATATATCATTGTAAAATAAGTTTACCATTTCCAATTATTTTTTCAGTGATAATGCTAAAAAACATTCACCATAACCAGAGAAACATTCATTAATAAAATAAACATATGGCTAATAAAACACTGAAGACAAAAACTCAAAATCTGATCCTCACATGGAAACAACCAAAAGCAATGAAGATATGCTAACCTCTCAGCAGCAAGTTCATCATCGGAGTCCAGTGGTCTGATGACACTATTCTTAGGAGGTGAAGCAGTTGCCTGCCCCAGAGGCTCCTTGCGACTACGAACATCCCTGGGCAGGGATCTAGAGGCCACACGATCTGCAGCATCTGCCCACCGAGCATCAGCAGTAAACTGCATCGATAAACGAGTTCCTCCACCATCACGAGTCAGCCTAGGCTCCAAGTCCCGCCACTCTGGAGAAGCACCACGACGGACTTCCTACAGACACCATAAACACTAAGTTGTGTTAGTCTTCTGAGAGCAGTTTACACTGCAGTTAATAATCTTACAAAATATTTATGTCCTTGCCATAAATAAAATCTAACAGCTCAGGCTAATCAACCACTTTTAAATTTTTTATTCTTATTGAAATTTTAACAACTTGGCAAACCACAAATATGAACAAAACATTCACGAATACAGATATTTCCAGTACACTGGAGAAGTGACAAATAGGGCTGCAAATTACTAGCTGATCAGTTTTATACCAGTGGAGAGACTGATATGCAACCACATCAGAAATATCTGAGGAACGAGAGTGGTTTTAAAATTGACAGTATGACTTTGGGCAAGAATATTCATGCAAGTTGTATATAAGATATTTGGATGAAATGGACAAGGGAAAGCTTTTGACAGAGTGAGCCATAAAATGGTAGTAAATAAGCCAGCCAACACTATTGGAATGAATGAAAAAGTAATTTGCTGGGTAGAAGAATTCTTAGAGGGTAGAGTTAAGGAATGCAGTATCAAAAGAAGTGGAAGTGAATATGGGAATGCCACAGGGTATTGCATTGAGACCATTCATATTCATTGTTCTAATGAATGATTGTGTTGATAGATTACTGTCAGAAATTACGTTGTTTGCAGATGACACAACACAATATAATAGGATCATAATGAGAGAAGAATGAACAGCTGTAGGGTGACCTGGACAATATATCAACATAGGATGAAGATATCAGCTTATTAGATACTACATTAAGGTTGATTATGATTATGGGGTGGGCAAGGAATTGCTTGTTAAACATTTAAAATATACGTATCTTGGCAGAACGTTTGATAATGAACTCAACTGGGCTGGACACCTTGAGCAGACGGTAGGAAAAAGATTTCAAAATCCTTCATTTATTGGCGAGAGTGGTGATGGGATGTACTAGAGAAGTGAGGTAATTTGGTTACAAAACTATGGTTAGGCCATTTAATTTAATTGTCGTAGAGCATACCCTCCAGTGGCAATTTCTGTAAACATCCTTTATTTTCACTTTACCCTCTCCAAATTTTAATTTTAAATTCTATCAGAAATTTTGGTAAATAAGAAAAGAAAGGGAAGGGAAATTAACCCACCACATACCAAAATGGACGGATGCGATGAGAGGGAACACTTATGCTGACAAACAACTACACAATATTTCGGCATCTGCCTTGTTCACAAGTAGAAAAATGGGCCATTAGGCTCGGAACGTGTGTACACAACGAACGTTACCTAATGACTAACCGTGTAGTGGGGGAGGGGGGGAACAGCTAAGGAGTAGACTATTGGTATCGGTATGCAATGTCTGAGATAAAATATTTAATACCGGGTGCTTCAAAAAAATGTATACACACTTTAAACTATTGTTGTTTTCCCGCTCTACAAGGCTAGTGTTATATTTCTTCGCCAGGTGACAGCATAATCGTCCCTCTATGTTATATTATCAGTTGGAATTTGTAATATCAACATGGGGGACGTACGTTTGAGTTTTGAAGAACGTAAGCAGGTTATTAAGTGGTACTGGAAGTTTGAGAATGTAAATGAAGTTCAAAGACAGTGGAGAAGGGAGTATGATACAGAACCACCTTCAAGATTAACAATTACACGCATACGAGACAAGTTCGAAGTTCATGGAACAGTGTGTGATGTGCATAAAGGTCATTCAGGTCGGCCTCGAACAGCTACAAGTGATGAGTCATCAATGGCAGTCTTGGAACTGTTTCAACGCTCTCCTAACAAATCTTCAAGGCAAGGGGCACGTGAAAGTGATGTAAGTGCTAGCAGCGTGCTACGCATTCTGAAGAGAGGCAAGTATCGTGTTTACATTCCAAGGCTGGTGCAACAGCTAAGTGACGACGATCCAGATAGAAGGTTGCAATTTTGTGAATGGATTCAGGAGATGGTGATACGTGAACCGGGATTTATGGGTAGCATCATTTGGTCGGATGAAGCCCAATTCAAACTTAATGGAACTGTCAATAGGCACAATTGTGTTTACTGGGGTGAAGAAAATCCTCACATTACAATTGAAAAAGCTGTAAATTTGCCAGGTGTAAATGTGTGGTGCGGTTTGTCTTCAAGGGGACTCATTGGACCTTTTCGATTTGAAGGCACTGTAACTGGTATTAATTACCTAACAATGCTTGCTGATTCCATATTTCCTGCCATTCGTGCATTATACGGTAATGATGATTTTTATTTTCAACAAGATGGTGCTCCGCCGCACTATCACAGGGACGTACGAGCTTACCTGGATCAAAATTTGTCGGGCCGGTGGATAGGACGCAGGGGGCCAATCGAGTTTCCAGCACGCTCTCCAGACCTTACACCACTGGATTTCTTCTTGTGGGGCACAGTAAAAGATGAGGTGTACAAACGTAAACCACGTAACCTAGACATTCTTTGGAATGAGATTCAAGCAGTGTGTAGAGAAATCTCATTGGACGTTTTGATACGATGTACAGAATCTGTGGTGACTCGTACTCAGAATTGTATTGATGCTGCAGGTCACCAATTTGAACAGTATTAACATTTGTTGTTTATGTTTGATTTACATTGGACTTTTAGCTTTCTATTTTCCTGAAATTTAACTTTGTAGAACGGT
This sequence comes from Vandiemenella viatica, assembly GCA_031002005.1. NCBI lineage: Eukaryota > Metazoa > Arthropoda > Insecta > Orthoptera > Morabidae > Vandiemenella > Vandiemenella viatica. The sequence continues at coordinate 189,660,705 of CM061920.1, forward strand.
AAATAAATTTTCTATGGAAGTTCAAAGTGTGTATACATTTTTTTGAAGCACCCTGTATATTGCAGGTGATGGTAAAATTAGAATATGTAGTAAGGGTAGGGTATAAACACGGGCGGAAAGAAAAAAAGGTAGTGATGGGTTAATTGGATTTTAACAGTGGTTAAGTCCAGGTGGGTGTCTCATATCCAGGATATTCTGGTACACTAGTTCCCATCTCCGGAGTTCTGCTGCAGTGGTGCTGTCAGGGAAAACTCTGACTGTTCTCACAGTAAAACAGTCATTGAGGTTGTTGGAATCATGGCTATTGGCATGTTCTGGAACTGGAAGGTACAGGTTGCGAGTGTGGACTGTTTGTCTGTGGCCATACATTCTAACAGAGAGTTGTTGTGTGGTGAGGCCTATGTAAGAACTGGTGCAATAGTGGCAAGTTAGTTGGTATATAAGATGAGTGGCTGAACAGGTGGCATGTCCAATAATGGTGAAAGTTTCTCCTGTAATGGGATTGGAATATGTAGTGGTGGGTGGAAGCATGCTGAAGGTTTTACAGCGGGGTCTATTGCAAGGATAAGATCCATATGGTGCCTGAGCATGATGTCAACATGTTGACATCATGCTCAGGCACATCAAACCCACTAATTTACAGCAGTATTTACACTTTGATAGCTGCCATCCATTCAATACCAAACGTTCCCTCCCATACAGTCTTACAATCCGAGGAAGTCGCATTTGCTCTGATGCTCATTCTCTCCATCAATACTCACAAAACTTATCCCAAGCCCTTGTTTCCCATTGTTACACCAGGGATCTTGTACATAAACAGATCTCCCGTGCGATCAACCACCCTCCACATAACCACTCTCACTTGTCTCCTACAAAAACCAACCATAGCCCTACCTTTGTCACTCAGTTCTCTCCTGCCCTCAAGTCCATCAACCATATCTTGCGACAGGGGTATGACTTCCTTCGCTCATTCCCGAAAATGCGTACGCTCCTACCCAAATTCTACCCAATGTCCCTCGTGCATGTTTTAGCAGACCACCGAATCTTAAGAACATCTTAGTCCACAAATACCCTCCGTTAGACTCTCCAAAAGCACCATATGGATCTTATCCTTGTAATAGACCCTGCTGTAAAACCTGCAGCATGCTTCCACCCACCACTACGTATTCCAATCCCACCACAGGAGAAACTTTCCCCATTATTGGAAATGCCACCAGTTCAACCACTCTTCTTACATACCAACTAACTTGCCGCTATTGCACCAGTTCTTACATAGGCCTCACCACACAACTCTCTGTTAGAATGAAAGGCCACAGACAAACAGTCCACACTCGCAACCTGTACCTTCCAGTTCCAGAACATGCCAATAGCCATGATTCCAACAACCTCAATGACTGTTTTACTGTGAGAACAGTCAGAGTTTTCCCTGACAGCACCACTGCAGCAGAACTCCGAAGATGGGAACTAGTGTACCAGAATATCCTGGATACGAGACACCCACCTGGACTTAACCACCGTTAAAATCCAATTAACCCATCACTACCTTTTTTCCGTGTTTATACCCTACCCTTACTACATATTCTAATTTTACCATCACCTGCAATATATTAAATATTTAATCTCAGACATTGCATACCGATACCAATAGTCTACTCCTTAGCTGTTCCCCCCCCCCTCCTCCCCTCCACCAACACGGTTAGTCATTAGGTAACGTTCGTTGTGTACACACGTTCCGAGCCTAATGGCCCATTTTTCTACTTGTGAACAAGGCAGATGCCGAAATATTGTGTAGTTGTTTGTCAGCATAAGTGTTCCCTCTCATCGCATCCGTCCATTTTGGTATGTGGTGGGTTAATTTCACTTTCTTTTCTTATTTATATCGCCTAGAAGCCGCTTCCATTTTCCTTAGTTGCATCAGAAATTTTGGTAAGTAATTCATCACATCCCTTGGTAATTTATTTCAGTCCCTGACTCTACCTATACAAGAAAATTTTCCCACTCACTTGTGCCCGAAATCTGGTGCCAGAGATTGTGATCATCTTTTCCCTTCAATGCACCACTATTAATCCTTTCACCATTTCATCCATCATTCATCACCAATATATGTCTGGTCACTCCCATGACACTCTTCATCTCTTGTCTTCCAAGTAATCCCATTCAATCTCATTTATCACATCAGTAACAATTTGTTCTGCAGTGGTTTCCAGAGAAAAATCTAGCAGTATGTCTTTACCCACCACATACCAAAATTTATAGCTGCGATGAGAGAAAACTCTTAGGTGGACAAACAAATACACAATATTTCGGCAACAGCCTTCTTCAGTAGTAGATAAATGGGCCTTCAGCTCCATACATGTGCAATGTGTGCAAACACAGAACGTCACCCAATGACTAGCTATGTAGTGGGGTGAAGGGTGGGGGAATGGCTAAGGAGTAGACTATCAATTTATCGACGTTCCAGGTGATGATAAAATGAACATATGTAGCAAGGGTACTGACACGAAAAGATATATCTCGTTAAAAATAAAAAAAAAATAAAGAAAGAAAGTGATGGGTTAAGTGGTTGGATTTTAATGGTTGTTAAGGCCAGGTGGATGTCTACTATCCAGGATATTCTTGTACGCTAGTTCCCATCAACGGAGTTCTGCTGCAGTGGTGCTATTGGGGAAAACTCGGTCTGCTCTCACAGTAAATCAGTTGTTGAGATTATTGGGATCATGACTATTGGTATGTTCTGGTATCAGAAGGTACAAGTTGCAGGTGTAGACTGTTTGTCTGTGGCCATTCATTCTGAGAGTTGCTGTGTGGTGAGGCCTATGTAGGAACTAGTGCAGTGGCGGCAAGTTGGTTGGTATACGACGTAAGATGTTGAACATGTGGCATGTCCAATGATGGGTGAATGTTTCCCATGCAGTAGGACTGGAAATTGTAGTGGTGGGTGGAAGCATGCTGCAGGTTTTACAGCGAGGTCTATTGCAAGGAAAAGATTCATACGGTGCTTTTGGAGAGTCTGACGGAGGATATTTGTGGACTAAGATGTCCTTAAGATTGGGTGGTATGCTAAAGTTTTAGTAATAATATGAAGCAGTAGGCCTACTTATTAAGATAAATCAAGCAATAATAGGTGATTAACATCACCATAACATGCAATAAAGAAGGATTAAAAGACAATATTGATTATTAACACATGCATGTCAACAAGATGACAGCAACTAATATATTTTTATTTTTGCAAGTGGTGCAGGCCCTTTTGTGGTGTGGGCCCCTAGGCTACAGCCTAGGTAGCCTATGCTTAAATGCGGCCCTGGTTATGACAATTCATAAGGTTGGTTAAAAATATAAACTTGGGTAAGAAAAATAAACTAAATTCATGTATGTCAGCAGGTTGTGGAGTTATTAAAGGCATTACATTGGTAGTGGGGTGCTAAAGAAATGCTGAATTTCCAGTCCTGTAGTGTAGTCAACAAACATTCTCATTCATACACCAGGAAAACAACACCTTTTTCTCCGCTGTGATCAATGTCCATCTCTTCATAGATCCTACAGGTTTTATGCTCTAATCTAGTATATCTTAATACACTCTTAGCTTTTAACTAGTAACTCTATTCTAACTGTGGCTGATTAATGTTACAGGCTTACTTTGCGAACGGGAGGTACCCGTAGTCTTGAATTGGCGTTGGAGTTTGAGCTCTGTACAGCGTGCTGTCCCTCTTCATTGGTGCTGTTCGGCGGCGGCGGTGGGACAGCGGGAGTGGCTGACCATCTTTTTGAACCAGAGCTGGCCAATGTATTAGACGAGCCCGGGATAACGCCGCCGATTGCAGCCCCTGGGCCTCCCTCCGTTGTTCCAAGTTGATGAAGTGCGGGCTCGGAGCCGCGGCGTACCTGCAGAGAAGGCGGCGGGGGCGGTGCACCCCCAGGCACTTCGATGGCAGCAAACCGACCGCCGTCGTCTACGTCGCCATCACCATCGCCCTACACGTAACGACACAAATACATTACAAACAACTGAATCACTGTTGCTGCAAACACTAGAGGAAAGTCAGCGCTTACAATAACTAATTTTCTGAAACTTCAACATCTAAATGGGCGGCATTTTGCTTTGATTTCAAAAAATTATTTTTTGAGTCATGATAAAGTAAATTAAACAACGATTTTAATTTTTATTTGTTGCTAAATAATCAAAACTACTAGCGTTGGTTTTTCTCACGCCCAACAAAATCTCACACTATGTAACACATCCACCTACCGATATTTGGAAAGTGAAAAAGACTCTGCGGAGAAGTCTAAAATGTGAAGTGTAAAGGTTCGCGCACACTAGGGTGGGCCGCGTCGCGTCGCAGAAATGCGTCAGCAATCGCTTACACAGGTTCTAATCATGTAGGAAGGAATATTTGGAGACGATGGAAGGGATCTTTACCACGCACTGGACAGGTTAGTACCAGTTTCGGGCAGGTGGAGAATGTCCCCTTCCACCATCATACTCTTTTCAACAGAATTCGTAATTTTAAAATACAGAGAAAATGCTTCATCATTATTAATACCTATTGGTGTAAGTCTGAATAAAATTTATCATCTTGAGGATCAGTTCTGCTTAGCACCAGAACAAACTCTTTAAACTATGCTTCAATATATCACGTGGTTACTGACACTATAAATTTCAACATTTACACTTACGCACCAAAAGTCCACGTGTACAAAGAGTTTCAAACAAATAATAAGAGAACACTGTCAAACCATAAACTATGGATAAGCAAACAATCTATGGAATTAGTTTGTACAGTTAAGTGCTCTGGAATTAAGTAGTTTTTTTCCAGATATCCTTTGCACCACAATTTGATGACTGATTTTTATTAAATGTGACGAGACAAACTAAGTAAAGGATTTTTTTTTTTTAGATATCTCGCTTAGTTCTTGAGATATCGAATGTCAGACATTTGTGCCTTTGGGGAGCGTCCATAAACCAGGTAGCTACACTTTGGCCTCCTGTGAACCCCTCCCCTCCCCTCTCCCCTCCACGTAGCCCAATGTTGCTTTTGCCTCTGCCCCCTTGCTGAACTAAAAGATAGTGGTAAGTATAATATTTAATACTTTTAGTTATATTCCAAGTGGTTAGATTGTAATTAATTGTTCTCTTTTTGTTCCCAGATCGTCGATGTGTTACGAATATGGACAATCGAGCAGATGTTACTGCCATATCTTCCCAAGAGTTTGATCTTGCTGAAATCCTTCAAGGATGATGGTAAGTGTAATATTAATATTGCCGTTATAATACAAGTGGTTAGATTGTAATTGTTATAATATGATATCGAAATAAAATTGTCTTAGGCTTAGTGTCTATGCTGTCCATGGATATTGTATATTCTCTGTGGTGAATAAAACAGAAGATGCCTGTTGCATTCTTGCTTAACCGTTAAACGGACATGTTTTAATAGGTTATGGGCCCAGATTGTGCCCCAGAGTTATTTTCTTCGCTATTCTAGTAAACAGAATACGGAAAAGTCGTTATCTTATAAATAATTAGTTACGCGCTTGAAGATGGCTTTTAGAATTTTGTAGTTAACGTGCCTAAGCTCAAAGGCAGAGACAACTACGATGTATGGGCTTTTGCAGCGGAGAATATGTTGGTGTTAGAAGGCATGTCCGACTTAATAAAGGAAGAAGGAAGTACTAGCACTGCAGCCGCAGATGATGCAAAGGCGAAAGCGAAGCTGATTCTTACAATTGATCCAGCGTTGTATGTGCACGTAAAGCAAGCTAAAACAACGAAGGAGCTATGGGCGCAGCTCAAAACTATGTTTGACGATTCCGGGTTTACACGAAGAATAACCTTACTTCGTCATCTTATATCAATCAGGCTTGATAATTGTGATTCAATGACGTCGTATGTGACAGATATTGAGACATCGCAAAGATTAAGTGGAACTGGATTTGATATAAACGACGAATGGATTGGCTCGTTGTTACTGGCAGGTTTACCAGAACGATTTTCACCAATGATCATGGCGATTGAACATTCCGGGTTTCCTATTACGGCGGATGTTATCAAGTGTAATAGTGACAAAATTGATCGATATGAAAATGTCAGATTCGAATGAATCAGAGACGAAAACCGCTTTCGCTTCCAAAGGTTGGCTGAACCATAGAAGCAAGACTGCCAACAGACAAAACAAAAGCGGAAACTACATCGCGGAAAAGTCAAATGTCAAATCGATAGGAGTTAAACCCATTACTTGTTACAGGTGTAAACGGAATGGGCATTACAGGAATCAATGTCCATTGCTGGTGAAATCAGATGAACCTAAGCAATCCAAGGTGTTTAGTGTTGTTTTTCTATCCGGCAAGTTTGGTAAACAAGATTGGTATATTGACTCCGGCGCAAGTTCTCATATGACGCCGAATGAACATTGGATAAAAAATGCATTGTATTCGTCAAGTGAACCAGAAGTTATTATCGCTGACAAAACCAAAGTACCTGTGCTGTGTACCGGCGATGTAGAAATAACTTCAGATTGTGGTAATGATATTACTGTGAAAAATGCATTGTGAGTGCCAAGTCTGACGACTAACCTCTTATCAGTGAGTGAACTCATAAAGAACGGTAAAAAAGTTCATTTCGATTCACAGAATTGTTTCATACATAATATGAACGGTGAATTGGTGGCTATAGGAGAACTTATTTGTGGTGTTTACAAGTTGAAGGTAAAACATAAAATGAAAAGTGAGCACAGTTTATTGGCTGCTCCTGTGTTAAATGATGGTTATATGTGGCACAGAAGACTCGGTCATATAAATAGTGCAGATATGAATAAAATGAAGTCTGGTGTGGTTGATGGACTTAGTTATCCTGATAATTTTCAAACGGGAAAAAACAGTTGTATCGTGTGCTGTGAGGGAAAACAGTCAAGACTTCCACTCAAAAATATTGGAGAAAGAAGTACAGAGACATTGCAGATTATACATTCTGATGTGTGTGGCCCAATGGAACATAAATCCTTAGGTGGTGCACGATATTTTTTATTGCTGGTGGATGACTTCAGTCGCATGGCATTTATTTACTTCTTGAAAGCTAAAAGTGAAGTATTTAGCAGATTTAAAGAATTTAAAGCCTTGGTAGAAAACCAAAAGAATAAGAAAATTAAAATATTTCGCACTGATAATGGCTTTGAATTTTGTAATAATGAGTTTACAGATTTTTCTGAAGAAAGAAGGTATTATTCATCAGAAAAGTAACCCTTACACCCCAGAACAAAATGGTCTGTGTGAAAGACTGAATCGCTCAATAGTTGAGAAAGCAAGATGTATGTTGTTTGATGCAAAGCTAGATAAAAGGTTTTGGGGAGAAGCAGCAAACACAGCTGTCTACTTAAAAAACAGATCAATTGCATCAGGAACTCAAGACAAGACACCATATGAATTGTGGCAAGAAACCTGATGTAAGCCATATTCGTATATTTGGCAGTGATGTAATGGTCCATGTTCCCAAAGAAAAACGTTTAAAGTGGGACAAAAAGTCACAAAAACATATCCTTGTTGGACATTCAGAAAATATAAAAGGTTATAGGATTTATGACTACAAGAAGAAGAATATATTAATATGCAAGGATGTGGTTATTATGGAGAGAAGAAAAGATAATAAATATGAACAAATAAGTGTTTCAGTGGGGGAGTCTGGTCAAGAAGGACAATTGACAGGAACAGGCAAACCAGAATTACTGAAATCATTTCAATCATACTATGCTGAAGTGGAAGAGCAAGATAACTTGGAAGGAAGTACTGCAGCTGAGAGTGTGGAAATCAAAACATTGCCCAAAAGAATAAGGAAACCACCCCAGAGATATGTTACAACTTGTTTAAGTGTGGAGTGTACAGAAGGCAACGATGACATCACATACTCAGAGGCTATGAATGGTCCAGAAAGCACTAAATGGAAGGCTGCTGTGGAAGAGGAACTCAAGTCCTTTGAGATGAATGAAGCATGGGAGCTTGTAGATACTCCACCGGACTCTACAATTGTGAAGTGCAAGTGGGTGTTTAAAAAAAAGTTTGAAAGTGATGATAAAGTGCGACACCGTGCTAGGTTAGTGGCTAAAGGTTTTTGCCAAAAAGCAGGTATAGATTTTCATGAAACTTTTTCACCAGTAGTTAGACACTCTACATTGCGATTTTTATTTGCAATTAGTTCACAATTAGGGTTAGATATTAATCATTTAGATGTAACCACAGCTTTTTTAAATGGATATCTGAAAAAAGATATTTACATGCATTTACCTGAGGGTTATAATGTACGTAGTTGTGAAGATAAGGTTTTAAAATTGAAAAGGGCAATTTATGGCTTAAAATAGAGCTCTCTTGCTTGGTATCAAAGAGTTGAAGATTGTTTGTACTCATTGGGTTTCTTAAAGAGCAAGTTAGAACCATGTGTATTTACTAAAATGAACGAACATGTAAAAATTATCATAGCATTGTATGTTGATGATTTTTTGATCTTTCATAATAATACCAAAGAGGCTGAACTTTTAAAATCTGAACTTAGATCAAAGTTTAAAATTAAAGATCTGGGTATCTTGGCATGAGAATTAATGTAGATAAAAGGTCAAATGGCATCACAATAGATCAAGAACAATATATAGATCAATTGTTGACGAAATTTGATATGTCGGAATGCAAATCTATAGCTATTCCCATGGAATGTAAATTAAGTGCAGAAAAGGCCACTAGCTGTGATTCTAGTTTACCTTATCAAAAACTAATAGGCAGTCTAATGTATCTGTGTGTAATTACTAGGCCTGATATTACTTATTCAATTAGTTACCTCAGTCAATTTAATAATTGTTACTCACATGTGCATTGGAATTATGCAAAGCGAGTGCTGAAGTACTTAAAGAAAACAATGCACTATTGCCTGAAATATTCTAATGAGAAGGTAGAATTACAAGGATTTGTAGATGCTGACTGGGCAACTAACACTATAGACAGATGGTCTTATACAGGTTTGTTTTGTAATGTCTGGTTCTGCTATTTCATGGGAAAGTAGAAAACAAAAAACTCTAGCTCTCTCAAGCACTGAAGCAGAATATATGGCTTTGTCAGATGCTTCTAGAGAGGCAGTATATTTAAGAAATCTGTTATTTGAAATCACGGGTAATTTGTGTATGATTACTATCTTTAGTGACAGTCAGAGTGCATTGAAGCTTACAAGTAATCAGCAAATACACAAGAGATCTAAACATATTGATGTTCGTTACCATTTTGTCCGCGATGCTGTATTAAATAAATATATTAAACTTGAATACATGGAAACTGCTGAAATGCCAGCTGACTTGCTCACTAAAGCTCTTTGTGCCTTCAAACATTACAAACTTATGAACAAAATAGGATTACTAAGTAATATATTGTAATGTTCTGTGAGGCTGTAACTTATTTCGATATAGTGGGGGTGTTATAATATGATATCGAAATAAAATTGTCTTAGGCTTAGTGTCTATGCTGTCCATGGATATTGTATATTCTCTGTGGTGAATAAAACAGAAGATGCCTGTTGCATTCTTGCTTAACCGTTAAACGGTCGTGTTTTAATAGTAATTAATTGTTCCATTTTTTTCTCTCAGATCGTCGACATGTTTGGGAGGATTTGATAAATACAGACTGTGAAAGAGGTGTAAAAAGGCACAACGAAGGAGAATGGATAGCGGTAAGTGCACATCCTTAGCGTTACTTCATAATTTGCTCGTCAAATTTTTCCTTTAGAATATAATATTTTTTTTTCCAGAGTCTACAGCCTTGCCATCGCCAACTCCACAATGGACTGACATTTTGACAACTGAGGACGTTCAAGTAACACTTTTTACGTGTCCTAATATTATTTCAAACCATTATAAATCATTACATGTCTCATTATCGTACATAATAACAATAAAAATATTTTTTCGTATTTTTTTTTTTTTTTTTTTTTTTTAGAAATATCGTTATTTGTCTTTGCGTATCTATGGACGCACTGGCAAATATCTCCACGAGTCCCACGTTCGAAAAGGAGCAGCATGTCGATATCTGTCAGAAGGTCCAGTTCAACAAGCGCGCTACTTAACATAGCCTGCCATGAAAGGCCTTGGGCTGTAAAGTAGTGTGGGGGGTGCAGGGTGGATTTCCCCAAGTATACATCCCTAAATTTTTCAAACAGATCCGCAGGTAACCGTACATCTGTCCCCATGTACAGACTTACGTATTCACCCATGATTTGGATCTGGAATACCCGCCACACGTGTTTCGTGTTCGTAGTCATCATCTGAAATTCCAGACTCCAACAACAAAAAACAATAAAATTTTGACTTTGGACATCTTTGAGCTTCCTCATCGAATCCATGTATTCGTTAGGGAAGACTCCTTTTCGCTTCACTAACTGGAACTTCTCGCGGTCCTTGAAATGCGCACGGGTAATGTGCATGTCACGCTCTTCCAGGGTTCCAACCAGCTTATCTAATGACTGCATGAAACGGCGCGAGTCCAGGAACCGAAATGTAACTGACGTACCCTTAATCTTAGAAAACGAGATATAACGTTCAGTGTTGATGGGCAAGACATCCATCGAATCTTTATCGAGGGGTCCGCAGCAAAAGGGGTGTGTTCCTGGACTGGTGTGGAGTGAGAGGCGTTGGGTTGAAGACTGCACGTGTCAAAGTGTTTCAACAAACATTTCAAGTCCGCGTAAACAACGAATGATGCACGCTGTTTATGCAAAAAATCCTTAAACTTTAAGGTTTTGTCTTCGTCACCGGTTAGATTGACTCTGTCAGCATCCACCCTTGAGCAATTAATCTCGTGGCACTGTAAGAGATCTTTACTCCAGAAGTACTGCAGACATGTGCACAAATGTGAACATGAATTTTATGATTTGCTATAGATGAACTAACTAACTGCAATAGGTTCTTGATCCAGCAGTAATGGAATTTTCCACTACCATCAGATATCAATAACATGTTTATCCCATTTGTCTGCAGTTAGATGGAGGGATCCGATAACTATGTGTTTATCTTTACTAATTTCGTCCAGACCGATTACCTTAATCGAATAATCTGGATTCTGCCTCTCAAATTTGGAAATGTCTGAGTGTTTCACCCGGAAACTGGATGTTATTGAAATCGAAAGTGTAGTTGGAGCGTACTTTAAGTATAAACTCTTTCCAGATTTTTGTTTTGCAACATTTACCAGTATCTTTTCAAATCATCAACAACTGCTTCTTCATCCTCATATATAATTGTCTCAGCACCCTCCCTACCCTTAGACAGGCAGAGATTATAAGTAACTGGTTTAGTGAGACCATCAGTGACAATGAATTAGAAATGGGAGGGAGTAAATCATATAGCGAGAAATTAGAAATGAGCAGACCAAAAAAATTTAAATTCATCCTGAGGATATCGTGAAGGAACCAAGAAAGCAACTAAGAAAGCTGAAAAAACAAAAATTCTGGAGTAGATAATATTACTACAGATGTCTTAAACATAGCAGGAGGTGACAATTTACCTTATCTTGAAACATTATTCAAATTGAGTCTGGATTCTTGCTGCATACCAGAGGACTGGAAAAGTGCGATAGTAGGACGGGTACATAAATGGGGTGTGAGAAATAAAGTCGAAAATTATAGGACAATCAGTTTGACATCAGTGGTAGGTAAATCAGAAATATATGTGAGGAGTATAAGTGGTTTTCAAGCCGTCAACATGGCTTCAAGCAAAGATATTCATGTGAAACTCAGATAATAGGATAAATTTAAGATATTTCTGGAGGTCAAACTGATACCGTAGCACTAGATATTTCAAAGGCCATTGACAGATTGAGACATAAAATGGTGGTAAATAAGCAAAAACTATTGAACTGGATGAGAAATTGAGTAAGTAGCTAGGTAGAAGAATTCTTGAAAGGTAGAAAGCAAAACGTAAAGGTAGGAAATTCAGTATCAAAAGAAGTGGACGTAAAAATTGGAGTGCCACAGTGTAGCGTTTGGCACCATTGCTATTCATCTCTCTATACTATTAAAAGTCTGTAAGCAAGCAAACTGCATGTGTCTCTATTTGAACGGGATCCGCGCAGAAAATAGTAGCAGTTAGGATGGTGTTTTCAAATTTTTATAGCTAATGTTCCAAATAAAAATCTGCGGAAATAGCTAATGACTTATATGTACCGAATGAAGGAGAAAATATTTAAATTCATTTCTAGATCGGTAATTATAATATATGGATCACACTGTAGTTGAGATTTAATTTAATTGTAATGGAGCACAGGCTCCGGTGGCAATTTCCCTACACACCCATCTTACCTCTATCCTGCACCTACCTACATTTTCCCTCTACAAATTTTATCTTTAAATTCTTTCAAAGTTTTCGGTAAATTATTCATCATTTCTCTTGGTAACTCATTCCAATCCCTGACACCCTTACCTAAAAAAGAGAATCTTCCTACACCCTTGTGCTTGAAATCGAGTGCCAGCTTGTGGTCATGGTTATCTTTTCCCTTCCATGCACTACTTTTCATACCTATTGCAATATCTTTCCATGCCTCATCGCCAGTATATGCCCTGTACACTCCCATGACCCTCCTCATTCTCCTCCTGTCTTGCAATGAATCCCATTCCAGCTCCTTTATCATATCTGTCACTGATTGCATTCTGCGATAATTTCCAGAAACAAATCTAGCAGCCCTTTTTTGCACCCTCTCCAACTCCTGTATTTGATACGTAAAATGAGGGTCCCATACTACACTACCATATTCGAGCAATGGTCTCACCAAAGTTTTGTAACCCAGTTCCTTTACTTCTCCCGTACATCCCCTCATCACTCTCTCCAACAAGTGCAGAACTTTGAAAACTTCTCCTACCACCTGTCCTATGTGTCCTGCCCAGTTAAGTTTGTTATCAAAAGTAATTCCAAGATATTTACATTTCAAGTCTTCAGCAAGCAATTCTTTCCCCACCTTATATTCATAATTAACCTTTTGTTTTTTATTTGTGTATCTAATAAGCTGACTCTTCTTTGCATTTATCTTCATTCCATGTTTACCAACCCAATTAGATATCCTGTCCAGATCACCCTGCAACTGTTTACAATCCTCTATCGTTTTGATTCTTTTATACAACATTATGTCATCTGCAAACAATCTAATTTCAGATAGTAAACAATCAACACAATTATTGATTAGAATAATGAATAGCAATGGTCCCAATACGCTACCCTGTGGCACACTCATTTTTAGTTCCACTTCTTTTGGTACTACATTTCCTACCCTAACTTTGTTTTCTACCTTTTAAAAATTCTTCTACCCAGCAAATCACTTTCTTATCCACTCCAATGGTTTTTACCTTATTTACTACCATTTTATGGCTTACTCTGTCAAACGCCTTAGACAGATCTAGTGCTACACTATCAATTTGGCCTCCCTTGTCCATTTCATCTGAAATATCTTGCATATATCCCACCAACTGAGATTCGTATGAATATCCTTGCCTGAACCCCTGTTGCCTGCTTGAAAACCACTTACGTTCCTCACATATATTTCTGATGTGGTTGCATATCAATCTTTTCATTAATTTACCTACCACTTATGTCAAACTGATTGGCCTGTAATTCTGAACTCTATTTCTCACCCCTCCCTTATGTACCGGTACTATTATTGCACTTTTCCAGTCCTGTGGTAAGCAGCAAGTGTCTATACTCAATTTAAATAATATTTCAATATAAGGTACAATGTCACAGCCGGCTATCTTTAAGATTTCTGTAGTAATATTATCTTCACCAGCCCCTTTATTTTTTTTTTTTCAGCTTTCTTATTTCCTTCACGATTTCCTCAGGATGGATATCAAATTTTTTACTATCGTCATTTTTAATTGTGTTGTTAAGCTCGTTCTCCGAATTAGACCCTCCTGTTTCTGATTCATTGTCCTAATGCTTTCACTGAACCAGTTACTTAAAATCTCTGCCTTTTTCAAATCGTCAGTATCTTCTTCTCCATCCTTATCTATAAGTGTCTCTACACCCTCCCTTCCCCTCCGTTTCCTGATATAGCCATAGAAATTTCTAGATACATCAGTCAATGGTCCTCCTGCACTGACAATGCTCTTCATAAACCCATCTTTAGCCATTTTCTTTGCTGTTATTAAGTCCTTGTTTAGTTGTTTTAAATATTCCCTACTACCCTGCTGTCTCTTAACTCTTTTACGTTCTTTTCTTACCAACCTCTTTAACCTCCTCTCTTCCCTATTATAGTACATAGGTTCTTTACTTCTCTTTATTTTCTGCTTTGGAATAAATTTTTCTTCCCCCTTTCTTATTATCTCCTTGAACTCTTCCCACCTTGACTCTACTGTACCTGAACCTTTCTTCCATTTGCTGAATTGTTCTCTGAAATATCTCTTCAAATTTGAAACCTGTGCCTTTTTATAATTGTACCTATTACCCACTTCAATTTTGGCTGCTGGTTTACTGAATCCGAGATGTTCACTTCTTGCAGAAAAACTGACAATAATCACAATATTTTAGGATCATGTTTCGTTTCTTGACTTCGGCTACTTATCTAATCTGTTATCCGAAATTTAAAACATTAATATTAACGGAATATTAGGCTCAAATGTATCAAGCGTCATTAATACATAATTTACTGTAAGCACAGTCGCCATGATTATTAACATCTTTGACAGTTAACAAACTTTGTCTCTGGTATGACAGGTTTTTAAATTTTCGCTGAATGCCGTACAATATTAATGAAAACCGCTAATGTGTGATATGGATGCAGAAATCGGTTTTTTTTCTCGAAGAAAGGTACCTACAATAAACATTAGCAGGTAATGGTTCGTATTTCTTATGTGCAAATATTCCGTAATATCATCACACAAGGAAAGAGTTTACAAATTTTGGCTGCTGTTCAAACCACAGCCGGTAGAATAAACTGTTCTTTTTATTAGATAACCACCATAACCCTATTTTTTTTTAAAGTTGTAGCTTTTATCGCCTTGGAGTTGGAACGTATAATGTGCTATTGAGTTTTTGACGGCAGCAACATGGAACTAATTCATTATTCACGCCAAAGATAGCGTCTGCACTCTGTAACAATGAATTTAAGAATGCTGAAAGTTTTCAAGATGCAAGTATGCGAATAAATTCCTCGGATGTATTTAATAAAGCATATTCGTTGCATAATAACAAAGTATGCACCTACCCACATTTTGACTTATTTTAAATGATTCGTACATATTTTGTGGTTTTAAGGTTTCTTTGATAGTTTAAGCTCGCTTTATTTTTCGGCCGTAATGCACTGGTTGTTCCAGAAGAAAAATTTCCATTGGCGCTGCAATGTGATAATGCATTTTCATACAATTCGATGAGACGTTTCCAGATTTCGCTTAGTTCTGGAGATAAGGAGGTATCACATAGATTGTGTGGTTAGGTCGAAATGTGGCCTGTATCAGAAGAAAAAAAATTCCGTGGCACCGCAATTTTACGATATCTTCTTAAGACATTTCGACATATCCCTTAGTTCCAGCCATATCGTGTGTCAAAGGTTTTGCTAATTTGTTAAAATGCGGACAGGAGCATTCTTATGCAAGAATACGAGACATGTTATGTCAAAGGCGATGTGATTAGGATGATGTGCGACCTGGGCAAGAAGTAATATTTCCCTCTGTGTCATCAATTTAGGAACATTTTGAATTAAGATATTTAGAAACCTAGATCGAAAGAATTTATTCTTTACTTCGATATTATATTTGGCGTGAATAACTTATTGGAGATGATTGTTCTGTACTATTACTTCTGTATCGCATCGTAAAATATCTGTCGCATCAGGTCTAGAGTAAGTTTCTTTTTACTTTTATATACACTTTCTCTAGAGAAGTATGTATTCAAAAACGACTATTGCAAATTATAAAGCTATGACACTTTCAATTGCCCTTATGGCCCAGGTAGTATATCTGGCTAATTACGTAGAATCGAGCAAATATATCGCAAGAACCAATCGAGATATCAAAAAAATGTATTCTTTACTTTCGATTTGTTTCGTCGAGTTCTACAAGAATCTATCATCATATTGTGGCGCGAAGGTAATGATAGGACTACCAATTTCTAAATTATACGAAAGGACACGCGCGCAAAGCAGCGGGCAAATGCTAGTTATTCTAATAAATTATTGTGTTGATGGTTTACTTTAATAAGTTCGGTTGTTTGCAGATGATATAATGCTATATACAAGGATCAAAATGGTAGAGGGTGTCGCGTAACCGTTATGATTTGGTCCGCCTTATAACTGAACTGATTATAACTATTAAATAATTCAGTCCTTTTGTTTCAAACAGTTTCAGTTTATTGTATATTATTGTAATCCTCTAGGAACTACATCGAAACTGGGTAATCTCCGAAGATGCAAAGTTCATTTCAGCAATGATAATTCCAAGCAACTGCTTCTACGTCGTTAGCCACTATATCTTGAGAGTATTTATTTCCATAGAAACCTACACTGTTTTACTTTTCTCTAAGAATAAATATTATCAATTTTCATCCAACACTCAAGGAGCAAAATATCATATAAAAAAAAAAAACAACAACACATTTTTGTTATGTCACAAGGGTTGTAAACAGCTGCAGGATGATCTAGACAGGATATCTAATAGGGTTGGTAAACATGGGATGACGGTAAATGCAAATATGAGTCAGCTTATTAAATACACAGATAAAAAAACTAAAGGCTGATTATGATTATAAGGTGGGGAAAGAATTGCTTTGAAATGAAAATATCTTGGCATATCATTTGATAACAAGCTCAACTGGACAGGACACATTGGACACGTAGTAGGAAAAGGTTTCAAAATCCTTCACTTGTTCGAGAGAGTGATGAGGGGATGTAACAGAGAAATAAATGATTTGGGTTACAAAACTTAAGTCAAACCATTGACTGAATATGGTGGTGTAGTATGGGGCCTACATTTTGGATATCAAATACAGGAGTTGGAGCGGGTGCAAAAACTTCTGCTAGA
The DNA here is from genome assembly GCA_031002005.1 of Vandiemenella viatica. NCBI lineage: Eukaryota > Metazoa > Arthropoda > Insecta > Orthoptera > Morabidae > Vandiemenella > Vandiemenella viatica. The sequence continues at coordinate 189,677,719 of CM061920.1, forward strand.
TTTGTCTTTGGAAATCACCACAGAACACAATCAGTAACCGACATGATAAAAGAGCTGGACTGGGATTCATTGGAAGACAGGAGCAGGGTGAGGAGTATCTTGGGAGTGTACTAGACGTTTATTGGTTATGAAGCATGGAAAGATGTTGGTCTAAGAATTAAAAGTAATGCATGGAAGGGAAGAGATTACCATGACCACACGCTGGTACTCGATTTCAAGCACAAGGGTGCGAAAAGATTTTCTTCCGTAGGTTAAGGATGTCTGGGATTGTTATAAGTTACCAGGAGAATTGATGAATCATTTTCCATAAACGTTGAAAGAATTTTAAGTTGGAATTTGTAGAGGGCAAAAGTAGGCGGGTACAGAAATGAGAGGAAAAGTGGGTGTGTAGGAAAATTGCCATTGGAGCGTGCACTCCTTTTTAATTAAATTAAATTAGCAACAGAGGGAGCAGATATTTGTATACGCCCTTATCGATCCGAATCTAATGAACTGATCCAAATCAGATACATGTAAAATTTGACCCCTATTAACTTTTTTGATACGATTACTAAAATGATGTACAAAGAACGGATCACTAAACGTGTGAAATATAGGGTAAGTAATTCGGCCAGGACGATAATAAGTTGTTATAAAAGCTGAAGATTTTTGACATTCAGATGTATATAATTATGCTATGGTAAATAAGGTAATGTCTACGATGTCTCATCTAGCAGGTATACGCAGCGGCACGTACCACTTTAAAAGAGAAACCTTGGTGCCCAACTTCTACGCCCTTCAACAAACAGTGCAAGGGGACGGTTGTACTAGCGCTCGGGGTCTAGTTTGAAAGCACTTATACAGATTCTCTTAACAAGCTGTGTTCCTAAATTTTCTCAAGTGTTTCGATAAGTTTAACCTATGGTCCAGTGATCAACACAGTGCATCTAACGATAATTTTCCCAAGTGAATTTTCCAAATCGTACTGGTCAGAGTGTATTGTAGGAGAGCGCATGAAGACGAATTTGTATTAGCCTGTAGAAAGCTTCATATATTAATAATTCTGTAATATTCTAATTTTCATATAGTACCCTAGTCAGAGGCTAGGAGACATTCTGCTAGGTTGTCATTGGTGTGACTATTCTCACACTCGGAGATACGCCGTTTCCATTGAAGAGTAGAGTGAGAATTGTTCTATTTGTTCTGGGACACCTATGAACCATCTATCTGCAGCCTTACACCACCGATAGATCATTCGCTTCAAGATTTTGAAGTCCTTTTGTAAAGTACTGATGGTTCAAGACTCAATTAGCGACTATGTTTTCAGTCGAGCTGATGATCCGTTTTCAACACAATGAAGATATCACATTAACCAGTCCTTCTGAATGAATTTATCAAGTGTATCTAAACTGATTGAAGTTAGATATGCATCATACTCATGCTAATGCAATGAAATTTTGCTGTGGTTTCCTCCACGTGTGCTGATCGATGCAGATTGTTGAGAAATCAACATTAAGTGGTAATATAATCGTCAACTCACGTCTCTGGAAGGAACTTTTTTTTAGTCGCTTCTTTGTCAACTTCCTACTAATTAACTCAGTGTTTTGTCACGAGACTATCATGCTTAGAACATTAATTGAATTCACTGGCATTGAACCAAAGGATGCCCATTCGCCACGAACAGACATTACTTTTATCTCATGACTTTCCGGAGCAACAAGTTGCCACCCTTCGAAAATCTGTTTTACAAACACCTCTCTTGTCATCACAAGTAACATTCATTAGTAAAACACTCACTTCCCCGAAATTTCACGCTAGACTATTTCTCGCCATGCTTTCTCGAAGTTATTTTCACATTTTTATAATTATCCTATTCTTCTCAACATCCCTAAACAGCTTACGATTTTCGGAAATTTACAGGGAATACCCATCTTATTTATATAAACCGTTTTCATTTGTTAATCCCACGATTATCACAGTTTTCTCTCCAAAACTGATATTTATCACACATACGTTTAATATCTTTAAATACGTCCTTATACCTCTCCTTTAAATGTTACTCAACAAATATTTCATGTTGCTAAATTTCCCCTTTCTTTAATGTAATTCTCAAACTACTCATCATCGAGACTCAAATCCCCAGAATCTAAAAACATATCACCTTTCATTAATACGTCGCTACCTTTCTTTTTTCTTCTCAAAACATTTACTGAACTCCTTTGATTTTTATTAAAAACTGTCAAAAGAAAATACATTTGAGAAATCGATCAAGAATTCACATTTTTGTTTTTTACTAGACGTTAAACAGAAAATGTACCGAGCGTAGTGGGTGAGCGGTAACGCTCTGGTCTCGCATTCGGGAGGACGCGGGTTCGAATCCCCGTACAGACATCCAGATTTGAGTTTTCCATGGTTTCCACAAATCACTCCAGGAGAATGCTGAGATGCTTCCTGCAAAAAGGTCATGGCCGAATTCCTTCTCGTTCCTTGTCCCCAGTCCTTTCCCACCTCTAATGACATCTAAAGGCGTAAAGCTATTTTTTTTAAAAGACTGCATAGATTCCTTTGATATGATCTGAAGTTGCAGCGAAAATTAGAAGTTTGATCTTATATCATCTTATATCAACCCTCGCTGACGGAAATACTCGAAAGGTCAAATCGGAATTTGTTTAGGATATAGAAAAAATCGTCAAATAGATCGAGCTAAAATTTCCCATGGTGATTGAGCACGTTATCCTCAACTTTTGGATACTCTGCTTTGACAATAAATAACCTCCGACAGGGGCAGAAGGGCAAAAATTAAAAATTTTGAACAGATCTGTATGGAAACCTTTTGAAAACAGTGAAGAGGAACGTCTCTATATATGGTGAAAAGCTTTGAATAGATTCCAAGTTGAAGGGAAGAGACCATAGCTCTGGACCCATCCTTGTGACAGAAACCACCATACTGCACGATGGGAGACTCGAGGCTAATACCACAAACATCAATGATCTGCGCAGGGTGTTTACGGCTGCAAAGTGAAATATAGGGATACGAATGTGTTTGGTCGAAATAAAAATTGCCCTTCGTAGACCAATTTCAACCACCATATCTCCCACACCTCGATAGCTACCGACACCATAGTGCACGATGGGAGATTCGATGCTATTACCACACACAAACATCAATGGTCTATTCTATGTAGTTGTGGCAGGAAAGAGAAGTATAAGGATTCACAAGTCTTGTCGAAATATGAAAATGCCCTGCATCGACCACTTTTAACCATCATATCTTCCACACCCACACAGCTACAGACATCTAACAACCGTAGTACACGATAGGAGACACGATACCACTACCATACACAAATACCATTGATCTATGCTATGTAGTTGTGGCAGCAGAGTGACATATATGGAGACACATGTCTTTGGTGGAAATACGAAAATGCCCTGCATCGACCACTTTTAACCATCGTATCTCCCACATCCCCACGGCTATCGACATTCGACTAACGTTGTGCATTACAGGAAACTCCATGCTACTTCCACACACAAAGACCAGTGATCTGTGCTAGGTAGTGGTGGCTGAAAAGTGAAATATAGTAAAACATTACTAAGTTATAAGATACTGGAATAGAAGTTAATAGTTATTTCAGTTTTGGAACAAAAATACTTGAGTGAGTTTGTATTTCTACATGTGCATTAAAGTCTCCAAAATGAAAGAACTCCAGAGTGTTGCTTTCTAGAATACAATAATTATTTTTCAAGGAATTGGTATCTTGCTACACGTTAGCTGATAAGTAGAATCAAATCATATTGCGAATGACGATAGGACTATAATAAAAGGAAGTGACATAGATCTCTTTCAGTGATTTCATCATTTGTACTATTCTTTGATTAAGAAGATCACGCCTCGAATAAGTCCTCTTACTTTACTACGTTTTTTAAAGACTATAGAGGGAATATTGGTGTAAACCGTCACCATTATCGGAGTATCTGTTGCCATTCAACAGTCTGTAGCACAAGAAAAAGTGCTTATATAGCAAAGGTGTATCCTGAGATGAAAATTACATCTGCTGGTAGTAAACTTTCTACATGTTAATGCATAAGAAAATGAATATACAAAGATAAAGGGGGAGGAGTTTATGAAGTGATTATAGCTGCTAGACATATCTCCAATAGCTAATTTAACACAATGGAAACGATGTTGCAAACGTTGAGCTACCGTAAAGTGGGTCCTGCAAGACTCCTTCAAAGAAATGAAAGAACATCAGAAGCGTGTATGCCAGACATATCCGAGTCATTCTTGCTCTCAGTTTTTGCAAGATGTTCGTCAGCGCGCAATTTAATGAAAGTGAAATAATTCCGTGTGTTAGGGTCTGTGGAATTGAATGTGTTGATGTCTGGATGGTTGATAGAGGGCCTCTCTTTGTGCTATGACGTAAATGAGTTTTGATGTGCGATAAATGCCCGAAAGAAACTGTAATTTTTCTCAGCAAGTCGGTGATCTGAATTGCGGAGATAAGGGAAAAATTTTAGTTCTGAACGCTAGGTGATAATGTGGTCCAGAATCCTTTCAATTTGGGGCGACCGATAATCTGTTTTCTTGCAGCATGAAGGCTAGACCAGATCGTACAGCATAAAACAAATTTAATTGGGCTGTTCCACAAAACAAAGCATGGTCCCAATTTACCACGGCATGAATTCGGACCCACTACAGATGCACTAGTTAAGAACAAATACTCGTACTCTGGTGACGAATCTGCTGAAAACAGTTAATTACCTGCGCTGAAGTTCTAGTTCTATTCATTGGCTATATATAAACAGTCATAGTGTGTCAGTTTCTAAACTGTTATTCCGTGCTGTTGCCATGCAAATAAATAGTAAAAATTCTTTTGAAGAGAGTATCGTGCTTGTATTTGTTTTTAAGCTTAGTTTCGTCGTAATGCCTATAAGCAGAACCATAACCTGTGCTTGCTTTCAGTTTTTTCAAGATGTTCGTCAGAGCGCAAGTATTGGCCGCAGCGCTATATAAAACAGTTGGCCCCTACGTCTATTAAAGTTATTCAAACTAATGACCCATTACCCAGGTGCACCACTCGGCCACGCAACCATCATGTTAAATCACGAACTCTCATAGCCTCAGCTTAAATATGTTTAATTTTTACATGAATGGAAAGATTGACTATAAATGTATACGAGTAAGACAGTTTTTAATCTTTAATTCCAATGTTATGCAAATTTTTTGCTTGAAATTGGAAAATTGAAAAATTCGCAATCTCAGTTATGATATAGATAGTTTTCGTAATGCCATGAGTATTTAGAATCTTTTAAAAAATATATAATATGGCTATATTTTTGCAATTAAAATGTAAAACTAATTTAATCATAAATGAATTATTTTGTATACGAAGCGTAAGTGGTATATACATACTTAAAACTTATCGAATGAAGACCTATAATTATGTAATATAAATAAACCCAATCTTTTCGGCAATATTGTTAAACCATTGGCTCAATATTCTCGGTTAAAAGTATTATCGATTCGCACTTTTTATTTTCAATTTAATAGCCCAAACCAAATGTAAATAATTCACGCAATAGCGATTTGCTTTTTCTGCTTCAAAAGCAGCGGTCAGTGAGCAAGCATGACTTCATTAGGGAGAATAGGACCTTTTCGTTTTCTGTCGCAGCCACAGGGCGGTTGAGATCTGTGTTCTTAATCCTAAAAGGGAATTCTTGGAATATATTTTTACAAATATACAACCGCCGAAACAATAGTACAAGTCCTTATGCGTCTGGGATATGTAACAGGCGCGTTCAGTTCATTCCTGCGGCATACTTTGATACCTTTTCCTGGCATCGGCTACCGAAATAACGTCTGATATCCATAAGGGATAAAAGCATTAATGAAAGTGAAATATGTCCGTGTGTTAGGGTCTGTGGTATTGAATGTGTTCATGTTTGGATGCTTCATAGAGGGCCTCTCTTTGTGCTAAATGACGTAAATGAGTTTTGATGTGCGATAAATGGCCGTCTATTGTGGTGTGTCTTTCGACAAGTGTCTGCGGATGTATGTGCGTCAATAAAGGCTCGTATCGTCGTAATGACCTGGTGACAGCGTTTTTATCGGATATGCATTCCGCCCCAATTGTAGTCGCCTTAACCTAACCCGGTAATCCTGCCGGGTACAGGAGACCTAAAGTTTAACGTGGAATCAGAACCACGGAAAGGTTCTGGCGTACTTCACAGTACACACAAAGCTATGAAAGATGTGAAGATCGGGTTAAGGGTCTTTGAAAATCCCCGCCGGGACAGGGATTCGAATTCCAGAAAGACGCTTTAATCACTGAACCACCAACCACTCTTGTTCCTGAGAGAGTTGAATGGTGACGAGATGTTTTAACCGTATCGTTGAAAATTAGTCAATTCGGGAAGAGAGGTCGTAGTCGCCGAATTGGTTACTAGTTTGTTGATTGTTGCTAAGTAAACTATTGTGGCCAAGACCTGAATCAGCATGTCCGATTCTTCATACATTAGTGTAACTTTGTTGTGTCCATGCCTTGATTGATAGGTATATTAAGACCAGGTACGTCAAACTACCTTTTCTTGGCGTTTAGTTAAGCTGCTGCTGCTGCTGCTGCGTCTGTCAGACTGTAGACATCATACAACGTCGTTAATCAGCTTGTCTACGTGTCTTAACAAGTCTGCGTCTTATAATATTTACCGACGCTTTGCTATCCGTTTGCTTGTACTCCCTTCTGATACCCCACATTACGAAGAGTATCAAAACTCGCCTGTGTCTTTATACGAACTACATCGCTGACCGCTATCAGCTGGACAGCTCTAATTTTGTCTGTGTTCACAAGCCCGTCGTCGTAGTATCTATATGTATCTTTCTACTATTTGAAACTTGATATTCAGGCAGCCAGTCCCACGCCGCCAACGCTTTGTAGTGAATCTTGGATCGCTCTAGCTGCTCAGTAAATCGAAACGCGCGCTTGTGTAAACATAGTGCGCCAGCTCGCCCATATATACTCTGCTAAATTTCATTTAAAAATATTAACGTATGGATAAGGAACTCAAGAGCCTAAATAAATGCTGTTAAAAACACTCCAGATTTTTATTACAATTGCGTACTTGATTAAGTATTTTCTGAAGGTCAGTCTCCCAATCTGCAATCCAGGAAAGGGGGATCCCGCATCATTAGACAGTTTGGCGGATCCCGCTAAAAATTAAGCGAATCCGCAATCCGTAAAATGCAGAAAAACTTGTGTCAGTCTGCGTGACTCGCTGCCCTACTCGGTCTATATCGTATGTATTGCACTGTTTGGCTGTACCCTTCCAGTTGGCATTTGACTCGCGTGAATTAACGTTTGTTTTGGTCAACCCTCGTCATTCGTAAGTAAATTCATCCAATTTTATGTATTCATTAAAACTTACGTTTGTTTTGAGTACACATTTCTATAATTTTAGTTATGTTGCTCGTTTATTACGAATTTCTGACCATATAATAAGTATTTTTTGTGTCGCACACGTCATCTGAACTACTCAGTAAAAGCTTTTTATTCCCGATTTCATTATTCCCATTTTCTACATTTATAACAAAGTAATTGTTACAACTTTCCTGTATTTGCGGCTGAATATTTGATTATTCGTTGATACGAAACTAATGTTATCGTAATTTTAACGATCACATATTTATTTAGCAGCTATCAAAAGGGAATTCTATATCCTTTGACTTATTGTTGTGTCGACGCTGCCTCAATGCATTTGAAACATGTTCTTTGACGAAAGCCGCCTAGTTACATGTGCCGCTTTGCCTTTCGATTAATCCATCTTATGAATGATTTGATCAATCGCCACAATACATTATTTTCGAGTGAATAGCATGCGTACTTTCAACTCCTTGTTACGGCTACTGCGTAATTTAAAGTATAGAAGTCACTAATTATTCGGAAAGATCTGTTACACATACAACTCATACCCAATGGCTAATAGTGTAACATAACTAAATACATAAGTCTTCATGGGTGTAACGCCATGCATCGGCGGCTGCCTCCGCAGTCTTCCTCACGTGTCAAATTTCGTGTGTTTACAACGAAATCCTGCAATACATCCGTAAAGACTTCACTGCAATCATAAGCCGAGAAATTCTCCTTTCTTACTAAAAATAATAATAATAATAATTTCCACTCTAAAAAAAGTCGTTAAAGTAAAACTGAAATACTTGACAGTTTACGTCTTGGTGAGTAGTTTCTTTTAATAACAATGAACCAACTATAAGATCAATCAAGAAATCAGGGGACATAATAATGAATCCCACAAAAACAATTCTTGTAAAAATAGGCCAAATCTTGTGTTTGTGCAGTGACAAAAAGTTATGAGTTCTTGTTCTGAGGCAAGTCTACACTTTACAGAGTATATTCACTTCACCTTGTAAAATAGAATGTTTTCTCTCGATGTTATGAAACCTTTTTTTAGAATTTAAAAAAATAAAGAGAAAACTGGTGATTTGGTGATTATGCGTAACATGTTTTTAAACTGATGTGTTGTACTGTAAGGTACATAGTATGGCTTAAGACTAAATATTTTCAATTTTTCCTTATTTATTTAAAAATTGGCTTAGATTTAAAAACAAAAATTTAAAACCACGACATATACTTAAGACATGCTAAAAAAATTAATTTCACTTTGCCAATTAAAATATTGTTAACTGTTAACTTTTATCATTAAAATTGATTTATTAATTTAATTAATAGACGTTTATTATTTAATTTATTAACGCTTTAAGTAATTATGTTTAAAAAAAACTGTTGGCGCCAATCCCGCGGGACTCGCGTACCTGGAACATGTCCGGGCTGGCGGTGCCGACGGAGCTGCCCGCAGCGCTTGCCCCGTCTCCGCCTCCGCCGATGCCGCCGCCGTCGAAGCTGGCGACTATCTGCTCGCGGTCATCCACCACGTCCAGCAGGCGGTCGTCCGGGTCGAGGATGCCGCCTCCCGCCTGAGACCGCAGGTTGTGGACGCACACCCACGCGTCCCCCGCCTGCAACACACGGACACCAGGGTCACACTGCAGCAAAATCAAATATTCACCATCACAAACTCCCTTGCCAAATAACATTTCGTTAAATCAAGTTTCATACAATTCATTCGGTTTCCCACAATCCAAACGCCACCTTATCCTTCAACTGATTTTCTTCAAATTCTCTCCTACAAACATTTCCATTGCCTTCTATGTCCATTCTTCTCTAGGTCTTCCTCTCTTCCATCTTTTAGTAATATGCCCTTTGGTCTCTGCGACCACTTAGCTAAATCCAATCAGAACAGAACCAGATGAATCCACCAGCGGTCGAACACAACACTTACAAGTATTTAACCCCTTAACCTACAATGACGGGCATAGCCCGCGTACGATGGTTGGGCCAAACGTAAATATTACGGGCATAGCCCGCGTACAATGATCGGGCCAGAAGTAAATATTACGGGCATAGCCCGCGTACGGTGATCGGGCCAGATGTGAATATTACGTGGAATATTTGATACGCAATTACAGTCTGATGCAATAATTGTGGTAGACCCAAGTATTACAAAATGTTTATTTATACAAAACTCCAAAATATAAAATAAGTAATCTGTAATGGTATGATATATTTCAAAGCATTCTGATACATTTAAAGGAACTTTACACTTTTTACATTCCCACGTTGTTTCTTTACGTTTTTTATTTTTGTGACAAACTGTACAACATTTTGACGGTCTTAATTTAGAGGGTGTTGGATCATTGTGCTTTGGAAAATGAGCCCATTCCTTCGCGTAAAGTCTGTCTGGCGCATCTCCGGAAGATAATACGCCTCGTTCTCTACAAATCGGTTTTGGCATTTTCTTCAGTAGAGATTCGGCTATGTTGATCTTATAGTCGACATAACATTGTTTCTTTCCATCATTCAGTTTTTTCCCTAAGATGTAAGAGTTAAAAAGAGCAATATCAAACAGATAATTATTTTGTTATATCCTTTCATGAATTTTCTAATCACTGGAAAACAAGCTAATATTTGATCTTGGAGATCAATTCCATTCATTCTCTTGTTATACTCTGCAATACAATTTGGTTTTAGAGTGCCCTTGGATCCTTGTGAGGTCATTTCGACTGCTTCTTGTTTTGTCGACAGCATATAAACATCTCGCTTGTCTTTCCATTTTATAGCGAGTATTCGGTTGCAGCTTCTTATTGCGTATTCGCCCGGATTAGCGGGTTACACAAGTCGTGCCAACGTCCCGAACGCTGCGCGAGCTTGTATACAATTTCGGCCCAACATCTTCGAGTCTAAATCGTAGGTTAAGGGGTTAAAACCATGCCATAGGCCGCACTTGAGCCTGGGTTCCTTACATTGCGAGGCCACCATTCTAGCCCCTACGCTGCATACTTTTCTTTTACACCTCCCCTTGTGACATACGCCTAACAAGAGGGTCTCTAGTTCTCGAAATACTATACGATTTACAATCATTATTCTCTTTTCGTTTGATCTTAACGAATTGTAGACGCCGGGGTCATTAGAGCGAGAATAAACATTTGAGGAAAGGAAGGGGAATGAAATTAATTCGGCCATGGCCTTTGGAAGGAATTATTTCGGAAAAACTTCGAGAAATCATGAAAAACATAAATCTATATCGCTGTACTGGGGATTGATCTTACGTCCTCCCAGATGTCAGGCCTAAACGTTAACTGATGATCCACTAGACTCGTTACATTCATTCTTCATCGTATTTCCTCATTTGATGTTTTTTATAATCAAAATACTCTAACATTCTATTTCAACAGTCTCTGTCGATCCCTTTTTCTTATTTCTCAGGTTTCAGAGCTATTCAGTAGTGTACCCTGACAGCTTGGATCTTTTTTATTTTATTTTTTATTCCTATATTTACAATATGCTGTTTTGTTGCTTGTTTAGCCTTTTCAATTTATTCAGATACTTATATTCTGTACAGTTTCCCATCGTATTTCCAATTATCATTTTCTCCAGCTAACAAGATATATATATTTTATCTTCCCAAAACTGATGCCATTTCTTATGTTTCCTGCAATTTGCAAATCCCGTTCTCAAAATCTTATTTGTCGTTGGGCCTTACATGATCTGCACCCCGTTAGTAACTATGTATTTAAGTACTAGGAAGTAACAATTTAAAACTTAAAACAGTATCTCCCTGGAGAGAGTTTCGAGTATAGTGTGATCGACTTCCAAGACTTGTCCTTGAGCTCGGATGACAGAGTTCTCGCTGCCAGTGTTCCGCTCTGTCGTGGCCGAATCTATAGTGTATATCAGAACCGCGGTCCGTTCACTGGCGCTTTTTTTAATTTATGGGAGAATCACATGTTGCTACATTATTTGCAATCAACTTTGTTGGTCAAATTCCTGTACTAGGAACTGTATTTGGATGAAGTTCACATTTTTTTCTTGTTGTTGCCATCGTACGTCCATCGCCAGTGTGCCCCTCTTGGGCATCCCAAAATTGAAAACGTCAAGCTGTGGAATCAGTGTAACTTCTTAGTGTAACGTACTCGGCGGGAAACAGAACCCTACTGAAGACGCCCCGCTGTCAAAGTCCTCTAGCACTTAAACGGAAACACTAAAGACTTCAAATGTGCACATAATGTGTGTTTCGTTAACCCAATACTGAATATCGTATTTAAAATATTGTAAAGCAATGAGATTATCACAAACGTTAAGAGGATTCTAAACATACTTTTTTCAACGTAAAGACGTAAGCGGACATAAAAGTCAACAATTTTAATCAGTTTTTGTTATCCAGTCTTAATCAAAAGCCGAATTATATGGGAACATAAAATTTGTCCTCATTATCGATCCCATCCAGTATTTAAACAATTTACTAATGATACTTCTACCTAATACAGATTTTAAGTTTCGATCAAAATAAGCAAAAATTTGCCACATATGATTGCTACTTTACTGAAACTTGTGAAACATAGCAATTCATTAAAATAAATAAAATAACGCACTTAAACAGATAAAGGTTGTAATATTGGTAAAATAAAAGTTTAAAGAATTCATAAAAAAGAATAACAGTTTTAATAGAGATTATTTGTTTTGATATGTTGGAAAATAGGGTAGAGAGGTCGAGCGTGTAAGACTTATCATAATCGAGCAGAGGATTGAGAATTTTTGAGATAATAGTTGCATATTGAGGAAGATACAGAGAGAAAATTTGATAGATCTTTCATAGAAAGAGAACCTGCTAATCTTTGGAACGAACTTAATTCAAGAATATTCCACACGGTCAAAAGTTGTTGGTATGAGAGGAACGAACAAAAGGAAATTAATATCAAAATATACAATGATAATACTAGGTGTATAAAATCTATTTATTTCACATTGCAACAAGTATGTACACTGTGACACTTGCTCTTCGTTGAGAATTCATTACATATTAATGTATCTACAATGTATTTAAGTGGAACCGAAGGACTGCATTAGCGGTGCGAGCAGTAACGTTGCGCGGCATTTGTAACCGTTGAGTTAAGTCCGCTGTCTATTCTGAAAACATATAAAGCATTTATTGTTTTTACCACGCTACTGCCTTTGGACCTCCTACATAAATGATATTATGAAATGGAGATTATGAATGTCGAATAGCACTTGCCCGCTACTTTTCACTTAGCTGCCTTATTGCAGCATCACTAGTCACAATTAGAAAGTAGTTTGGTAGAAGGAATACGGAGGCAAGAGTTTGTTGAACGGTGTGTTGGCCTCCTATCGTACATGGCGCCAGTCTAGTACGTAGTTCAAGAAACTAATGGCTGCAAGAAACTTACGGCGCATCAATTATTAGTTTACTAGCGACCAAAGTGTAGCTAACAACCAGTTCTTATCCAGACGTACGCGGCTTCGAGTGACTGCACAATGACAAGCAACGTATTGAAGTAGTCTTGCAGATTCCGAGCACGAATCTAGATTCAAATACGTTGCAATGAAGGAAATTAACTGAATATAGCAAGAAACTTGGAGTTGTTTGCAAAATTATGAGCATTAAATCTGTGAAATTCCACGTTTCATGTTTTTCCAGTGGTTGAAGCTGGTAAACTAAATCAATTTTCATAAAAGTATATTCAAATAAGCATTTCAAACGATTGGCTCTGAGTAAATTAAGTAAAACATTTGATAAACCTGACTTAAAATGTGTTTACACATTCCCGGTTAAAAACAATATAAAAGACATTCGTCGGGTCGACGTCTGTACAATATCCAAAAATATTACTTGAAATTACAGTTACGGTAGAAGTCTCTCACTAAAATTAAAGAAAACTAGTTACTGTGAAGGGGAGAAAGAAGTAGAAGAATTACAGCTTGCGTAGCTGACACTGGCATGTTTATTATAAAGGATTATATTTTTTAATGTATGTTGTCATTTGAAGTCACATGAGGTTAAATATGTTTAACAGGTTAATAATATGCCATTGTTTCATGTTACTAGTACTCCAGTGGGTTTTGGTATAAATACGCTTGTGTTGCAGAATCATAGTGGAGTTGTGTGCACATTCGTGCAATGGTGTTAAGTGTCCAGCTTCAGCACATTACTGATGAAGCGTCAAACTACAGTATTACAAAAAAATCGTATAATTTGAATAACTGTACATGTTCGTGAAACACAAAACTGCAACGATCGTCAACCGATGATCTGCAAAGACGGAACAGGCGTGTCCACAGGCAGAATATTAAAACTTCAGTTCTAATTAAATCAAATACATAACAAAAAATAAATTATAAAAAATTGTTCACATAAAATGGATGTTGTATTCGTGCGGTATATGCTTAAATTACAATTCCGTGAACTTTGTTTTCTCCACTTCAGTGGGAAGTGAATATTCGGAATTATCCGAGGAAATATTGAAAATTGTAATGTAATTTTAAACAACCTATCTGTGTGATAAAGGATTTTTACAGCTTTTACCAAATAAAGACAAAATACAGAAACTGACATTGCATGTGCCTAGTTTGGGATGAATCTGACTAATAGCGGCAACGAGCTCAGCCATCTCATTCTTAGAGTGAGATATGACATATTAGTAGTCTTTATTTTGTTTCTTTAGTTTTACTCCCTTCCATTTGCAGGTTCATAACATTAGCATTCATTTGGTCAATAAATATTAATAATCTGTTCAAAATAATTAAATTTTAATAGTTCAATTCTAATTTCATAACTATTTTGCCACCGGAATTCAAATCATGCTCTTATATTTATGTTATAGTACAATACTAGACGTCCCAAACGTTAATAATATACGCATAATTAAAAAATTGGGCCGATACAAGTTAGTGGTCCGTAGAATTAGTTTTGATGTTTTCATGACCAACAGGTTGGGAAGACGCTAGGTCTCAGCTCTTGGGTGCTCTCAGTCCCCGACAGGGCTACATTACCTCGTCAGCTGACACCAAGGATCCGATTCTAATCTTCTAATCAAAGGAAATTCAGATCTGTTCCAAGACACGATATCTCCATAACTCAGACGAAAGCGATGTTTGTAATGCCATACAGCAGCGACACCAGCTCGTGATCAAAAAAGAAAATGCAGACATTTAAATCGGGTAGCAGGTTAACCGAATGACAGTACATCCAATTAATAAAGTAGCCGAGGATACGTTGGTACGATCCTGGACTAAAGATAGTCATACATTGCATATTTTATCTGGCTGTCCTCATGTGAGTCTAGGATAGCATCCACTCAACGTATTCCAACTGATCTGCACTCACTTATAATCATAGTAGATAGTGGTAAATACCTGTAAACAATATCCGGGGTAGGTGAATCACGACGGAGACATTTGACCTGTTTGCGCAACAAAGTTCCTTAGTTACGGAGTACTTCGGCTCGAAACACCGTACCAGAACTGAGGTTTTCTGTAATCATTTAAGCTAATTGTGAACTGCTCCCCATCTATTTCATACGATACAAATCTTTAAAAAAAAATCTAAAATAAAGAAAGCAGTACACTCCTACCCCATTGTGGTTGAGACAGTCGAAATGTTAAAGCTTTTCGAAACTAAACATTTTGAGAGATTAAAGTAATTTCAGTCATTTAGAATTGTATCGTTTATATCGGTACCCCTGGAGCAGAGACTTTAAACTTCCAGAAAGATGACACTGCAGCTTTATTTGCACTAATGCACCCTTCTTCAATGCGATGTCATACATTCTTAACATAAATATTAGAAATCTCAGGCACAAGGATCAATATCGTTCTACCGATAATCGCAACGATGAAAAAAATATTCTATACTTTGTGAGGGTGTGCCAGTTAGCTGTCCAAAAGTGGTTTTTCCAAATTCAATGTATTTTCTTTAGTTGAATGGTTGATAGTATAAGTTTGATCCTTTCTAAGAACTTGCCACCAATAGATCGAGATTGGTGGGAACAGAACTCTTATTTCCCAACACGACCTCGGCAACAGCTGGAGACGGAAGAGTCAGCGAGAAGATATTAACGATTCTACAAAGTTATGAATCTACTTGGGTTTCAATCCACATGTTCAGTTTGGAAAAGTAAATCTTTGTTTTATAGTCATTTGAACCCCGATTCTATTATAAAATTAAAAACTATATTTAATGCTTATTTAAGTGTAAGTTTTCTATTTTCCTTCTAAAGATTGTCTTAAAATTGTAGGCAGGGGAATTTTATCAGATGGTTTCCATTATAGCCTCCTCCGACAAGAAACATTTAATACAGTTAGATAATTCAGCAGAATCATTGCATGTAGCGCTCTGACACGCTAGGTACTGGCAAATAGAGGGTATTATTCATAAAAGAATTCGTGAAAAAATTTCACCAAATATATGCGTACTTTATTCTTTAGCCGTAACAGATTTTCATCACTAATATTTATTATTAATTCGAATCGAACAAACGGCGTGTTTCCTTTGTACCGGTAACGGAGCTCTATATCTGTAGCCTCCTTTGTTGAAGAGGATAATTTCAGAGGAGTGACTAAATTGACTACTAACATTTTCGAATGGTACGTCATGAAATTAATACAGCAAAAACATAAAATTTCTGTTAAATATTTAGCTGATATTTCACTTGATAAAACTATGGCGCTTTATGGTAAAGAATTGTTTATTAAACTACCAAATGTAATATCTAAATACGCACCACGTGATTAGAAATATCATGTCGCAACTGGAGAAACGATCATGGTTACTGTTATTAGGTACCTTGGCGTACTCGTCTTTGTGAACGTTGGGATTGGTTACCAATGCTTCAGAAACACACGCAGTTGACAAACAGTGCAATGGAACAAAAACTTTGCCCTAAAGTTAACAAAATTTAAACATATTAAAATAATTAATTATAAATAGTAAAATATTTATTCTTGCGAGATTTCCCCTAGCAGTCAAAACAAATGTTAGTGGAATCGTGGGCAAGAAGCAGTAACTTCTCTCGAACAAAAACCAATTTGTAACAATTAGAAGGGAAGCACCATAAATGTGAAGAACATTCCAGGATCACGGTATGGGTGCCCCGCTTCCCACGGGACAGTTCCCGCGGCCAGATCTAGTTTCCATCGGGAAGCGCATCGCTGGACCTAATGTATACATGTCCAGAAAACAACACCACCGGAATCGGAACACAGCATTAACATTCGGCCAAATGTCTGCTACTCCAAACTACGCGAAATCAAAATCACCTAATTATTTCTACTTTTACCATTTCATTTTACGCTAAAAAATTGCAGCACCATGATTTACCTACCCAAAATCTGGTCTAACGACGTGTAGAAAGTACCAAGCATTATGATGTGTGAGTGGAGACTTTCCCGGCGTATCGATGAAACAAAATCCTCTCGGGTATCCATCAGGATGGTGTTGTAAAAACACGACGTTTCGACAGCCTGGCTCTGCTGTCTTCATCAGGTATGTTGTAGCTGTCGCAAGCTGACTGAGTCGAGGCGCTGACAGTCAGCTTGCGCCGGCTACAAGATACCTGATACCTGATGATGACAGCAAAGCCAACTGTCGAAACGTCGTGTTTTTACAACACCATCAGGCTGGAAACCCGAGAGGATTATGATGCCTTATCGTAAGGCTGTAATTTTTAAAATCATTTATCGAACCCGAGTACAGATCTTCGAAGAGAGTTGGTACTATTTGCAACAAGTCCTTGTTTTCTATTGGTTTCTATCGTTGAGTTTCAGTTATTTCTGCGAGTACGTGTCGGATGCGTCGCATGATAGGAAAGTTTTGGCAGAATACACACACCACTTCTTACCTGATTTTGCTTTGCAGATATCTTTAAGCTGATTTTATTCGAGGTACAACAGTTCTTCGTTTTAAATCACCTGCATTTGAGAAAAATTTGCATGTCGAACTACCCAAACATTTAAAAAAATTCTGGAAATGTTACCAGAAAAAAACTAGATTCCTCAGAACAGCTTTCGGATAAAAAAAAAAAAAAATCTCAGTGATACTTTGACTGCACAAGAGACAGTTTCTACCTCTCGCGACCTACCGATTTTTACTGCGGTTTAACAAATAGGCTCCACGCATATATGTATTACATGAGCTAATATGCGAGAGATTTTTGCAAGTTTTCAGAGGTTACCAGTATCAATATTTACCGGTCTTGTATATGCAGTAGACCACTACAAAAGTGACGATCTCTCATGGCGATCGTTAGCAGTGTATTTGCTATGTGTGTGGGTGAGGAAGCCCGAAAATCAGCTGTCTGGGCATAAAATACAAGACGCAAAGGGTATTTCAAGAGCTTCCTAGAATAACGAAATATGTATTTTCTCAGAACACGCTACAGTTACTCAAACAAGAGCACGACGAACTGTGCTGGGGAAGCAACAAAAAATAAAAGTCAAAACAAAACATTCTTTTCAGAAGTATACAATTTTCACCATTGTCTAAATAAATTTGTACATTCTACGACAGCTTTTGATATATATGATCACATTGGTTTTTTTAATACTTTTAAACAGCGCCTTTGGCTTCTATTGAAATATAAACGTGTGTGAATGTGCGTGTGTATTCTTTTGCCGTCAAAGGCACTATTCTAATTATCCGCTGGCATCGAATAATGGTATGTAATATAAAGATGACATTTATTAATGAAATCATATTGGCCTAAGGAAACGATAAGGAGTCGTACACACATGGAAGATAAAATGACACATGTGAAACGTTTCGTGCGACTTAATATAGTAGCTGCGCACTTTGGACAAACTTCAATACTTCTGTCCTGCATCAGAAATCATTGAAGCATAACGTAATTTTGAACTCTCGTCGCCACTATTACATTTCACCTGTTTCTGGTCCTCAGATAAAGAGAACTTTAACCTTTATCTGCAAGGGAATATACTGTATAACAATAACGTTATCGAAATAGGTCAGTCGTTGAAGAGATAAGCCACCCACAACAAAGAGTGTTATCTAGACGTTCTGATGTTACTTCCAAGTCAGCCATGTTACTGAGCAAACGGAACAACTCCTACTAATATTTCTTCACCGACCATTGTTTATAGTTCGTTTATGACGCAAATATCAGGAGTTTCCGTACTGTAAACGATTCAGGTTTTGAGTTGTAACTATCGTTTTTTCAGATGTATCTTTTTAGCCCTGAACATATTCCATTCCCATCCTTCGGAAAGGTTAGTACAGAAAACCGCCTAGAATCAATATTCTTACTAGTCGTCAGCAATTTTTTATCTGTTCTTTAACACTGACTAGATAGCAACGCTCAGTTCCGATGGGAAATACAGATTCACAAATTATTTTCACGTTATGAACCAGTTTATGATTACTCATGTTAAACCAGTAGCTAAACTTCTGATCATTGGTGAGATGCTGAATGTTTTATTTAACGCCTGCGTATTAGTCGATTTTTAGCAATCCGATTTCAGTTTTGCACATTCGTTCAGTCATTTCACTACTTATAATTAAAATTACACGATTCCCAAAACGTGGGACCAACGCGGCTAACAACTGTATTTCATCAGAGATATTGGAATGCTGCTTTAGTAAATAACATCAGTGGAGTCTCCGTATCCTGTTTCCCCTCCCAACGCTGAGGAGGAACTTAGGAATTTGTGAAATGTTTTAGATTTGGACCGGATGTATGCCATTCGTTTTGTCTTATCGGCAGAGGCGTGTAGTGCATTGTGTTATCTGTGAGTCTCGCCATAGTGAGAGTAGAACTTTTCTGTGTCAGCGGCGCAACGGGCAATGACCCACGTCACACGCCACAGCGGGCCCCACAGGAACTCAGTGCCCGGAGCTGACACTCTCCTCACAACAGATCGGTTATTTTACCAAAATTACAAAAAAATTGTTTTACCTTTTTTCACGTTGTAAAGATACGATTCAGAAGCAGTTAATTTATATATCCGGATTTTAACTTATTTTCATATTATGTCCCCTCAAGCTGAATTTACTATTTTCAGCATTTAATATTATTAAACCCGCGAGAGATTTACACGAAAATGGTAACACACTAAACAGCTGTCCCCTATACGGATATATCCACTTTCTAACTCTATATGCACCACCATTTCGTATGTGCGTTTACATGGAATGAGATTTCGTGTCCTTTAGATGTATTCAATACTACCATACAAACTTTTACCAAATAGCGTACCTATACGAAAGGTAAAGGCTTTCCTAAGTTCTTTAATGAACGGTCTCATAGTTCCGTAGTTAAGGCGCTTGCTTTCAAAAGTTCGCGGTCAAATTCTGGTGAGGGCAGGAATTTTAAGAGTTGCGATTGATCATATGAGCTCTGTCAGGATGGCTCGGATTCCACGTTAAATTGCAGGTCCCAGAGGAAAGGAACCATGGCAATGAATTAGTATGCTCCTTCAAGAAGATCCAACCAACCGTTGGGTTGTGGACTAAGTTCTTTAAAATATGTAGAAAAGAATATATTGTTTTGATGA
Organism: Vandiemenella viatica; assembly: GCA_031002005.1. NCBI lineage: Eukaryota > Metazoa > Arthropoda > Insecta > Orthoptera > Morabidae > Vandiemenella > Vandiemenella viatica. The sequence goes on from CM061920.1 coordinate 189,697,632, forward strand.
GACCTCGCCAAATTTTTCGTGCAAGATAACAAGCAAAAACCTATCCGTTTTCAGTAAGCTTCATATTTTGTATTTTAGTATCAGCTTGGATTTTTATTTGTATAGCATACTTAAAAAATTAACGCGTCAAATTCTAACTTATATTACAGCTAACCTAAACAATTATACGGTTTTCGTAAGTAATCTCAGTACATGTAACGCTAGTATGAAAGCGAAACATGATCAGATTAAAGTGGCCGTACTATTGTAGCACCACTGAATTTTACCTTGGAATTGTTCCTAGTGAAATTTCCAGGTGAAAGAAACTTGTAACAATTATACTGTGCTGTCAGCGCTTAACATTCAAGTATTAGAAAAAAAAAAAAAAACATATCTTTTCCCCCTGTAATAAACCAGATTTACTCTATTTCTTTTGGCTTTTAAATTCAGTGACAAATTTCCTTTACGAAATATACTTAAACCATAAACCCGTATAGTTAGGGACTAGATTCGCAAAAAGATCCAAGGTTATATTGATTCTACTGTTTGAACATGAACGTACGATTTTTCTTATTTTTTTCCCATATGTAACCAACTACTAGGCTTTAGGCTTTAGTATTTGTCCCTCTCTCTTTATTTATTTCGATCTTTACTGCCAAGAAGGAATACTGAAAAAGGGTGTGCGGAATTAAAAATTAATCTGTTTTGCGTAAGAATAATGGCCGATCTGATTGTTTCTTTTCCATATTCTGAATCATTCTTAAGGCGTAGTGATGCTGGTAATTCCAGGTGAGCCGTTATATTTAAATGTTCACTGAATTTATTCAAACTTCTTCCTCCCCAACCCTTAAAGAATTTTCATGGATCTAAAGAATTGCTGTTGGCACCGATTATTATGTAGGCCTAAGTTTATAACGATCAATAAATTTTCGAAATGTTACTAGGATTTTTTTTTGTTATGTATTTGCGCATTTATGTAAGAACGAAGACTTTCCCGGCGTATGACTGCAAGACCCGTGAAGACTACATTGCGTATTTGCGCCTTGTCAATGTCCAGGTTATTAGAGGGGTGAAAGGACTACAGACTAGGAACGGGAAGAAAAAGGCGGGGAAGGACAGGGAGGAGGCAAGGAACGGGTAGGCATTTGTCTGAGGCCTTTTAAAGGAACCAACCCGCCATTCGCCTGGAGCGTTTTCGGGAAACCGTGATAAACCGAAATCTGTATGACCGGACGGGGATTATGTTATAAAGAACTTATATTTGCAATTAGTGAGTGCTATCAAAAATTTCCAGTCTGATCTCAATTATGCTTACTCCTCTTCTTTTACTAAACTCGCCATAAAAATAGGAAAAAAGGTAATTCCATTCCAGTTTTCGAAGCCGTAATGTGGGATAGGTTGAGGTACAGCTCCGAATTACATTCTAAGATCGGGATACTAGAACAAATTTCCTATTTAAAACACTGTGTATCCCTGATTTTTCGCTTTGCCGACAGGTGAAAATTAAATTGATGATGCTTTTTGTTCAAGCAGAAGGATCGGAGTTATCCTGGGATGATATCTAACAACAATCTAAATGGCGGGGCCTATCGATAGGACACGGGTTCGAAATTACAGATTTCGGTTTTTCATAGTTTACTGGGAATCACTAAAGCACAATGATTGCCTTCATAAAGGCCGTGGCCTATTTTCCTCCCGTTCCTTGCGCTAAAACATCACGGTTTTAATGGTCGCATTGACGGCTAGTCATTAAGTCCCCCCCCCCTTTCCCAACGTCACTTTTTTTTTTTTAAAAAAATGGGGGGCATATTGTCTCCAGAGATAGGATAGTAACCGCAAATCATGCCGAGTAATTGAGCTTCCGTTGTAACAACGCATCGTTAACAGAGCAAAAACTGGTCTCACAGTCTACATGCAACAGAGTAACAGAACCCACGATAATTTGGTTTCTCTACACGGTCTCATGCCTGAGACGACGTCCAATACTCTACGCCAGCAATAACAGAGGAAATGATGTATAAGAATGTTGCTGTCAAGAGGTAGGTATTATGTCACGTCAATTTCTTTACAGGCTACTTTCCGCGGACCTACAAAATCAAGGCATGTGGAATATAATTTCCGCACCATGGATGTCAGTGTTGTCACTCTATTACAATCACCTCTCAGAAATACTATGAGTATTCGTTTTTTCACAAACCTCGTATAAAGTTTTTTTTAAAATTACTAAGAGCTCAAAAATACTAGTACACGTCTAAAATCGATAACAATCATTCGACTCTTTAAACTTTTAAACAAATTAACACAAATGTAGCTTTTACATTAGCTACGCTACAGCCGGCGACGATTCATAGTTAACAGCGTACGTTCACTCACCACAGTGTCCACAGAGAAACTGAGTTTTTCCAGTTATACAAAATAAGGAATTCGTTCATGACCTTTTGAAGGAACCACACCGGCGTTCGCCGATGCTGATTTGTGGAAACCTAAATCTGGATGGCCGACCGGGGATTCGAACTCATGTACTCCCGAATTCGAGGCCAGAGCGATACCGCTAACCCATCAATGTGCTTCTTTATATTTTAATTCTTACTACACGTTGAGAGATAAAGCTTAACATTATTCGTGGAAGATTCCATAACTTTTTATGTGCCCAATGTTTGTCAAAAAATGTATAAACGGATGTAGGATTCAGTTCTTAACTCTGCCACAGATCTAACTGAAAATAGTCCTCTCACAGCTGTACAGCAAACACGGATTTCGAAATATCAGACAATCTTCATTTTTACTAGCGATAATAAACATTTTTTTATGATGAACTGTGGATTTTGAAAGTGTGGAAAGGCTGGGCATAAATTCCTAGTAAGCCACGGGTCAGAACTAACTGCGTGAAGTTACGAGATAATCATGCTGGCCCCAATTGGAACTGTCTTACCTACTTCATACGCCTTGTACAGTGAGTTTCAAGACAGACTTCTAACCTTAGCAGTTACAAAAACAGCAAAACATGTGTTTAAGGATGACCTTAAATACACCTGTACATTGACCAGAAATTAACAAATGTACATAAAAAAAATTATCGGTCTTTCAGTTCTAAATCTCTATTCACTCGATTATATATTTCATCTTAAGCTGTCCTAATCGGTTCTATATTTGTAGGTAGAACTAAATGTTTTGTAACGGACTATACGTTACAGAAATATTCCAAGCAGAAACAGGAACTCGGAAGGGCGAGGAGAAGCGGTTCTAGGAAGGACCATACTTACACAAAGTATTTCTTCCGAAAATGTATCCCTGACTCAGGTAGCAGTGAGTCGTCCGTGAGCAAGCAACCAAAGTGAATTTAACCCAAAAGTAACATGTTCGTATCACAATAGCATCATAATTAAATATAAAGTACGCAAATGCATTTGGTGGAAGTTATGAAATATATTTAATTAATTTTTATGACCACACGCGTCTACCCTCAAAATATAGTGAAATCTGCTTATAATTGAAAACTGCTCAAAGAAATTATCAATACAGCTACCATATAACAAAAGAATAGTATCATTTTTCTCCTCTTGATGTTGAAGTCTAGATCACCAATATTTTTTTTCTTATCGCTTTACGCCTTCTCAACATCATCAGATGGGCAGCTGAAAACTGGGTACACGGAGCAGGAAAGAATTCGCCATGGCCTTTTGAAGGAACCATCCCGGCATCTGCCAGGAGTGATTTAGGGAAACCACGGAGAATCGAAATCTGGATACCCGGACGGGGATTTGAATCCCAGGCCCAAGTGTTACCGTTTACCCACCGGGCTCAACAGGTTCATCTAAGTGGGTATTGCCGTTTTTCTGCGAACGGCGTAAGCTCCACCCCGTTGTAGTGTTTATACAATAAAATTTTTGCTTAAGAGAACTTTATTCGCCAGTATGACCACAGCAAACTCCCTGGAAACAAAGTAAAGATGGCCGGCAAGTCAATCCAAGATTTTAATCTATGTCCGTTGTAATTTCAGATCACGATATAGACTGCACTTTGAATCGATTTAACAAACTACTAGGTCGCTTCACTAACTACTAAATTGAAAGTTGTTCAAGAAAGGCTATCGTAAAATGCTAGCTCAAATAATAAAACAAACAGTTCACTATCTGTAAGTATCAAAACTTTTCGAAATTATATTGAACACTGCTTGAATAATTACACGGGTGTATTGAATACAATGATTTCCTGTTGTGTCTAATTATAACGGAGACGTTAGTGGAAGCCTGGAGAATTTTTTTAAAGCTGAATTTAGTCGATGAACTTGGATGAACGTAATAGAATTTTGGACATGAAATAATATTTATACCAATCTAAAATTGCTATCAATTATTCGGAAACAATTTAAACTTTGTATCATACTGTTTATCAAACGTCTCTTAGTCAGCAACTAAATACTAACCAGTTTCGCCTACATGGTCGCTAAGCCGGTAACGGTGTGCAGAAACAGAAATGAAATCTGCCGTGACATATGCCCTCCGAAACCAATCTGACATTCGTCTTAATCGATTTCGGGTAGATGACTCCCAGGGACCTATTCAGTGATTTAACCATAGCTTCAGGTGGCTCGATTCGTTGTTCCACAGAATTAATATCGAATCAGAAAAGTTCCACTTTAAGAATTCTCAAAATTTCTTGTAAAACCAATGAAATCCAAAAACCTTGTAAACATTTTAGCATTTTCTATTTCAAGATGGAATATATTTGTTACTTTACACTTTCTTAAAGCGTAAAGAAGAATCCTAATGGTGTGAAATTTTGATCAAGAGACTGAAACCATTATTACATTTCAGGATCTCCTGAAACCTTGTGACATAAGACGACCTAGAACAGTTTTTGATATTGCTCTTCTGATTATTTATATCTTTTATCAATGCTGCTGCAAATGTGATACGGTTCACTGCGATAGTTCATTTGAATGTTATGTTTTACTTCTGTCGGTCGTGTAAACTACTGGTAAAGTTAAACACCGTAAGTCGAAGAACAGTAGATTCAACTCTTTCATGTCAAATATGAAATTTATGAATTACACATCATTTTTCTGTTAGTTACTAGATTTTAATTGGGTTTAACTACTAATTCCACAGCAGTTTGAAAAAAGAATAGATCCCTTCATGTGACAACAGTAAACGTAGCTTAACTGTAGCTGTTAGCCGCCAATTAACCAAAGATTTTTTCAGCACATGATGAAAATGAGTAGTGTTACAATCAGGAGAAAATAAAATTAATGATTACAATCTAATTCAATGTGACTGATATTTTGCAAGTAGGCTGTAAATAACTTGGCGGTTTGAAATTACTTTCAACACAATGGTAGGAACCTTGGCTGATGGCGTGGCAGCTTGACTGTCCACTGGACAGACGTGAGCCTTGAGAAAGCTGACGGAGAAACCGGCAGCTACTCTGGTCGGACCAGTCTAGCGCCACTTCAACCCGACGGCATAAATAAGAAAACAAACTGTCCGACGCCAACGGAGTGCCGGCAGATGCACTATTATCTCTGTATAAATTCAGTCGGATGAAAAACTTCGATTACGGAGCGAACGACGTTCCAAAGGGTTCGGTGATTTCGACGAACGTATGGAAGGGTAACACTTGAAACTAGATATTAGAAATCAGATACTCTTATGGTTAATTTCATAAAAGATTTTCAGTAAATATTACAAACTCTACACTTTCGTATCTAGAAAGTATTACTAAAATATTAAGCCATTAGTAATTGTGATTACACGTTTTTGGACAGAACAAGAAATGACCTGTATCGTGAATTGCATCACATTCATACCTGGAATTTTTTATGCCACATCTCTGGTAATATTTCATTTCACCCAGCACATTATGTGTGTGATAATGCGTTCAAGTATTCCACTGTAGAGTGATTCCAGATGTAGCAGCTTGTGACGGCGGACAGGACAGAATTCTGCTGGATGATAATTGATACCTCTCTAAAAGCTCTTTCCTAATTTTATTCCTCCTATTGATTGTTTTGCGTCAACTGTCGTTCATCTGCTTTTCGGTATAACCAGTGACTGTTGGGCGAATATCTGAGTTGACTATCTAGTTCCTCTGTACTGATTGTGCAACGATCCTGCATGGTTTTTAGGGAACTACATTAGCACATTCAGCCTTCTCTAATCATTTACAGGCCCGACAAGTGTACTCTCCTGCAAAACTTAAATCTTGAAATAATTTTCTTACTATTTCAGAGATTGTTCGTCACTTTCTTGTGAAGATTATTCCGCGTAGTATTACAAAATAACACCATTGTCCATGTCATGTAACGAGACATTCGACAATTCAGAATGAGATGAAGCCATCTTTAATGATCTTTTGTAGGAATTTTCTAATAAGAACGAGATAAGTAATCGGAAAATAATCTTACAGACCAGGCTCAGAAAGACAGGATAGGCTTATCAGAATAAACAGAGACCTAGAAGTTTCATTATCAGAAATCTGATGCTTACCTAATGTAGGACACAGCAGCTTCTCTGTAGACTAATTACAAAAACTAGATGTGGCATTGATTAATGTTTGCAGGTCATAGCGATCATGATGTATGTTTTATGTTCTAAACGCGTGTTCTTGACGTATTCAGTATGTACATTTATTTCAACATTGTTATGGTGTCAATTTTGCTGTAATTAGAATGAAATGACATTTGTATGATAATTTTAAGTACGCAATGCCCTTTGCGTAAAGTTTCCTACCATTCACCTGAACTCCCCATAAATCAAAGGTTTGGCACAATTAAGACTCGAGTTCGTGGTGGGTACAGGATGTTTCAAAATTGAATCCTGTGTAGTTTATGTACAACTGCAGTATCACCAATACACATTTATATTCAACTCTAAATACGTTTTCCATGACCTCTAATAAAAATCAGATTACCAAAAATGAATTGTATCTGCTTATGGTTCAGACACGTTGGTAGTGTGAGTCCAATGTTAGACGTCTACGGTAAACCCAACATTTTGAAAAGTCATCAAATATCCACAAAACGAAGACTAATAATCAGGGTTCGGATCTTTATGACCAAACAAATACAGAAATATGCAGGCAAATATGACCTTAAAAATGGGTAAATATGACATAAAAATGACAAAATATGACCAAACTTTTAAATTTGCTATACATCATAAAATACTCAATTATACATCTTTTATTTTATCTAGCAGTGTCGCTTTCATGTAGAAAGCATAATTTGCTTCTCAGTACTCGCTGCACCATTGGGAAATTAAATTTTAAATCGTTTTGTTGAAGTCATTTTAATTTCAGATAATGTACAGAATAGAACTCCTTCATCTGTACTTATATACTCCTCTCTAAAGTCCCTTATGTAACTTAGTACTTTCAGGAAATTTTAATTTTGGCATGGCGGTAGGTCTACTCACCGATCCACTGCAGATTTAACGATGACTGGGGATATCACATTGAGATATTGATTGACGAGGATCGACAGACATGCTTCTTTCTGCTGCATTGTCGAGATTAAGAGGCGGCGAAACATTACGTTTACAGAGTGACAATAATTTTAATTCTTGACTGGTGAATTCTGACCACAGTGAAAATTAGTTCTATCCCCTCCCCCCCCCCCCCCACACTTGTATACTATTTCTGTGAGTAATTATCCTAATTTCTTTTCATCTATATCTAATGAATACCCGGTACTATTAAACAACTACCAGATTTTCCTCAAAATATGACCATATGACAATAAATATTATCGAAATGTGACCAAAACTAGGAAAATGGTTTGAATATGCATTTATATGCTATATAAAATACATTTAAATACAATCAAACGTTTAACCAGTGTTTAATTCAGCATTTCAGCTCAAAAAGAAGGAAGGAAAAAAATATGACTTGTCCTAAAGATCCGAACCCCACTAATAATATTTAACTTCACTGTATACAGTAAGAGATCAATGTGTGGGGCATCCACATGCGACAATTAACAGTAAAATTCTCCGCTTAACTTCTGCGATGTAATAAAAAAAAAGAAGATTTCATTATGTCATCTTTATCCATTTACCGTCCGATGGACAAAGATAAGGCAACTACCTCTTTAGCGCTTTCTTATTTAGCGATCATTATAATTGTTTCTGAAGCAGTAAGCATTTACGTTCGATTTTAAACCAAAGATTTTCAATTCACCATATATCAGGTATGGATGCATCAACCCCATCAGTTTTATTGGAACGTTTCGCCGCAGGTTTCGACAGTGCAATCTGTGTAAGAATCCACGGCAATACGGCCTCTTCGGATGTGGAGCTCTGCCTCCGCAAGTGCCACGTTATGAGGCAACTAGTCTTTCCAGGGACAGTCTTTGTTTTCTCTTTATGAAGGCATATCTACTCGCTATTAGCATGGTGAATTAGTTCGATGTTAAGATTAATGTGCAAATTCAGTTTTAATTACATTCATATTTCAGGCATGTGACACTTATCGTGTAGAAATGTGGCGTTGCGCAGGGCCAAATGGGCTATAAAAAATCGGCAAATGTCGAGATTCGTACAAAAGACATACGAATATGGATTCAAAATAAGATTTCTCATCAGTCTGCTACCAAAAAGGTAGTCAGTTTCGATAATTTGTTTACAAAACAGTTTTCGTTGCTAGTTATTAAAACGTGGTACACTGACAATCGGAAAGATTAATTTGTTGAAATCGTAGCGCAGGAATCCAAACGGTGGTGTTTGGAAAGTGAAGCGCGAGTAGCGGAAGCGATAGGACGGATGTTTCCAGCTATCATCGTCCGTCCATTACTGTCCTCACTTCCTTGTAACAGGTCCACGCTCAAGTTGCTCTTGCCTGGAACGGTAATCCGTTCCACGTATATGTTCTCGTTCTCTGAACAGCGATAATCATTTTCTGGAGAAGTGGAAACTCTTCTCTTTGGTAGATGATCTGAGCATTGCTTTCGCATACAGAGTTGTGTATGGACGATTTCTGAATATAAGTGAAAAACTCTGAAAAAGTCCGCGAAGAAATGGATATCAACTAAATCTTTTCTTCGCGATCGCTGATAACACACAATTATTTTTGACGTGTTACTGGTTCTCGGGTTGAGAAACGCTGTTTTAGGCATTACACAAAATTATACGGAAAATGACGATTTACACAACACGAAATGTGAAAAAAATTTCACCACTGATACAAAAAGCGAACTGGGTATCGATCAAGCGATTAGGTACTTCTGTAAAAGAATTCGGTAAAATAACAGGTAATAAAACGGAACAACAGCGCAACGTGATGCAAGGATTCACAATAAAATCTCCGTTAAATCCAAAACAAATGGCAGACCACGTAGTCTGATATTGTAAAAGAATTTATATAGGAATTTGAGGTATTTATCACAAGGGCTAAATAGATCTAACGAAAAACATAACGAAAATGTTCTTAACTTTGTATTCTGGTCGACGCTAACGGTGCGATAGGGAGATGTTACCTCCGTGCTAAGCTACTGAATCATCGATTTTCACATCAAACTCGAGTAGTCAAATACTGTTCGCTGTATGGATGGGAAGGGTTCTTGCTGCGGGTTCAACAAGTAAATTGATTCGACCCCTTTTTCAACGACAAGATAAAACTATGTTGACCAGCAGGTTTGGAGAAACGTGTAGCCCTTCCCCCCACCAGTGCCACAGTGAAAGTTTTGATTCCGAGGAAGCCGAATTAAGCAGTTAAATTAATGAGTGAAAATATCTTTAAAAGCCAACCCGGCAATTTAGTCAAGCGAGTTAGAACCAACATATCGGTCACGCGAGGCCCGTTGTTAATTCATAGTCTTCGCGGTTCGTCGTGGCATTCTGCTAGGCAGTTGTCTGGAACTTGAGAATGCGAAATCGGCAGGTCTGACCGTTAATATCGGTATATTTGCACCCAAAATCGATATACATACAACCCAAATAACCACATTTTGCTGGGCAAGATGTGCTGTCGAAGAATTTATATCAGTGACACCTGTTTTACAACCAGACTTAGAACTTTAAGACTTGCTACCAATTTGACATCAAATTGTGCAGCAAATTGATGACAATCTGCTGCAGCAACTGGACGTCAAATTTATCATCAAAAGTACGAAAGTAAATTTTGGTTTCAATTTGCATTCAAAGATGGGCTTCGTATAGTATAAATTGAAGTCAGAAGATGGCAGTAAGGATATTTTTTTAAGAATGAAATACAAGTTATTTAAGATATTTAAACTACATTATATTGCATTACTTTAGACTTCTTCGTAAAATAATAGAGAAATTAAAGGGTATGTTATCAATTTAAAACTATACCAGAATTTTTTAATAAAAATTTCATATCGTGAATAAGCACTAGTCAATACTAGTAATACATAATCAAAATAACAACAACAACAAAAAAACTTAGTAATTTGCAATTCGTATATTATGTTATTTAACAAAAGGACATTAACCTGAGTGAAATAGAAACACAAACACACAGAGGTAGTCCTCAAAAGATATACGGAACATTCTGCAAAAGGTAATCATATAATCGACTCGTAATAAGTCCCCGTAAAACATAAACGATATGGATTGCCAACCTGAAAATGTAAAATCGGGGAAAAAAATCTGTAAAATCGGTAAAATCGTGTAAAAAATGTTATATTTCGGTAGGAGAGATTAGAACAGACTCCATATCGGTAGAAATATAGAAATGTTGGTAGGTTCGAGACCACTGCTGTTAGGCGAGCACACTATGACCGATAAGCCATTCCCACCCCAAAACTACGTGTTAGAAGAACAGGAACAGAATAGCACATCAACCACATCTTGTAAGACAAACTCATTGAGGTTAGCTTGCTGTTAATGATACTAGTTGTTTAGCGCACTTTATATAAAATAGATATAATATTGGCCTATGTGTCAGAGGATGATGTGAATAGTAGAAGACTTATAGAAAAACTTCTCGGGATTCTAGCGACATTTCGGAAGCTGTCACTGCTTCCACTATCAGGCCGCCACTAAAAAGAAAGCTAGAATCCCGAGAAGTTTTTCTCCAGTGTTACCACCGCGAAAGCGTACAGAGTTATCCAGTAGAACGCCTGTTTGGAAAAATAGATCTCAGTTCGGTCAAAGATAGTTAAGGATGTGGATCTCGCATTCATTTCAAGAAACTTCAGAGTCACAATACACTGGTTTCTCACAGCAAAATTAAGAGCCCCAGTTTAGTATGACCATTGTCAGCAAAAATTCAAAAGAATTCGAAACGGTTCTAGCGTTTACCATCTCTTTCGAGCAGAACAAATCTAAAAAATTAAAACATTACCAGTTATAAAGATAAACTATGATGAAATAACTGGGTCTAATGTTTCAAAGCCAGCAGTGTTTTTTCTCATCCTTACGCCTCCATGGACGTGTTTGACCTTGGGTGCCAGTAGTAAATCCTTTCACAGGCAATTACTGTCATTCTGCGGCCAGTGGCAATGAGGCGTGAATGCCAATAGCGAAACGTGCTGGAGAAATATCACTAGGGTTGCAACGATATATCGGTCTATCGATAATATAGGACCAAATATATCAATATTTATACCGTTACTTTTACATGGTCGATACCGTAATATCTAGATATTGAATTGAAGTAACGAAAAATACCAACCCCTTAGCACTAAAAAAATGCTTCAAGTAAATGTAGCCTATGTATTGCAGGGACCAAATTTGACTATGTTGAACACTGAATTTTCTCGATAACAAAATCGATAAGGTCCTTCCATACTCTGCGATTTCACTCTGTTTATTTACATTTACCATGTTATTATTTAATATATTGCGTTACGCTCGAGTCCGTTGGTTCTTGTTTCCTTCTAGGACGTATTACAAAAAATATGGCAGTCTATCTGATGCAATTGACTATTTTATCAGTGTTGATGATAGACCTTTTAATACAGTTGACGGCAAAGGTTTTAAGTTTTTAATGAAGTACTTAGCACGTCTGGTGGAACTATCAAAACAAAAATTGATACAAAAATTTCTAAAGTTTTGCGGTAGAAGTTTGAAAGTATGAAGCATTTTTCTGTTATTACGAGTATATGGTCTAGATCTGCGATTACCAACGGGTGGACTGGCGCCCACCCGTGGGCGTTGACGAAATCATAGGGGGCGTTTCTGGTCCAAGACAAATTCAGGGGGCCTTCAGGACCAACCATCATGCTCTGCTTTCCAGTATTATATCCGCTTTAAAGGCTATATCAAAGAAGTTTTTAATGGCATTTATAACATCGTATGTAGCGAAAAGGGGATTAAGCTTATTCAGAAATTTACTAGCTAAGAAAAGAAACACTGTCAATAGTGGAACGCAGCGATTAAAAATTACTGGTGACAAACACGACACCAAATATGAAAAATTAGTATCATTTCACCAAGCTAAGTGCTTTAATATTTTTTGATAATATGTATTTGTTAGTCAAACTGAAGAATAAACTAATATCGTTAACATCTTTTGATAAAATAATTTTAGAAATCTATCTTTTTTTTCTATTTATGACATTGTACGTTTCACGTGAGGGGTGATGTTTTAGAAAATAGGTTACAAACAAACAAGTTAGAGTACTATGGGTTACATTTTTTTTTTTTTTTTACAAGAAGGTGAGTAGGTGTAATCTTTTTCCTGGAAATGGGGCGGTGAGATTTTTTTGTTCGAAAAAAGGGGCGGCGACGAGTATTTTTTTTCCGAAAAGGGGGTGTCAGGCCAAAAAAGGTTGGAAACCTATGATCTGGAATAACACTGGCTATTTGGAGACTACGGTACATTTTTTAAGATATGTTCAAAATTGCAACAATCATTTATTCCGAACGCCTCTTCTCAAATGCAAGAGCCAATGTCACTCGAACTAGGAACAGTCTTCGCGGGAAAATGTTAAGCAAACCATTGTTTTCAGGTTGTGTTGGTATTGAAAAAAAAAAGGTCTGCAAATATTCAATAAACTACCTGAAATTTATTATCTGATTTTGATTTACATACTTATTTCCAATATAATATATACAAATATCGGAAAATACCGATATTATCGGCTAAATGCGGCCGATATTATCGAATATCGATATCTGCCTGGCGTCGATATAAATGTAGATATATTTGTCGATATTGATATTAACTTGCATCTCTCAATACGACGTCTAAGACCGGTAAGATTTCCAGAAGCGACAATGAGATAAGAAATCCAAGATTGCTATAGCTGACTGACTGGTTCACAGGATATTTGGTACAGCGACGGGTTTACGCTTCGTAGCTAACCAGGACGGTAAGCGAGCGCCAAGCGCAGAAGTAATGCCTGGTGGATTAGTGGCAGTGCTTAGGTCCGTGACTTCGGTTCGAATCCCGCTCTCTGCAGACAACGGTTGGAGTCCTCTATCGCAGTACAGTATCTTGACCTAGGTCATGACCTGTAGCTTAATATAGTCTACGCTCGATTTACCTTCGATCTTTGCCAATCTTACCACACCGACGACGAGCCCGAGAGCGGCAATTATAGTGTAAATAATAATAAAAATAAATTTAACCAGCTCCGACATGAAAACTTCATAGACAGTCAACATATTGCTTATGTGACAGCAATCCTCACTCTTTATAAATAATCTAGCAGAGAAAGGATTAGCAACCGTCAACGTAACAATCAACTTCAACTCCACTAAAACCAAATGGAATACACTTCTTGACCTGCAATGTAAGATGTTTAGGTGGCCATCCTAACAGGCTTCTCATTTTTCTGAGGATATTTGGTACAATAAACAGTCAACAGTTAAGAGAACACATGGGCATAACTGGTTCCGAAAAATAGAATTTACCCTTATGAGCTAGAAATAAGGTAGTTCCATGCGCTCGTGTCACTGCATTGCTGGGGTAAGCAAAAACAATACGGTAATACGGTACTCTACAGTAATGCGTACCGAGTGTGGACACTATGAGAATTGTCTGCATTGTGGAACTGCTTATTAACCTAATTCCTTTCTTCCTACATAAAATAGCCTCTGTTTATCTGATTTTTCATCTCGCGTTTCCCGATTATGTGTGGGCAGATCAGTACAAACCAAAAGTTATTATGAGCTGTATAAATGCCGCAACTACCGGTGGTATTCACACTACTAATTGAGGTACAGCTGTTATCCTGAACAATGATAGTAACACGTAGACCTGGAACCAGGGGGGATCAGATCTATTCCCGATCAGACTGTATTGTTCATCGATTTCCCGAGATTTTATGAATAGCATGATCGATTTTTTTCCAAATTATTTTTTCCAGTCTTCTGTCGATTATAATGACGTTGCCGTCAGCAATCTGTAAAGTTTAAATTAGAATAAAAGGAAAGAAACCTATACCATTGATTATTATTCTGAAATGGATACATCTCTAGTGTTTTAAATCCCTTACTGCTGCTAATAGTGAGCGTGGAACTATCTTGATATACAACATCTTACGTGTGCCTTATACCCACAACCTAAAAGTCTATGTTCTCAATCTTGATTCAAACTCAGATTAAATGTTGGTTGATTGGGACGTTACGCCGGCGTATGTCGAGCGGAGACTTTAAAATTGCAGCGTCACTATTCTCCCTCCCATTGGGTCATAACATCCTGTAGACAGCTGACGGTTCATTAAGGAGGGTCTAACAAAGACGACGGAAGTGAATGACGTGATCTGCCTGAGAACGGTGAAGACTCTCTGCTACTGCGTTACTTTTGTGAAACTTATATTCCCGAGATTGATCGTGGATAACAGACCAGCAACTACCTAGAAAATTAACACAATCAGCTCATGAATTTCTGCCTCTATTATGATTGTTCTTTAGAAAGCGTTCAATGAAACTGCAGGGACTTTTATCAAATCTAACTTTTTTGTTTGTTTGGGCTTTACGGCTCATCGACAACAAGGTCATTAGAGCAGGAAAGGGAGAGGAGACAAGGAACGGGAAGAATTTGCCCATGGCCCTTTTGAAGGAACCATCCCAGCATTCACAGAGTGATTTTGGGAAACCATGGAAACCCGAAATCTGGATTGCTGTGTGGGGATTGGAACCAATGTCTTCCCGAATGCCAGTTTCATGCGTTAACATTCACCCACCAAGCTCGTTCCTAATCTTAAAATTTACGATGAGCTTTCAATTACACTACAATACATAAATATTTAACAGCGCAGGTACAGATTGTAACTGTGATGCAGTATCTCCCGACAGAAAAACTTGATCAGGTATCCTCAGCACAAAGGATTCCGGACACAGCACTCTGTGCCAAACTTTTTCCGCATTTAGATTCATATCGGAATATTTATTGCAGTCAATTATGCGGCGCGGGTGCTATATCTGAGAATTTGTGATCACACAGAAGTGAATAGTGAAACTCTTCGAACTGATAATATATATAACAATTCTGTTCCCGTATTTTCGCGATGATGAATGTAGATTAATTTATATTTTGAGCCACAGCCTGCAGATATCTTCGGCTGAGTGCTTGCTTGCGAAGCGTCAGGTGACCGGAAGACGCCAAATGAGGCTGAGTCGCTTCCGTTTGCTGCTGCGGTAGCGTCTACTCGACCACTAGTTATACTCGTATCTGGTCAGTAAGAATGGAAGCAAATACGACCGAGATCTTAGCAGCGAGCACGGAAACTCTTATCACACAACCTGATTTTTCGTAGCTTCTTTGTTTGTTTTTTTATCTTTACGCCTCATCTATAGCGGGAAAGGACTGGAGGAAGGAACAGAAAGGAATTCAGGTTTTTGAAGGAACCATTCCAGCATTTGCCCCGAGTGGTTTCGAAAAGCTTCTTTGTATAATATATGCACTAAAGGCGGATTGTTGTACTATTGTTTAATGAACTTGTAATTGACGCGGCAAGATAAAGTACGTTTATATTTAGTTGTAACTTTGACATATTGGTCTGTTGTCGCACTCTTCACCTGACACAGTCAAAACTGTATTTTGAGTGTTTTACAAGTATTCACTCATCTCCAAGTTCCGTTGCATCAAAGATAGTCACGTGAGGTGAACGAAAAGAGGTTGACCTATGGTGAAACCTGTAAGAATTCATATTGTGGCATGTTGATTTGGATGACTGCCAGATGTGAGATCAGGTCGTTTGCTGCGTGGGTACAGAGGATGATATTGGAGTAAGTCGAGGAAGAGGTATCACGCCAAACAGTTTGAACGAAAGATTTCAATGTATATGACTGAGTCTCATCTTGCATAACACTGCAAGAAGAAATAAGAGAATTGACATGATTGAAATTTATTACTGCGTTGACTAGTTACAACACTTTTTATACCCTTATACGATCATCATTCTGAGCAGGTTCCAGCCACCGGCTGGGTCTGCCTTCTTGACAAGCCTCTTCATTTTCTTCTTTCTTCCCACCACCTCCCTGTCACCACCTTGGTCCAGTCCTCTCCTCTCTTCTGTAGACACTCCTCCACTCTTCTCATCTATCCATCTCTTGGCCTTGCTGCGAGTCGTTTACCATGTATCTTCATTTCGTGGATTTTAACTGGGTCTTTCTGCTTCTCCAATCGCTTTACATGTCCATACCATCTTAGACTGGCCTTCTCTATCATTTCCTGTAGGGTTTCCTCTTTTCTTGTGTGTAATCGTTTCATTCATTATCTTGTCCATTCTATTAACACCCATTATACCTCTTAAAAATTTCATTTCGTTTGCTTGTATCCAGCTGATGTCTCGCTTCTTCATTGTCCGTGTTTCAGCACCATATGTCAGGATAGGCTTATAGTATGTGCGATAACCATTAATTGATGATATATTTAAAAATTGATTATATTGTGATCATTTTTTAATGTCATATGTTGAATGAAGGTACTAGTTAGATTATGTGTATTTAAATTGATGTGTTCAAGCATGAAGTTCTATCCTAGTCAAGAATTAGGAGCTACGGAGTAAACGATACAATACTCAATTTAAAATGATTCCTGCTTATATCAGAAGAACCAACACAATTACTGTATCCTCATTTGTTATAAATGTAGTTTCCATATATCGCCAACAATTGTAATTCAGTGTGAAAGGTGCGACGACACAAATGTTCTCATATACCTAAAAGACTACAAAATTCTTCCTTTCTTGTGAATTAAGATTATGAAGTCTCTTGGTTTCACGCTCTCAATATCTGTACAGTTAACATCCAACTACTAATTAAATAGCACTAGTCAGTGTTCTGGCCACCAAGAAGCTTACAGTCTCAAGATTTCATCGTGCGTCTCTTCTCCTATTCGGATCGGTCGTTTCTCAGTTTCCTGCGTGAAGACATTCTTCGATTTCAATCCGATGTATTCAGGAAAAACATTTCGGAATTACCTAGTCACACACTACCATAATCGATGTGTGCCCGCGAAACCGAAGGAATTGCCCTACTCCAACAAGCTCCGTAGATACACCAGACAGGTGGCGATGAATGTGAACGAAATTTCTTTGCCTGCGCTCATTTGCCAATAATCACTGAACGCTGACATGCCATCAAAAGGTCCAAAAATAAATATTGAGCAATGACTCAAGCGCTGGTTATACTTGTGTGAAGTGTATCTTCAAGATGTAAACCGTGAATCAGCTTTAAATAATGGCACTAAGGTATGTGGTAAATGTGTTGGTTGTAGGTTTTGCATAGTTTCTTTAATGGAAGATGTCAGACTAACTCCATCTTGGAACCCAGAGAACAAGAAAATAAAAGTTTGACGAGTCGTCTAATTACACAGTTGTCTGAACTGTCTTGTTCACAGGTTATCTTTTATGGACAAAAAGAAGGGGAAACAGATTTCCTGACGAACTACTGTAAATATGGCTTGTGAAAGGCAGTACGGAGAATACTTTTGTTCGTGTTATACGTAAGCCATGGGTATTTCAGTGTAATATGTGTGTTTCAGTTCAAGTGAATACCAGGACAGCAACAAGAAGAATTGAGCCACAATAGTTAGTTACGACATCGTCTGTATTAAGTAGTTCACCACTGCCAATCACATTCATCAGCAACTTCTTTACGATTTCTTTGGAGCGAGTTTAAATTCCATACCAACTTAGTCTATAATAATTTCAGGTTCCAATCGAGAAGACTTCCCCTACCCGTTCACTAAATCTACATCTTCAATCTGCTACATATACTACCATATTTGTTTTCATTTACCATTTGTCAGTTTTAACGTTACCCCCTAGTAGAAAATCAATCAACTTAGTCTTAGTATCTCATTATCCTACATTAATTTTGGAATATTCTTCCACCAACTCTTTCATCCGTTGTTTAAAAAATGTATTCATTTCTATATTCCATTTAATATGTTTAATTCACTGAATCTCGATGTATATATTTTTCTTTTGGTCACCACTTGTGAAAAGTGCTGTGGTCAATCTGAGACTAGAAAACTAAATTCTTACATCTTCTGCTTCATTAGTACAAATTTTGATATGTTATTACAATCACTTCTGTTACACTTCAAGATCTCTGGTTGCAAATGCTCATGTGATATTCCCGTTAGATATTTCACCTTTAATTTAGAATTTTTTGTATCATAGTGCCAAATGTAAGCGTCCTGTGAACTCTTATTCATAGACGTGTCTTCCATTTTTTTCCCCTTGACTTACAGCACTAGTGTCTTACACGTAAATTTTGTCCACCATTAAGGAACAAGAGATAGATGGCTGAAAAGAGTGAAGGAGAGGACTGGAACAAGGTGGTGACAAAGGGTTGGTGGGAAGAAAGAAGGAAACTGAGATGCTTGTGCATGAAGCAGACCCGGCCAGTGGCTGGAAACTGTTGAGGATGATGATGATGATGATTTAAGGAACAACTTAGCAGGATATCTTTTTGCCAGTGCTTCATTGTATTATCCGGCAATGGCTTCAGTCCTCTGTGCGGCCTCCGTTCGTGTGCTCATCAGTATGCTAGACCGTCAACGTTTCCTCGTCCCGTATTGAGAGAGGCCCGTTATTTCGGTGTTATAGAGGCGCCTATTAATGCCATTTGCCTACAATGGCTGCACGCTAGTGTTATCCCCGCTCCAACCTGACGAGTGCTGATAGATTCAGCGCGATTTAAAACCAAGTGTAGTGCTGAGATGAAGGCAATAGGCGTTACCACACGAAATTTTGGCATGCGCGATAGATGAAAGTTCACATCCTACCTCCAGAATACCGCAAGTTTAATCATAATTTAGAAGGGTTTTCTGGTTTCATATTTCCTATTTCAATTTCTACTCTTAAAAAAAAGTAAGATAAAGAATATTATGGTAAAGCTGACCTGATTCGCAGGCAGAAGATTTTGACAAGCAATTACACTTTCTTATCGCGTTACTGAGTTTTATTGATTATGTCCGTAAAACACAAAACCAAAAACAAAAAAACTTAACACTCCACCTCCGATTTATTTACTTTTGCTTATGGCTTTACGCCTATTTAACGTCGAGGTCATTAGAGGTGGGAAAGGACTTGGTCAAGGAACGGAAAGGAATTCGGCCATGGCCTTTTTAATGAATCATACCAGCATTCGACAGGAGTGATTTGGGATACCATGGATAACACAAACTGGATGGCCGGACGGGGATTCGAACTACAATCCTACAGAATGCGAGGCCAGAGTGTTATCGTTCACCCACCATGCTCGGTCTCATAAAAGCTTTTTTTTTTTTTATACACATTACTACTCTCAGAAGATAGTAATGTGTATGTTACGGATTTGTAGTAATATTGCAGACTTCGAAATCAGCTACATAAAGCCGAGACGGAATTAATGTATGCCTGCATTTTTTTCTCAGTACACAAGCAGAAGTACTCTAGCAATGAGATAAAAGATAATGAGTTCCTCTAGACCATTTCTACTGTTTTCAGAACAATTTCTCATGGTCTGAGACAGTCTTTAATCACGTATTAACAGTAATAATAAAAGAAATAATTTAAAAATTCAGTATTTCGGTAAAGTAAATCCCCGGTGTCATAGATCGTTTACTTAGAATTTAAAAAAATATGATGACTTGGCCACTATGCACGCCATGTTTTAGTTAACCTATAAATACCTTAAATGTGTTTGATATAAATACATATGGAATGCATTAAAGACCGAAATAATAAAAGCTGGCAAAGAAACATTAGGCTTTAGGGAACAAGCTGCCCGAAAACCTTGGATCTCAGAAGAAATTTTGGAGCTAATGGATCAGAGGAGAAGGTGCAAAAATGCTCAGGATGAAGCAGGAAGAGAGCAGTACAGGCAATTTAGAAATCAAATAAATAGGAAATGCAAAATAGCAAAAGAAAAATGGCTACAAGAAAAGTGTGAAGAAGTAGAAAAGGAAATGGTCGTAGGAAAAGTAGATGTTGCATATAGAAAGATCAAACAGAATTTTGGATAAATGAAGAAAAGAGGTATGAACATTAAAGCTGCCGATGGGAAACCTCTTTTAAGCTCAGAAGATAGAGCTAACCGATGGAAGGAATACATTGAGAAACTGTATGATGGGGACGACTTGAACAATAGTGTATTGGAAAAGGAAGGCGATGTCGACATTGATGACTTAGGAGATCCTGTTTTGAGAACAGAATTTAATAAAGCTCTGAATGACTTGAAAGCAAATAAGGCAGTTGGTATTGATGAGATCCCTGCAGAACTTCTTAAATCTCTAGGAGAGGAAGGAATCGAAAGATTATTCAAGCTGATATCAAAAAGTTATGAAACAGGAGAAATTCCAACTGATTTTAACAAAAATATCATCTTCACACTTCCAAAGAAAGCACAAGCCGACAAATGTGAGAATTATCGCACCATTAGTCTAACATCACATGCTTCAAAATAATTAACCAGGATAATACACAGAAGGATGGAAAGGGTAGTAGAAGAGATAGTAGGTGAAGATCAGTTTGGGTTTAGGAAAAATCGCGGTACAAGGGAAGCAATTCTGTCTTTAAGATTAATACTTGAAGGGCGGATCAAGAAAAACAAAGATACTTTTATGGCATTTGTTGATTTAGAAAAAGCTTTTGATAATGTTAGGTGGGACAAGATGTTCAAAATTTTAAAGAAGTCAGGTCTAAAGTATCGAGATAGAAGAATACTCCATAAACTATATAAGAATCAAGTGGCTGTAATAAAAGTAGAGAACCACGAGAGACATGCATCGGTTAAAAAGGGTGTGAGACAAGGTTGTAGTCTATCCCCGCTAATATTCAACTTGTATGTAGAAGAAGCAATGAAGAAAGTCAAAGAAAATTTCCATGCGGCATAAGTTTTCAGGGAGAAAAAATCAGTATGCTACGATTTGCTGACGACATTGTCTTGTTAGCAGAGAGGGCTGAGGATATTGAGAAGTTATTGAATGGCATGAACAAAATACTGAAGGAAGATTTTGGACTGAATATAAATCAAAGTAAGACAAAAGTGATGAAATGTAGCAGAAATGATACCAATAGTAGCAGATTAAATATAAAAATAGGATCGGATGCTATAGGAGAAGTGAGTGAGTTCTGTTACTTGGGAAGCAAAATTACAACCGATGGCCGAAGCAGGAAGGATGTTAAAAGCAGAATAGCACTAGCTAAAAGAGCCTTCATGAAAAAGAGAAACCTTTTAGTTTCAAATATTGATCTAGGAATTAGAAAAAACTTTTTAAAACTCTATGTGTGGAGCACAGCACTTTACGGTAGCGAAACATGGACTTTAGGAATACCGGAAAGAAAGAAACTTGAAGCATTTGAAATGTGGTGCTACAGAAGAATGCTAAAAATTAGGTGGACAGACAAAGTAAGAAATGAACAAGTTTTGGAAATAATGGGTGAGAAAGAAGTTTGTGGAAGAAGCTTACAGGAAGAAGAGACAGGCTTTTAGGTCATATTTTGAGACATGCTGGATTGGTTAATTTGTTAGTGGAGGGAACAGTCGAAGGTAAGAACTGTAGAGGTAGATAGAGATTAGAATATATGAAGCAGATATATGAGGACGTGGGTTGTAAGGGGTATGTAGAAACGAAAAGGTTAGCACAGGATAGGAAGGGATGGAGGATTGAATCAAACCAGTCTAAAGGCTGATGACAGCAAAAAAAAAAAAAAAAAAAAAAAAAAAAATAAATAAATAAAATAAATACATAAAAGCCAAGATTTCGCTCGCTCTTTTTAGAATTTGACAAGTATTTATTATGCTCTCAATTTCAGTCAAATTATGACGTGCATAATGGCCAAGTCATTAGATTTTTTTAATCCTAAATAAACTCCGAGAGAAACCATTCAGTTTCACAAAGTGATCTGAATACACACTGTAAAGTGTAAACTTGGCTCCGAAGAAGATCTCATAACTTTTTGTCACTACATGAACACGAGACTTGGCCTATTTTTACAAGAATTGTTTTTGTGGGATTTACTTTACCGAAATACTTTCCGATATAATCAGATTTTATTAAAATGAATCTTGATAAATCAACTTAACTCTCTACACTAACGTATAAAAGCAGGTTACGTGAACTTCACCCTCCCCCCCTCATCCGCTCAACGGAACAGTTTCTTTTCGACTTTACGTTCGTCGTTTTAAATTCGTAATCTGTAACATGTTGCCACCACAAGCACTGAGCACGCGGTGAAACAGGTGAAGGTTATAATTTATATTAATTGTCAAAAGATTACCAGAACTGCCTACTGAATCTAACGCTACCCACGAAACAGCAAGAGGCTTCACTGTCGTTAACGTCCGCCAGCCTTTACGTAACATTGCGCGTCACTTGATCCTAGGTTTTCCTTATCACCAAGGTGTAGTTCATGATCACACCGCTTAACGCAATGCGTTGCCCTACATTCACAGAAACTCGCCGACGGATCCAGGATTCTTTCACATTTAATTTCCTCTGGTTTCGTTTCGAACTTGAACGAGCAATTACTGCTGTCCAACATTAGTACTTTACCCTAGTATCACGCTCCCTTGAGTGTGATTCTTGAAGAAGTAATTGCTTGTATGTCTATAAAATTTCCATAAATGTCATGTTGGCATTAGACGCTAAATAAACGACTAATGAACATTTAGGTCATTGAATTAGTCGTTAGGGAATTTTGAGCTCTTCACGGATGAGTCGTAAAGAACGTGCGGGATAGGATGGCCGCTAATTGAAATGTCGCCTCCCAATGAGTGCCGGCATAATTATGGTTGATTATGATCTTTAAAAATAACTAGTTAACTGCTGGGTTGGTACGCAATGTTTTATGCCGAAATACACGCGTCCCACAAAACAGAATAACACAACAATATAAAGTTCATTCAGTTTTCAGACTGATACCTCAATAGACGTCGCCCTCTACGGGACGTTATAGTATTTGCTATTTAATTTCTTTGGTTCACTCCGTCCGCTTGGTCACCGAGATAGATAATGTCATCTGATGCGAGCTGATAAAATTATAAGACTTACTGTAGCCTCTTAGCTTTAAATTTGCGTTTCGTAGAATTTCATTTTAAATGAAATACCTAAATTTAGGTAAAACATATGGTAAAACTTTACAGCTGAAAAACGTGGAACGAAATTTTAGTTTACGATTTAATTAATTCAATTTTTTCAGTTACTAATATTTAATTAAAAAGTCATGCTGTAAGGCCATTTTTGTGCATTAACATTGGATATCAGACTTGTTTATTATTTATTAAATTAGAGTGTGATGTTTACCTAAAACTTATAGAAATTAACTAATAAAATGAGATTCAAGCCTCAACAGGATATAATTATAAGTTTTATATATATATATCCATCGGACAAGGCTCCCAGCTGGCAGATGAAAAGGTCGCTACTTGGCATCTAGATGCTCTATCCAGTTCATCGACTGCGGTGCTGGCGAATTTAAATTTACCCAACTTCCAGGAAACCCACGGAATGGGCAATCCTGTGCAGCTTGTGCGACACTCACCGCTGTCGTAGAAAGGACCCGGGAGAGGAGCAGCATTCCTTCGCGCGCCACATCTAGTACGATTTAATATACTTGCGGTTACATCAGACATGAAGTTACATCAGAAGTGAGGTCAAGGATATTGAGAGTAAACAAAAAAAAATTGGTGTTTTATTTTATTCCGTCTTATTAGCTTTTAACGTAGCGTGCGTGTTCACTGCAGCTAGGTCATTACGTTAATACATTAATTTCTTCACTGTGTTTTGCTGTGGTTAAGGCGTCAGATTGGAAATTAAAAGGTCCCCGGTTCGAATCCCTGTCTCATCCGGGAATTTTCATAATCTCTTAAATCGACCTTCACCTCTGGCAGATTGTTGGGTAGTGTGAGGTACGCCAGAAAACTTCCGCGATTTCGGATTCCACGTTAAACTGTGATCTCCTTTACCCAGGATGGTCAATACCAGGCAAATATAGGCTACCTCTTTTCAGGAGGATCCAACCAACCTTCCGGTTGAATACTAAGCTTAACTTTTAGCTTTCAAACTAATAGAATTGATAGTAATATTAAATCGTGGTCTAGGCCGCATATCCCTAGATAAATGCAGAACTATTCTACCATATCCAAAACACTGTCGCGGGTTTACTCTAGTAGTAAACTAATAAGAGAAAGGTGTATTCGTGTATCTATTTGTGATACAAGGACGTTATTTGGGGTAACGTTTCTCAACATGACAAGATATCCCAGAAATCCTTTTCAATATTCCATAAAACCTAAAATAAAAGTTACTGGTAGTATGTCATAGACTCAAGATTTCTGGTTGCACGTCTGTAGCTGGTTGAAATTATCAACATCAAAATAGTTTCCTACTTCCTGATAATTACAAACTAGTGTTCGCTTTTTAATCATTTATTGTCAACTGATTTTTATTTTAGATTTTTTTGGTGGTGCAGCAGTAAGGATAAAAGCAGTTGTAAATATGTAAAAGTATTTAATCCTAAAATCTGTAACAACCTAATGCACGTATGAAGGAATTAGACTCATCACTTTTGAAAGTACCATAAATCCAAGAAATAATTTAAAAAAAAGTAAAACCTGATGTGAACAGTCATCTCAGAAACTTGCAAGGAATACTAATAAAAAGGAAACCTTCTCCTGTTGTCAATTCCTTTCCATTTAAGTAAGGTGCGGAGGGTGCTTATAAAGCATTATTCTCAGCAAACGAAGCATCAGTAAGGCGTCGGATTCAGCGCACGTTGACGACCCTGCTCTTGTCGTCCAAGTACATTACTCTATTTACTGATTTACAACATCTTAACACACAAAGAACGATTTCAGCCTTGTTGCACAACTTTGTGTCGCCTTGCTACATTACATACTGAGTGAGTTCGAATGGAAGAAGTTGGGGGATCCACTTACAGAGACTTTTTGCTGAAACATTTTGGGTTGTAAAATAACGTCAATTTTTTATGCTGGATGAACGTAAATGATGCGTGAGAGTTAAATAATGAAACCGAGAAGGAAAAAAGTTAGATGGAGTGCTTTGTTTGAAAAGAGATTTTTATTTTATTTTACAGTAACTGGGACTCGTGTAGATTAAAAATAGTTGCGAGGAACACACCCATGACGTATCATGGATCTGCTGAAATGAATTGGAATGCTTAAAGAAATATTCGTTCACGAGTTTAGATTCTTTTCCTGTCCAAGGCTTCTAGTTTATGCTTGTTTAAATCTGTTTCTGCCGTTGATAAGTTTCCTTTAAATGAACAATCAGCATTTTTTTGAAGGTGACACGGGAGATAAAAGTAATAAATCTTTCTCTCGTCAGGAGACTTATCTCGAAAAAACCTAACCTTTCTAGAGAATGAACTCAGACGCTGAAAAAACTTAACGTTTGATATTTTAATCTGAAGTTTACTATTACTGATCCGACCAACGGAAAGAAAACGATTGCTTGGTTTAGTAACATCCATTATTTTACTTTTATTTATGTGAGTGTAGTCGAAGGTGTAATGGACTTATATTCAGTCTATTCCAGTTCCTAATTGAAAAAGATTAAACATAATTTAAGATATCTTAAACTTATTTTGCTTGCTAATTGTGTGTATCATCTTTAGGACCCAGATGGACTTATTTCCGAGGAATTAGATTTGAAAGTGAAAGATCGTCCATGACAGAATAATTCCGATCAGAAATTCCCTTCTTTTCCTATGTTAGACTGCACATTCAACAGCAAGGTGTCATAAGCTTTACCATCCCATAAATAATCTTTTGGGCATATATCTCTCTCAAATCACTAAAGGGAAGACTTATCAAGAATTAAGCAAGACTCCTTTATAACTTGACAATGGCGGCAGAGCCTATGACCGCCAAAATGTCGCGTTTTATCGATGGAGTCACAAGGCTAGTTACCCGAAAGGATTTTTATTCATATTCAACGCCGAGAAAACCTCCAGTCTTCCTTCAAATTGTTATGCACTGGCGAGCCAGAATATTATGATCACTGCCCATCGCGAGATGGAGTGTCGTATGGTGTAGTTGTGGGTACGTCACGCGGTAAGGAAAGTATATATGCTGAACTGAGAAGAGAAGCTTGGAGAGTCATTACAGCGACGACACGTATCGCAACTGAAGAAATTCCCTGATATTGGAGTTTGACAAAAGGCGGATTGTTATGACCTGGCGCCTCGGAACGAGGATCTCGGAAACGGCGAGGCTGGTCGTCTGTTCGGGTGCTGCTGTAGAAAGCATCCATGGAAAACTGTTGAATGATTATGAAATCATAACCAGACGTCAAAGTGGTGAATGTCCACGTCTCTTCACAGAATGTGTAAGTCGGAGACTTGGCCGCTTTGTAAAGCAGAGTAAGGGATGACCTGTGGCTGATCTGACGGCAGAATACAATACAATGCTGGTGCAGACACACGTGTTTCAGCGCACATTGGAGTACGTGGATCTCATGTTGACCCAGCGACATCGTAAATTACGATTGATATGGACAGAGACTGGAATACGGATCAATGGAAACATGTCGCCCGATCGGATGAATCATGTTTCTTTCTGCTTTATGATCGTGTACGGGATATGCCGTCTTCCAGGCGAAAGGCTGCTCGAAAGATGCACCGTGCCAATGACACCAGCCTCTGGTTTTTTTTATGGCTTTATGCCTTGTCGACGACGAGGTCATTAGAGGCGGAAAAGGACTGGGGACAAGGAACGGGTGGCATTCGATCATGGCTTTATAAAAGAAGCATCCCAGTATTCTCCAGGAACGATTTGGCGAAACCATGGATAACACAAATCTGGATTCTCGGACGAGGATTCGAACCACGTCCTCCCAAATGCGAGGCCAGAGTGCTAACCGCTCACCCACCACGCTCGGCGCAAGCATCAAGGGGCAGTATAATGCTATGCGAACATTCACCAGGGATTCCATGGGACCTGTGATAGTGAACGAAGGCACCATAACAGTTGTGGAACATGTGAAAATTATTGCATCGCTTCATGCTTCATCTACATCTACATATATACTCTGCAATTCACAAAATTGTGGGTGGCAGAGGGTGCTCAGCACCAAAGCTAATCTCTTTGCTGTGCATTCCAATCCCTAATGGTACGAGGGAAAAAAGAATTCATATAAGAATCAGTCCGGCACCTTATTTCTCTAATTTTATCTTTCCTGTCCTTCCGACTCAAATAGGTTGGTGGAAGAAGTATTTCACTACACTCATGAGTGAAAGTTGGAGTGCGCATGTTTTCCAATAAGTTTAAACGAAACGTGTGTCGTCTATCTACCAGAGACTCCCAACCTAATCTACTAATCAGTTCTGTGACGCTTTCATAAGGACTGTAGCAAGCGGTCACGAATCGAGCGGCTCTTCTCTGTACTTTCTCTATACTTTCGATCATGTTTTCCATGACGGCGATTGCATCTTTTTCACAAGGCCAGAATCGTGCCACAGTAGTTTATGTAGCTTCTAGTGAACTTACGATCTCTTGGAGACCAAATTCGCCTGTTATCAATCCGATAGAACACATCAGAGACGCTATCTGGCATTAGCTCCGTGCACAAACCATCGGTCCATAAATTAAGGAAACTGCGTGACTTGTGAGTAGACATCTGGTACCAGGTATCTCCGGACTTGACGAATCCATGCCACGCCAAAACGTTTTTTTTTTCGTTCCAAAGGTAGTTCAAGACGCTATTAAACGGGTGGTCACAATGTTTTGGCTCATCAGTATATATCTGGCACACTTGTTTAAATATTGAAGTACTGAGTCGTTTGCATGTTGCTTCCAAAGTACGTAGTAATGTTTTCTTGTTGGTCACACCAGTTATTTCGTTCTTCTTTACATTCGAATCTAATTCCCATTTCAAACGTTTTTCACACAAAAGCAACAAGTTCTCGTTCGTTATTCCGACTAAGGTGTGAAGTTATTTACTTGCATATGCTAAGAGCAACATCGTTTATAACACTAAGAAACGAATTTGCCGAAATACAATTTTCTATCGAATTACCGGGATAATATCTACATCCTGGATGCAAATATATTTCTCATAGTCATTCTGCAGTGGTGACTATGTCGTACCAAATTTAATGACTAAGGAAATACGGACTGCGCAAGCGAATACACGAGGAACGTTTAACCTGACGTCTCAATCTGATGTGCATAAAAGACGCAAGCCTACTTGTCAGGCGTGATCGTTATTCATAACGCCGCCGCTTACGCGTGATACGTGATTGATTTGGTAAACTAAACTATGTTAATATCAAATTCAAACATGCGATAGTGTGTTATGGTGACATACATTTTACGAAAGATCTCTGAAGACTGACAGAGCTGTCATAGATCTATAGCATGGTACAAAGATGAAACACCTAGACACACAACATTTCGTGATTTCAATGTTTTATACAAAGCCATTGGCTCGTAAACTGTTAAACCCACTTTACGCAATTGTAGTATGTCATCTTGGTGACTGGAGCGTCGTTCTATCGGAACTATAAACCCATTCTTTTATTAACACCTATAATTGCGGAAGGTTAATGTCTTTTGATAATTACAGCGATATCTGCTTCAATACACAGAACATTGCTATTATATGGGACACTTGAAGGAACGTTTTACTGTGGAAGGTTAGAATCTCCATGAGCGCCAGAGTTGGGCCTAGCCATTCTCTACTGGTCGAGCCTGATATAGGGTCAGGTGGTTTTAACTCGGCGTCATGTTTGTTGTCTTTTGATGTTCATTCATACTGTGCAGTAATAAAATCACATAGAGGTTGGAAATATAATGGATTTTTTTTAATGTTTGGTTTTTCTGCAACGTAGTATTGCTTGTTACGAAGCCAACGCAGAAGATTTCACCCCAGATTGCAATTTGCATCGAAGCAGTGGAAGCATAAGAATTCTAAATTCCCATAAGTTTTGTCTACAGGAAGGGTTGCAGCTAGTATCTTTCATATCAAAATAGGCATTATTATTACTGAACAACATTAACAGTGGGCACTACAGTCAAGATCTACCAGATAAGTAATATGCTGGGTATGGTTTGTTTCACTTGAGCAAATTAAACGAACTCTTATTGCTCTCCAAACAACTTCGCACTAACTGATGGCTCTAATACATTTACCTCAATCTTCATCTCTCCTCAGGTGATATCCATGTGATGGCGCCATTAACTGAATCCCTGGCAGGCCAACGTTGCAGCCTTAACGCCATACCTTTTTACTCTGATGTTGTCTAAATGACGTATTGTGAACATTCCTGCATTACAAAATAACATTGTGAAACAAATTTACTGTTATTTCGCACAATCAAACCAACGGTATGGTGGATCATTAGGAAATGTTATTTCAAGCCACGACAGAGCGTGGAGGTTTTAATTATGTTAATCACGATTGATCGCATTCTCCGGTGACAATTCCCCTGCACACCCAGTTTTTCCCTTTCTTGTATCTGCATATTTTTGCCCTTGAAAAATTTTAATTTCAAATTCTTTCAGCGTTTTTGGTAAATTATTCATCAGTTTATTCCAACCCATAATTCCCTTACCAACCTTACTTTCGCGTGTTTTGCAGACTTTTTTTTTTTTTTTTTTTTTTTTTAGCTCTACAGTCCGACAATTTTTTCAAAACATTACGCAAGATTTCCGTGTACCCCCCCCCCCCATTGGTGAGATTTAATCTGATCCCCCCCCCCTATTTCACCTCACGTAATTTATGGACGCCCCCTTAGGCTGTTTTATGGATGGTGCAATGATTTGAGAAGTTTGAAGGGAAAAAGTTGTACCACCGGGGGCTTAGTGGAAGAATGGTACCTTGTAAAGGTTGCACAATATCCAGAAATTGAGATGTTATCAGCAGGGGTGAGCTGTGAGGAGCGTGGCCGTCCACCGCCGAACCTGAGTGGTAGCGTATGTTTCTGCCCTCAAGAAGAAAACCTTTCAGCTGGAGTGAAACATTGTTAAATTTGTTGTTTGGTGACCGAAATCTCGTTCAACGTTTATTGGGGAGTAAGTGATTTGGCAGAGTGACGAACAGTGTCGTGAGTCTCTGAGAAGGCTTGTAAGGACTCAGAAGACCCCTAGGTTTTGAGAGGGCGGCGACTGTTTGAAGTGTTGTAAAGGGCCATACAAACTTCCGAATTAGAGTCGATTCAGCCAAGTGATAGGAACGAAAATAAAGGAGAATAAATATTAAAGGGAACAATTTTGATTTTAAAACGCTTTCTTAACTTACATCAATTAATTTTTCAGAACTTATTGTTGAAACTGTAAACGGTAGAAAATTTCAAATGTGGTGTAAATTATTTATTTATTTATTCTTTAATCTTCTGATACTTTATTTTTAAATTTACATATCGGACGATGGTTTGTTTGAATGAAAAGATAATTTGAAATAAAGTCTTAGAATATTATAAACTTTTTTTTTGTCAATACTTAAACGGAAACCTTTACTATTTCTGTGTTGATAATTTGAATTGGAGGAGGCTGAAGTTTATGTTGCATCACCGCTGTCGACGGTATTTAAGAATAGCTGCTCCCTCGAAATGCACCACACTCTGCAAATATTATTTGAAGGCGTCTTGCAATTTTGGAGGAGTGGACTGTTACAATCGTTGTAATAGTTATAATCTTCCAACCTTGCACACTCCAAGCACTTTCTTCACCCCTTCCACCCCCCCCCCTTCCAAAGTATGCCATTCCATCTGTATCAATATCTGTTACGTAACTATTAAAGGCCACACCAAAAATCTATTATTACAATTAAAGGCGAGCGTTTGTCATGAATGCCTCTCAAATCAAACGGTGCAAAATATACTCGTTTGCAGCACCTGTCTCTAAGGAAGTTCAGCTAGCAGCCAACTAGAAAGAATCTGGTCTTAACGGTAGGCGATTTACATGCAGCGAACGGCAGAATACTAACGGGTGAATTGACCTTGGGCTGGCACCAGGAGACGTTAACGAGAAGCGCAGACTGTTCCTCGAGCTTCGTGTGCACCTAAGCACAACAAGAGAAGTACTATTCTTTCCGGTAAGAGAAACGATTAGACATAAAGCAATACTATAACTTGTGAATACCATCAATGCTCTAATGAACTAAACAGCATAAACTGATAAAATACGTTTTCAAATTGCTAGAACAGACTATGCACTTCTAATAGAGGTTCAAGTAGGAATACCAAGTGAATTGGATGTGCCCTGAAAGCGAGAACAATCTTTAATTTTAGAAATAAAAATTAAATGAGCGTTTTATTTCTAAGCAGATACCGTAATCTGCGACTTGTGGAAGATATTTGTTGTTGTGGAATGAACCTGGACGTTTTCTTATTGTTCAGAGTTGGAAGAGTTTACAATTATTGGTGATCGTTATTTAGCGGATATATTTGTTTTAACGTTAAATAAATGTTAATATTTTTTTTTTGATCATGGCTTTACGCCTCGTCGACGTCGAGGTCGTTAGAGGCGGGAAAGGATGGGGGACAAGGAACTGGAAGGAATTCGGCCATGTCCCTTAGTAGGAAGCATCCCGGCATTCGCATGGAGTGATTTGGGGAAACCATGGAAAACGCAAATCTGGATGCCCGGACGGGGATTCGAGCCCACATCCTCCCGAATGCGAGGCCAGAGCGTTAACCACTCATCTACCACGCTCGGTGTTAGATTTAAATATTTGATCCAACATGGTCCTGATAATCCAACAATCCTGTAGGATTATATGTCGTTTACAATCTGCATCTAAACTAAGTACAAATTGCCAGCCGTTGCAGATAGGACCGTAGTTTCTTGAGGGTTGGCAATGACAATTACGGTTCTGCATGAAAAATTCAGGCTATATTCAGTAACCCTTAAAGTTAACATGTTTGTATGGAGGCACACTATACTTTCCACAGGCTTTGTGCTTGAAATTTGTGTGTTGGTCTATGTAGAACAAAGTTGCAAAAGAGATGAAACGAAATTCTCAGAAAGGTAGAAGAATAACTCATGACCCACGTAATATAATTTTTATTAAAATTGTAAGTCATGATCAAAATAGACCACTGCATAAAATTTCAAAATTAAAAAATTCATATATTAACACATGTTTCTGAGGGGGGAAAAAAATCAGTTAACGTTACCTTCGGCTCAAACACAAAATAGTGTATATAAGAGGGGAAAAATTTATAACTATAGCTTAGATTTCATTCTAGTAGTATTTTTTCAATGGCAAAAGTAAATAGCTGGATTCGAAGTAATTTCGAGATGAACCGTGATTCTTTCTCGCAAAGAATGGCGATTCTATTTTTGAAAACTTTGACTATCTAATTAAAATTATAAACAACAAATTTTGCACAGATTAAAATGAAAGAAAAGGAAATATCTCAAAATGTATTTACTGCTATTTAATATTTTTAGCTATTCTAGACAAACTCTAAATACTGGCTAGTAATGCCACTACTGTAGCCTGTTATTGAATTCTCATCTCTCTTATAAAAAATTGAGATGTTTCACTCAGCAAAACTAAACTTTCTCAATATTGACAGTATTTAATTGCCGATTAAATGATGAGCACATTCTCTCTCTAAACGCACATCTATAGTGAAAATACCGCATTAATATTTAGACCTTATTCCTTAGCCGCTTTACTAATAAAGGGTTTCTAGTGTTTTTTTTATGTCGACTCATATGAAATAACGAAATTAAAGCTATAAGCATAGCGAAATAGTAATAACTAACAATTAATAAGATTTTTCCCCTTTTCGTTTCAGCTACGATTACGCAACTTCATTTCCTCATCTGAGTTTCCGTTTTCCACCGCCTGTACTCATTCTTGATTTTTTTGTTCTCAAAATATTCTCTTTTCTTGATGGAATTTCTTCGGGCAGGTCTCAACAATTTTTTTTTTTGAATACTTGTCTGTCTTCTATGTTTCAGCCTTAATTTCACAGCTTCTCAGATCCTGATGGATCTCTTTCATCCATGGATAGTGACTTCCTGTTCTGTTGGAAAACCGAGCGTGGTGGGTGAGCGGTTAACGTTCTGGCCTCGCATTCGGGAGGACGCGGGTGCGAATCCACGTCTGGGCATCCAGATTTGGGTTTTCCATGGTTTCCCCAAATCACTCCAGGCGAATGCCGGGATGCTTCCTTCAAAAAGGCCATGGCAGAATTCCTTCCCGTTCCTCAGTCCCATACCGCCATCCCTCCTGTAATGACCTTAGCCGTCGACGAGGCGTAAAGCCGAAAAAAAAAATCTCTTGGAAGTTGAGGATTATTATTAAAACCAAGTACATGACTTTTTCTAGGGCACTGATGATCTAATAGATCGAAAAGCTGTATGCCAAAAACAAAGTTTTTATTTTAACTGTAGCTAGACGAATAAAAAAAAACACTTGTAACCCTTTAATATTAAAAGTACCTTAGTATTAAATTCACATTCATAGTACAAAGGACTGGGGGGACTCTAAAGCAGATTGTAGGATTTGAAGGTAACGTAGTAAAAGAGTTCTGCCTCCACTTTCGCAGATGTATTAACGTAGTGAATATTTCCCCCGTCAAACAAGGAAAAGATGTGCAATCTGTTGTTGTCTTGTTGCTCACCGTGGCGGGCGGCGGGCTGCTGATGGTGGTGGTGAGCGTGTGGTGGCGGGGAGTGAGCCCCTTCTGGCGCCGCTGCACGTCATACGTGTGCCTCCAGCCGAACAGTCGCTGCAGCTTCTCGGCCACCTCGGAGCAGCGCGGCTGCACGCCGCTGCCGCCTCCGTCCTGCATCGCTACATCCTGCGCGCCAACAACACGGCTCGTCAGCGGCCAGCGCCACGTGGCCCGCTCGGCTCTGTACCGGCACCGCGACCAGTCACAAGCACTCGGTAATACAGACGAAGCTACACCAAGAGTTGTGGTCTTCATGATCTGGTGACAATTTCTAACGAGCTGCGCAATCTGCCCTCTACGTAGCCGCGTAACATAACCGGTAACCCTACCACATATACGGGACTAAAGTTTAAACTCGAATTACATACAGGAACAACCTCTGACAAAGGTAAAAGAATGGTTAAAGTTCTTTGCAATCTCAGTGTCGGTTGGGGTTATCAAACTGGACCTTTCGGTCCCCAGTAAGATACCTTAACCATTGAGCTGCTACACCAAACAAACGAAACAAAAATGACAAACCCACGAATCGGTGAAACTACAAAAGTACTAGCGCGACAGTGAAAGTATTTTATTATACGACTTTAATTCTACTCAACTTTTCATTTACTTGACAATCCAAACACCTTACAAAATAAGTCCCCTTAAACAATTCCATTAATTCTATCAACCAAACTAATCAACGAGCACTCATCTTAACAAGCAATTACGTTCACGCTTTTCAAAACAAATAATATTAAAAATGCAAATAGCTGTTATATTCTGACCCATGTTTAGTAAAGACTAGATTATTCCATAACACTGAATGAAGAACGAAAACAGTTAAACAATGCAATAAAATAATAAGATAACGTGAGCATTAAAAAAAAAATGGTGATGATACAAGATAAATAAGCTGTAAACATCAAAAAATTTTAACCATCTCGACTTGACATAAAGAGGTCCCTTCCGCAATACATAACACCGATATAAAATATTGGCGTCACATGACACTAACATAGCAACTTTTTGTCAAAGCAGTTCGTGAATGATACCTCTTTAGTCGAATAATTTTAACATAATCTACGATATTTTTCATGGAGCTCGTGCAGAAAGAAATTAAGATTTTTAAACACCACCGTCTTTCCTCTGAATCAATGATACCCTTTCTACTTCAAGAGAACAAAAAAAAAAAAAAAAAAAAAAAAAAAAAAAAAAATCCCAGGCCATTATTTGTGTCACGACGTAGTCTATTTATCGAATAAAGATGTAAAAAGAAGTTTGTATGTTCCAACGCAATATTCGTACATCTCCAAAAACTTTATCCATCGATCATCTGCTCTTCGATTTCGTTATTACAGCCAGCGTAATTCTCTAAACCTTTCCAAATAAGCTTTTTTCCATCAGTTCAATTCCCTTAACTATGATTCTTGTTGTCATACATGTAAATAATAAAATTATTGAAGTATACAATTTGTCCGAATTTTCGCCTCGATTTCAGCGCTTATCTGCTGCAAATAGGAAACTCTATACTCGCCAATTTTTGTTTTGCCGATTTCAACAATCCAAGGTTACTTTGTGGGTATACCGGAAAAGGTCAGTTGTAAACCTTTGCTAATTAATGGACTGTTTATAGATTCATAGTTTCAGGTTGGCAGTGACGAATTCAAGTCCGTTTGCATTGTAACACCACTGTTTTTTGTTCAGTTGCGACATTGTGTGTGTCAGGGAAAATCTTTAAGCTTGCAATCACATGAATTCCTTAGCTATCTCCTGCATATGTAGAGTCAGATCGATGATAAACATTATCACAGACATGATTTATCGTTCTTGGAGAAACGAGCAAAAGAATTCCTGCCTGAGCAGGTGGGTTAGCAGTAAAGCTTAGTATTCCGGTGGACAGTTGTTTCAAATCAGCCAGGCAAATGACGGTATGGTTCCTTCAAAAGGCCATGGCCTATCTCCTCAATTCTTACCTTCACCCTATCCTCTCACAGCTTTAATGACGTCGAAGAATCGTAAATCCTCAAGTAAAAAAACAGGCTGGTCCAGAACGTAACAATCCTGTGTTTATTCTGCCAAAGTGAGATGGCCCTTAACTTTTAGAAAGCATGCTAATTATGGTTGACTATTAACTGTAAAGGGGTATATCAAGCTACTTTTTAGTTTCAGCGACCTTTTTGCTTTTAAATTATGACTAACAGATTGAAATCCCTCTCTCCCTTTAGGCGCAATTTGAAAAGTTTATCTCGTTAATTTGCTTGGAAGCACTGACGCAACGAAGCACAAATTGCTGCACGCTTTCCAAGAATTGA
The DNA here is from genome assembly GCA_031002005.1 of Vandiemenella viatica. Classification (NCBI taxonomy): domain Eukaryota; kingdom Metazoa; phylum Arthropoda; class Insecta; order Orthoptera; family Morabidae; genus Vandiemenella; species Vandiemenella viatica. The sequence continues at coordinate 189,733,905 of CM061920.1, forward strand.
CACCTGTTGAAAATTTCATTTTATTTTTAGTGTGGAAGTATTTGAGCACCCTTCGTAGATGCAAGCTGCTACCTTTCTTTGTACTGTCTGTATCATTAGTTTACGTACAAGGTCTGAAGCTTACGTGAAATATCGCATTTGATGAAACGGTTCTATGTTACGTTAAATTTTCTAAATTTTTGAGCAGATCTCAAATAGTTTTATATCTCTAGCCACACCTAAACGTTATGAAAAGGCGTAAGGAACTTTGATACTGGTACAAAAATATACTTCCGATGTCTATCAACGAGAAGAAAATACGGTAGTTGTTATTACTCTAACATGTAATTCTTCCAGAATGCAAGCAACTAAAATTAATCTAGCCTTAAGCTAGTTTCATACCAAGACGTCTTGCATGTATCCCACAGAAAGTTATACACAGGGCATTGTGATGAGTTTTTTGTGTAAAATGCATAACACATCAGAAAAGTAATAACCATGTACGTTATTTTACTGGCTCGTCGTAAGTGTCCATTCTGCACGTTTAATTTCGGTGTAAATATTCTGAAAGTACGGCGCAGTAAAAATAACCGCTATGTTCCTAGTCTGCAGGACATTCTGTTATTCGCAATACGTTTGAAGAAGATAATCGTTTTAAGGGTTATGGAACCCTTACCCGCTGTTCCTGATGTCTGAATGCAGCCTCCTAAAATGTGCAAAAATTTAATTATAAAAGACGGTGCCTCGAAGATTTATAAGTTGTTTGGAACATTTTAATGTAACACTCATTGTCTGTAGTTTTCAGATTATAATAGGAGGATTTTCCCCATTTATCAAGTTGTTTTCCGGCATATACGAAGTGTAGCTGGATACAGCGCAATGGATTGCAAAATAGCACAAAGATAGAGCAAAGTAGCTGGCTACTTGGGAGCTAATACACGGGTTATTAAATGTAATTTGCATTCCAACAGTAGGAAAATCTGCAATTATTTTTTTTTTCCACAGTTGATTAATATGTCCCGTAGTGTACAGTAATATTCCACACAGTGTGGACCACTTATGGGGCGTTGCCTGAGCCCGCAGCGGTTACCGTTACATTCCTGCAGTCACAACATGACAGCCAATGGGCACTGTATCTAGAAACACCCGGACCAAGTAGCTAACTTCTCGGTATTTTTTTTTTTTTTTAATTTCCACTAATATGTGATAATATAAAATCCCAGTTAATAGATTAACTCTCAAAGTCTTTTGATAATTTCAATCCAGTTCAAATATAATACACAGTTTTGCAGGTTCATTATTTTTTTGCACATTACAATATAAAAAATATTATGATAAATATCATCTAGGTACATTTAATTGATAAAACGGATGCTGACATTAAATTTACCACTAACCCAAAGGTAAAAACAGACAAAGACTAATTGATTAGACAATTTTAGTTTTAGTTTCCTGTCTATTCGAAAATAAATATTAGGTTGATACTAATATGAAAGACTTTTATAATATTTGTTGCAAACTGAGAAAATTACTGCTTCTCACCGTTCGGCTGTGTTGCTATACATAATTAAAAAGAATAAGTTAGCTACACGTGTTTCAAATTAATAATAATAAAAATCACATCTGTAGTAGCAAACCATAGTAAGTAGTAATAAATGAACAGTTCTTTATGCAAACTAGTAAACCTAGAATGTAATAACGCAGAAAATTCTAGTATAAACTAGCAAATATGCATTTCATAGCTAAGTGAGAAGTTTATAAAAATGGTGTAATATTTTTCATTTGTAACAACAAACTCATTTAATTAATTAGATGCAGGTGACACAATTAAGAATCATTTAGATTCAAAATTCTTGGCCGTGAAAGACACGGAAAACTCGTCAACTGATACTGATGCAATAGTTTATTGTGATCCGGGTAACTTATTAGCTTAATAGAAGAGATAACCCCATGTTGAAACCAATAATTTAAAGAGCGATTCTCTTGGTGCTCTAACCATTATCCAAGATTTCTTACATAGATTTGTTATGTCCTCTCAACCTGTAACTTCGTGATTCGATGATCTGTATCGTCTTTAATGTGAAAAAGTACTTTTACTAAAAGATTTTAATTTTTCATATAAAGTTAAACCCAAACACCTGCATATCGTATAGTTTATTTTCTTTAAAAATCTTTGAACAAAATTTAAACATTGATCACTTTCTTTACTTGAACCAAGAGAGTTATAGGAGTATAAAAAATACGGGCGCCCGAAGTTATCTATTAAATGAAAGGATGAATGCGGGTTCTATCACGAGAGACAGATTAATTGCTTGGATATGGGCATTGTACGAAACTATGGTATTAGGAAAACTATTACCTGTGACATAAAATTAAAAGATTTCGCTATACCAAACAATCGAATGTTAGCTATTGAGAAAGTTAAATAGTTAATTTTATTTGAAGAGCAAATTAACTCCGCACGATCGAGGAATTATAAATAATTGAGGAAACTTCTGAAATCGAACACCAAGCAATTAACTCAGATTTAATTTGGCCAGAATGATGATAGAGGTAATTTCTCAACAGATACCCGAGGCAAACGTTTCCGTGTCTCGGTTTTATTGCACTTTCAGAATTAATTCTACTGTATAACTAATTTTATTGCTTTTTGCAGCCTCCAAAATACCTCAACAGAATTTTATTGACGCCACATTCTCAGAAAACTTATTGGATGCCCATTGACGGAAGTAAAATTAAATATTACGTTCACTGCAGTTGGGAGAAAACTAACTTTCAATTAAAATTTATTCAATTGGCCCAAATACATGTACAGGGGTGGGACAAAATAATACGAACACCTGACATTTACATACTATTGATTTATTAATATGGTGTTGGGTCACGTTTTGCTTGTAGAACAGCTGCAATTCTTCACGGAATAAATTTGTATAGTGTCTGAATAGTTTCCAACGGAATGTTGTGCCATTCTTAAACCAAAACGTTCACCAATTACTTTAATGATGTTGGAGATGAAAATCTTCCCCTTATTCTCTGCTCCTAAACTGATCAATTATATTGAGGTCTGGCGATTGTGCTGGCCATGGAAGATGTTTGACGATATTCTGATGCTCCTCGAACCAGGACAGAACCTTTTTGGCTTTGTGTATGGACGCATTATCATCCTGGAAGATGGCAGTGTTTGGCAGCAGTATTCTAAGAACTTCATCACTGAGGATGTCGAGATATTCGTTCGCAGTCATCCGACCAGTGATGGGAATGAGAGGACCAGCTGAATACCACGATATAGCCACCCAAATCATAACGGAATCTCCCCCATGGTTGACTGTAGGACGCAGGCAGTCCGGGTAGTAGGCTTCTTTTGGTGTCCTCCATACATAAACCCGGCCGTTACTAGGAAACAATGTGAACGATGATTCATCGGACCATACCTCATTCTTCCAATCAAGTGTCCAGTTTTTATGATCGTGGCACCACTTGTTTCGCAGCTTAGCGTTGGTAGCCGTTATAAGGGGTTTTGCAATTGCAGCCCTTCCATGAATGTTAGCTTTGTGGAGCACCCGCCATAGTGTTTTTGTCGAAACAGTATTACTCAGGTGTGTGTCGAGTTCTGCTGTCACTTTTGCCGCGGTAGTTTTGTGTTGTCTGGCCATAATCCTTTTAAATGTTCGTCGGTCTCTGTGGGTTAACTTTGGTTTTCGTCCACTATTCCTCTTCGTCGACGATATTTTACCATGTTTTGTGTATGCTGTCATTTCCGTGGATACTGTCGCTCGTGAGACGTTAAACAGTTCAGTTGTTTTTGTCACAGACACTCCCGCTAACCGAGCGCCAACAATTTGCCCTCTTTCGAAGTCTGAGAGATCACGCATTTCACCGATCGCTTGTTATAACCATCACAGAACAAAGCGTAAAATACACTGACACATAACCTACAAGACCTGCCACGTCAACTATGCACATCGCAGTATTCACACGGAAGTAGTGGTGCCAGCATGCAACAACCTGTACTCTATCGTATGGTGTTCATATTATTTTGGCAAACCTCTGTAGGTCTGAAAAATGAATTATTACTAAAAACATGTTTTCATATTTTTTGTGCACTTTCGATTTTCATTTCAAGGGTTTTATATTCCCACTATCAGTAATTAATATCAGCAGAAAGAAACTAATACAAAATCGGGAATGACAGATAAAAGATTTAACTGAGTGGAATTTAGGTGTTGTAAAAGTGAAGTATCAAATTTCAGAATTCTGCGCCCAAAACTTCCAAATAATTTGGCATAGAATACTTTTATCCTTTTTCTCGGATTCGGCCACCAAGGACCACGTGGACACCATTGTCACGTGGTACTTGTTGGCCAATGTGAATTATGAGAGGGGGGGGGGGAGGAACTTAGTTCCTATTAGAAGTCTAGCCGCGCCTGTTATGCCCGGAGTACCTAATCTATTGGAGTAAAGTCTTGTGTTGCCATTTATCTGGGAAACGTGCAACTTTGTGTGTTCTGTGTGATAGGTGTATTTTTGTTTGTGAAATGTGTAGCTTATGACGATATTGGGGACGATCCCAGCATTCACCAAGACGATTCTGGGAAACCACCTAAAAACCCCAATCAGTACGGCTGGTACACAGCGGACTGGTCTCGTGCCCGGTTCCGTTGTATCTCCACAATCCAGTGGACTGAGCGTCTCGAGGAAGCGGTAACGCTCTGGCTTCATATTCGGGAGGAATCCCCATCTGACTATCATGATTTGGGTTTTCCACGGTTTCTTCGATATCATTCCAGGCGAATGCCGGGATGGTTCCTTCAAAATGTTGTGCCCGAATTCCTTCCCGTTCCTTACCCCCGATCCCTTGTCGCCTCTCTAATGAACCTACATCGACGAAGCAAAGTCATAAGGAAAAAAAAAAAAAAAAAAAAAAAAAAAAAAAAAAATGTGATCCAGTGTGCGGCGCCTCGGCACACTGCACCATATTGGCAGGTAGAATACTTATATCTATATTACAGCTACAACTCATGCCTAAACTTTCTCTCTTAATTACTCAGCGTTACGAAAGGCATAATTCGTCAACTGATCTTAAAACGTTAATGAAGCTGGTGGCTCGTTTCCTATAACGACCATAGTTTCACCAGTCTCCAGTCAACCGATGTTGCTCAATCCACGAATTCACCAAGAAATGTTTCGCTCACGCAATGGCGTGAGGAACGACGGAGAAAGCTGGGCATTAGTCTCCGGGAATGGAAATGCTTCCGAAGAAAGTTCGCCCGGGCTCACAGCAGATGCTGTGCAGATGACACTACCTGCTTTACACGACTACCCTTCCACACGTTGACCATCACACAAACTTTCACTCTTACTTTCCATCACGATGCACTCAGAATTTTATTTTATTTGCTTGTTTTAATCGGGGTTAACACGAAAGTGAATCTCCATATCCTGCCAACAGATTCATTTTTGTCCCAAGTTTAGTGTGTCATTCTCCTTGTAAAAGACGTAATTCTGAGTCACAAAATGAAAATGTTGCTACGTTCTCCTAAATAACAGACGAAACGGCATGAAAACATTATTCGCGACGGCAATTTCATATATGAGCGCACGTCTATTATATCTTTCCACGATAATTCATATCCTGGTTGCCTAGATAACGGTGTCACTGTACCGAAAGTAATACGCTATTTGAAGGTCACAAGATTGTGGAAAGTAGTCACTAAGATTGGTACAGAAATACATTTGTCAAAATGATGGGAGCAGAATACGTGGTGCAGCACCTCCTGAATGCCAGCGGCCATCCATCTCTCTTTCATTCACGCTATCGCTTTATTGTTCTCTAGAAAGCGAAAATTGGTCTATTCTCTGTTTCTATTTCAATGTTTTTGAAATGTATCTTTGGCAGAAGAACGGTTTCGGTCTTCCTAGAAATTTTTCGTATTACTTTTAGAAGATTATGTGCCACAGGGTAACGGATGTGTATGTCATTAGGTATTCTTCATATTTTAAAACAAAACGGACATTTCTTTGAATCATTTTTGTGAAGAGGGGCTCAATTGATTTAAAACATCTAATGTTATTAAAGTACGGTTAATGTAAATGGATTAGGAAAGAAATGTTCTGCATGAGTGAAGGTACTTCATATTGTGAGCTGAATACCGCTGCGTTTCGAGGTAGACATACCACCTAGACGACGGAAATCTTTTTAAATCTTTGCGGTTAAGAAGGGCACTTCATTTAATTTCTATAAAAAAATAAAATAAAAATAAATTAAGCAATTTTTAACATTCCGTTCTATCAATGAAACAACGATTGTCAGTCCAGACAAACGGCATGAAGTGTTAAAAAACCAGAGTATATGCTGTTAGCGGTCGACGAACGAAACAATGTTGAGGAAGGAACTTCTGTAAATTAGCATAGTTTAATCATTTATAATACCATAAGACAGCACCTGAGAATATTTTACCACTTCTAATTTCATCGGAAAAAGATTTCACCTGAAGTTTTCTTTCCTCAGAAAATAAAATTCACACACACACACACACACACACACACACACACACACAGAGAGAGAGAGAGAGAGAGAGAGAGAGAGAGAAATACGCGGAAGTATCCTTCATCGGAGGGAAAAGGTGACTAGTTCTCGTCAATACAATAGATTAGAGAGATGGGTCCTAGTAACACGATGCCATTAGCACTGGAATTCGTGACTCATACGGTGGCAGGCAACAGGTAGATACCTGAAGACAAGGATAACATACCACTTCCAAGTAACTAAACATACTTAGTCTACATGAAAGGCTTGCATCTTATCTTGGCGTACTACATAAAAGAGTTGGCATATTTCTCTGTACATTAAAATGAACCAATACACCGACCCATCCCGGAATCGCCTTTGATGGCCTTTGTGTCCAAATAAAACTAACTTCAACGGACACTGACTGGTGGTTTTCATTATAATAAAGTATAACAAAGTATAACAATTCAAACATTTTGTTATGACGTGGTAAAAGTTTTAGTTCCATGTCATTTGTGGAACTAAATAAACGTGACCCTGCGTCAAAGAAAGTATTGCGGTCAAGTCTGAAGTAAAATGAGATACCAATATAAAACAAACCCAGGAAGTATTTTGGTGCATGGCTGGTTTCCCTTAGACATTGCTGAAGGTTTAATCAGGTAAAGATCCGGGTTGGAGTTTGATCTGGAGCCGTGTCAAGCGAGATTCCTTTCTTAACTTTGTGAACTCTGAGAAATTAAGCACACATGAAGGACGGACAAACAAATGATATAATATTTAACTATTCTGACGTTTTGTATGATCGTTCCTTTATGTATACTCCACGGAAACTGAAAAAATAATAAAACTTCAGTGTGCAGTGATTTATATGGTTCGGATCTTTATGACAAGTAATTTTTTTCTGCCCTTTTTTTGATCGGCAATGCTGAATTAAACAGTAATTGAACATTTCTAATTGTATTTAAATGTATTTTATATAGCAAATAAATGCATATTCAGGTCACTTTCCTAGTTTTGGTCATATTACGGTAATATTTAATAGTCACATGGTCATATTTTGAGGAAAATTTGGTAATTTTTTAATTGTACCAGGAATTCACAAGTATAGATGACAAATTACATAAATATATTCCTATTATATATTGGAGGAGAAAACAAAACTAATTGTCACAGAATTGGTCAACAATCATCAGTCAAGAATTGAAGTTATACACTAAACATTAATGTTCCGCCGGAATTTTAATCTCGACTATGCAACAGCAGCAGCATACCTATGTCGAGCCACGTCTCATTGTCACCAATACTTTTGAAAATAATCGTCAGTCAGTGTTAAATCTGCAGTGGATCAGGGAGTACCACCATGCAAAAAAATGAAATTTCCTAAAAGTGCCAAGTTACGGATTTACGAAAAGAAATTTAGAGAGAAGTATTTTAGTAAAGACGAAAGAGTTTTTTTTCTTTCTTTTTTTTTCGGCAAATTGTGTGGAATTTAAGCGACTTCAACAAAGCGATTTAAAATTTGATTTCCCTATGGTGCAGGGAGTGCACGGAAGGAAATTGTGCTGTCTACATGAAAGCGACATAATAAAATAAATGATGTGTAACTGACCATATTGTGTCATTTTTAGGTCAGATTCACTCATTTTTAAGGTCATATTTGCATGCATATTTCTTTATTTTTTTCTTGGTCATAAAATCCGAACCCTAGTGATTTAACAGACAAGACAGACATCTAGCATAATCGCCGAAGGATACGCGAACACTGATTGACCGAGCATGGTGGATGAGCGGATAACGCTCAGACCTCTCATTCGGGAGAAAGTACGAGTAGGTTCGAATCCCCGTCCGGGCATCCAGATTTGGGTTTTCGCAAATCATTCAATGCGAATGCCGGGTTGTTTCCTTCAAAAGGACATGGCCGAATTCCTTCCCGTTCGTTGCCTTCATGCTTTCCAGCTTCTGATGACCACGACGCCAATGAGGCGTAAAGCCGGAAAAAAAATGTGAACACTGACCTTTTTTTTTTTTTTTGCTGTTGTCAGTCTTTAGACTGGTTTGATGCAATCCTCCATCCCTTCCTATCCTGTGCAAACCTCTTCATTTCTACATACCCCCTACAACCCACGTCCTTAATTATCTACTTCATGTATTCTAATCTCTGTCTTCCTCTACAGTTCTTACCTTCGACTGTTCCCTCCACTAACAAATTAACCAATTCAGCATGTCTCAAAATATGACCTAAAAGCCTGTCTCTTCTACCTGTAAGCTTCTTCCATAAACTTCTTTTCTCACCCATCATTTCCAAAACTCGTTTATTTCTTACTTTGTCTGTCCACCTAATTTTCAGCAATCTTCTGTAGCACCACATTTCAAATGCTTCAAGTTTCTTTCTTTCCGGTATTCCTAAAGTCCATGTTTCGCTACCGTAAAGTGCTGTGCTCCACACATAGAGTTCTTTCCAATTCCTAGATCAATATTTGAAACTAAAAGGTTTCTCTTTTTCACGAAGGCTCTTTTTGCTAGTGCTATTCTGCTTTTAACATCATTCCTGCTTCGTCCACATTCGGATTAGTATAAGCAAATTCGTCTGCAGTTGTACTTTAATCTTTTATCAAATAATTTATTATATTTGAAATAATATTCAAAACATAAAAAATCTACATTTTAGGGCGTAATCCAAAGCCAATCAAAGAATTTAGAGTGAACATGTGAGCAGACATTGTCACCGACACTGACTAAAATTAAATAATAGTTTTTGGGACAGATTCTTCCAGATCAGTTTCATGACATGGAGCACCAAATATTTATCTAAACGTTCCATTCTCAATTCAATCTTTATTCATTCTTGGGACTAAAGAGCTGGTCTGGATAAGTGACCTTCGTTCTTGGTTTTTCTTTAACTCTGACCGATAGAACCTTCTTTTCAATATGATGGCTTTCCACATTTAGCCATACGTGAGGGACGAGAGTAGTATTATTTATTAATCTTAATTTTATGTCTGCCAATGTATGCGTTTCGGGACCTAAGCTTGTAGTTGAAGTAACAACTTAACAACCCGTAATGGTTTTCGACACTAGTTCGCGTGTCCACCAGTCCTAGCACAGCATATCGTTGATGTTACGGAACTTGTATCTCGGCGCAACTTCGTTAAAAACCTATCTTTATGTTAATTCACTTTTTTAGCGCCTTCCTCCTTAATTTATTCCATCCTCAGACTTTCCTACCTACAAATGAAATATTCTGCAATCCGCCACGACAAATTAAGTGCCAGCTTACGACCAAGCTCACGTCTTCTCCTTCTACGGACTCTTCGCCCATTATCCATCTACGTCTCGTCACTAATGTCCGCATTATACACTCAGTACTCTCTTCACTTGTCTCCGGTCCTCCTGTGTTATATCAGTTACTGGAATGATTAAACGGAAATTCCAGAAAACAAATCTAAATGTTTTTCGCACTCCAACTCTTATTTGATACCCAATAAGTGATTCCGATCATACTCGAGCAAGGTTCTGATGAAGGTATTATGGTACATTACGCTTACTTCACTTCCATAAATGTAGCATTTTTAAAATTTATCCTGCGGCATTTCCCATGTGTCCTGCAAAAGCTAACTTACTACGAAACTATGTGCCAAGATATTGACCGTTTTATGCCTTCAGCAATCAATTCCTACGTCATTTGAATCATTATATGAAACTTACTTTTTTCAATCTGTGACCCCATCTGGCTTTTCTTCTTCTTTCCATGCTGACCAATCCAACTAGATATCCTGTCTAAATGCTTCTGACAGTTCGCAATTTTCTCACATTTTAATCCTGTTATACAACTCTAGCTCGTCTGCGAACAATAACTTCTAAACAGAACTTCGTTCTTAATTACAACTCCACACTACAGCATAAACAGAATCATTCATTACAATAATTAACACATCCATCTCTCCCAGTACAGTATTTCCTACCCTGATTATTTCCTATCTTTTAAAAATTTCTCCAGCGAACGGGACATTTCCTTACGAGCCCCAATGAAAACACGCGCATACTGATGTGGCTCGTTTGAAAGCAGTACATATTGAAGATTTACTCGAGCCAGAGTAGCTACGTATACACTCCAGAGGTTTGTTCTGCATTGAGGAAGTGAAGCGCACACGTGAGTGATGACCCAGAAATACAAATTTCACAGCACAGCGAAAATATGTCACGTAAACAAATGTTCTGCAAGAGCACTACATGCGTGGTTATGTTGGTGTTACCATTTAAGCGTTCGACAAACACTTGTTAGCGCATTTCAGTTGAATGAGATTGAAGGACACCAGATCCAGCAGCACAGAGACTAAGGTGTTGCTTCCCGTGCTTTGCGTCCCCAGTTCGAGACCTGCGTGAGATTCAGGTGATTTTAATTGAGTGTTGTTTTCATCTTGCTGTATTTACCTCTACTGAACTCCGTGATAGAAGTATGATAATGAACTGAATCAATGCACAGTGGATGGTTGTGTTTTCCAAATGAAGAAATAGGTAAACAAACAAATGAGGCGAGTAACAAACGCAAAACAGAGACATCAAACACCAAATTGTTTAAAGCATGAAGTCAAACCCGACGACGACAACAACAATAATCTTATATAAAAATCAATGTTTGTTTGTTGTATGTTCGTCTTCTATGCGTTCCTGTACCATTTATCAGATTGCAATGAAACTTTGGAGAGTTTTCGAGTGTGCGCCTGCGAAGGTTCCTGCGAAAAAAAAATTCCAAAAAGTCGCCCCCTATTCCCCATAACACCCAATAGTTTAGGCAAAACCACATTTTTTATCCGATTTAGATACGAATTTGTACACTTATACTTTAAAACAAACATAAAAATACTGCCTACATACGGTTTCCGAATATTAATCCCCTCGCCCCATATCCACCCCCATAGTTTAGGCAATACCACATTTTTTATCCGATTTAGATAGGAATTTGTACACTTATACTTTAAAACAAACAGAAAAATACTGCCAACATATGGTTCCCGAATATTCATCCCCTCTCCCCGTTTCCAACCCCATTACGTTTTCACCCCATAATTTAGGCAAACCACATTTTTTATCCGATTTAGATAAGAATTTGTACACTTATACTTTAAAACAAACAGAAAAATACTGCCTACGTATGGTTCCCGAATATTCATCCCCTCTCCCCTTTCCAACCCCATTACGTTTTCACCCCATAATTTAGGCAAACCACATTTTTTATCCGATTTGGATAAAATTTATACACTTATACTTTAAAACTAAAGAAAAATACTGCCTACGTATGGTTTCCGAATATTCATCCCCTCTCCCCCTTTCCAACCCCATTACCTTTTCACCCCATAATTTAGGCAAACCACATTTCTTATCCGATTTAGATAAGAATTTGTACACTTATACTTTAAAACAAACAGAAAAATACAGCCTACGTATGGTTTCCGAATATTCATCCTCTCTCCCCTTTCCAACCCCATTACGTTTTTACCCCATAATTTAGGCAAACCACATTTTTTATCCGATTTGGATAAGAATTTGTACACTTATACTTTAAAACTAAAGAAAAATACTGCCTACGTATGGTTTCCGAATATTCATCCCCTCTCCCCCTTTCCAACCCCATTACCTTTTCACCCCATAATTTAGGCAAACCACATTTTTTATCCGATTTAGATAAGAATTTGTACACTTATACTTTAAAACAAACAGAAAAATACAGCCTACATATGGTTTCCGAATATTCATCCCCTCTCCCCCTTTCCACCCCCATTACGTTTTTACCTCATAATTTGGGGAAACCATATTTTTTATCCGTTTTAGATAGGAATTTGTACACTTATCCTTTAAAACAAACAGAAAAATACTGCCACCAAATGTTTTCCGAATATTCATCCCCTCTCCCCCTTTCCACCCCCATTACGTTTTCACCCCATAATTTAGGCAAACCACATATTTTATCCGATTTAGATAAGAATTTGCACACTTATACTTTAAAACAAACATAAAAATACTGCCTACGTATGGTTCCCGAATATTCATCCCCTCTCCCCCTTTCCAACCCCATTACGTTTTCACCCCATAATTTAGGCAAACCACATTTTTTATCGGATTTAGATAAGAATTTGTACACTTATAATTTAAAACAAACAGAAAACAGCCTACGTATGGTTTCCGAATATTCATCCCCTCTCCCCTTTCCAACCCCATTATGTTTTTACCCCATAATTTAGGCAAACCACATTTCTTATCCGATTATATATAAGAATTTGTACACTTATACTTTAAAACAAACAGAAAAATACAGGCTACATATGGTTTCAGAATATCATCCCCTCTCCCCTTTCCAACCCCATTACGTTTTTACCCCATAATTTAGGCAAACCACATTTTTACCCGATTTAGATAAGAATTTGTACACTTATACTTTAAAATGGAGTGAGAAATACTGTACACATTAATTTCACAAAAACCCAATCCCTCTCCTCTCTTTCCACCACCTTAATTACCCCCTCTTCCCATAACACCCCATAATTTAAACAAACTAGCAAACCGTTCTTCCCATTACAGTGAAGCTTTGGTGAATTTTCGACGGGATGACAGAGAAGGTTACTGTCAAAAAAAATATTAAAAAACCCACCCCTCCTCCCCAGAATTTAGACAAAACCACATATTTCATCAGATTTCAATGGGAATTTGCACACTTATACTTTGAAACAAACAGAAAAATACTGCCTGCATATGTTTTCCAAAGCGCATCCCCTCTCACCCTTTCCAACTGAAAATGAATGAAACAGCAGTTTAAAATTTATATGTAAATATTTTTTCATTTAATCTATGTGCCCACTCAAGTCCAGCAATAGTGAAGCATTGCCGGGTAAGCTAGTAATTTAATAAACAAAAATCACCAAACTCCTCTACGACGCTACTTGCAATACTCAAAAATTATGTTTTTCAGATTTATTTCAGTAGATGGGTCGCAAGGCACACGGAAAAACTATGAAGAGTTTCTTATACCTTTAAAAAGAACATTTTATTTATCAGTCACTCACTGCGCTTCATTATTTTTGTTGTCAAGTGGGGCAAGCGTTCACATTCGTAAGAGGGACGATGCGGGCCGAAGTGACACCCAGTAACACGAAATATGCTGTTCACAGCAACCATACGTCAAATGCGGCACTCTGAGGCATCACTACCGTTACGTAACAACATTTTACTCAGTTAGCACTTAAGGAAAGATGTTTCCTCTGCAGTTCTTTGAGGTATGGCTGTCTGAAACAAACATTTAGGGTTTTTCTATTATAGTTTTGCTCTTATTTGACAGTTAGCACACAAGAGTACATAATAAACGTAAGGAAATCAGTCACAGCCCTTAATAGTGAAAAATTCCTGGATATGCTTGAAATGCTTTCGTACAACTGTGGCAAAACCACAATCTGTATGGCTGCACGGGAAATTTAATCAGGGTTTAATGGACAGCTGAACACGAACCTAACGGCTAAACCGCCAGAGGTGATAACGTTCAGAAAAAATGGATGATTTCTTTTACTCTTCGGAGATGTGTTTCTATAATAAATGGTTTGAATTATTTCAGTTTGAAATAACCTTTAAGTTAATGAAAGTTAACTTCTTAGTATGCAGACACAATCCGTATATTGCATTTATATTATGAGACGTTGACTTTCTGCTCGTGCCGCTGCGAAAAGTAAAGGAATTGTAAACAACACCTCGAGGCAGATATCTGTGCATTGCGTGGGTCAGTTTGATTAGAAGCAAAGAGAGAGGGGCCGTCTGTCAGCTGGAACATTATGTTGTCATCACAGACAATACATCAAACACGGCAGTTAGAGTCCTCGCCGCCTTTTGTCTGTTTCAGGTCTGCTGATTCAGCTGTCTACAAAAGAAACTAATAAATATTAATCGTTGTATTCGTGACTCCATCGTGCAGAAAAACAACTGTCGGCACTAACAGGAGACAGCATGGTGCAACAGCCGAGACTGTACACAGTAGGACATCTATCCCTAATACTTCCAAATTTCAGTTCCGTATGGTTTTCAGGAAGTAATTTTTATGTTTAATCGGTGACCATGTCACTAGAGGCACAAGAGGATTCTGCGCAAAAAACGAGAAGGAACTGTACCATGTCCTTAATAAATTAAATACCTGCCATCGCCTGGAATCTGAAATCGTGCGAAAAAATTTGGATGCATGACATGGGAATCAGATAATTATTTCAGGAAATCCTGGATGTTTCTTGACGAATGTGATGTCTAGTGTCTTCCACAAATTAGATTAAAAGTTTTTTTTTTACTAAAAAAGAATATTTGTTTTACGGAATTTTTTCCTGCTGCAGGGTTTTGAGATTTTTTTAAATTAAAAAAGCTCAAAACTTTTTTTTTTAAGAAAAAAAGCATAATTTGATCGTACTGATTTTGTACTAAACTACAAACAACGGCACTGATGGTTTAGTTTAATTTACTGTCACTTTCAGAAAATTAAAGTGAACTCTATTAATTCACAGGTGGGCAATTATGTGACAGCAAACTAGCTACCTGTAAGGCCAACTCCGAGGCAAAGATGGAGGAAAACACGTATGGTAATTTTCCTTGTGTGTCGAAGTTTTCGAGTTTACAATTTCATCAGCAGAACCGAAGTTTCTTTATTCCTACCCAGACACTCTTACAACATACAATTGGTCAAACAAGAAGGTCATACTCAAAACAACAGGCCTGTTGCTTGCATTCCGCACTGTGTTTAAAAACAGTACGTGCACTTCTGGCGTTTGCCTTTATCGTTGGTGGGAGAGCAGCGTCGTAATACACAAACTTATTTCAGCCTGAGAATGTAATAAGTGTTTGAGTACCGCCTATTAACTCCACTGAAGCTTTCATTACCTACATATGAAAGACAGGTACATAAAATTCATTTGAAGTATATAAAACATTAATTTTTGTTACGAACATAACGAGGCTCTTAGTCTCATGTTTTAAACGCTTTTTCGCCAAAAATTATTCACACATTCTCGATACAAAGTGTTTTAGGACAAACATAGGTAGGATTGCTTCTTCAGGTCTTGTCCGTGGAAACACCATTTCCTCTTCATAAGGACAGTCTAAAGCTCCAAAATTCCCTTTATAGACATAGATTAACCATTATTTTGAGACAGAAGCAGCCGTCTACATGTGTTCTAAAATGCTGAACTAAATCGCTTATTTTGAAGCACTCTAGAAACGCCTGGTATGTATGCGGAAAACCGCTAAGAACCTATATCCAAATAAATGCCGTTGGCCTCGTTCACACAATCCCGTCATGCCTCTCCGTTGAGGCTTAAGATTATCTTCTAACATTACAGGAATTTTCTGATAATCCAGCATGTACTCGATTCCCTAAATGGCTGGTGATACATCCCAAGAATGAGATTAATCCAAGGAGTTATTGAAAGAATGTGACTGTTTATCGCTGACTAACGTGTTGCGCAGTTTCTGAAGATCAAAGATAAACTATAAATAATCTCAAACTATTTTCCAGTTACTAAGGTACAATTCTGCATGGTCACTGTTCTATCCGCGTGACTTGGACATTACATTCCTTAAGAAATTGGAGTTAAAACTATTTCAAATGTTGTTTGTGACCACTACTCTGTTGCTTAGATCGAGAAACAATTATGAAACATTTAAAAAAGTAATCGGTACTGTGTTGTAGAAATTTATCTTTACAACAGTCAATTCAAATATGATCCAACAAGCTTATAGCAAAGAAAATAGGTTTCACAATACAGCAGAAAATCAATGAAACCCCGGTGCTGTCTTTTGATGTTATGATGACATATAACTTTGATTAAACATGAAAAAATGTTCAGGACTACGAATAAATAGAAAAATTAATCAACATAGAGATTTCGTCCACAAAGAATCTCAATCTTATAAAGTTCAAGAATATAGAATAGAAGAACATTTAGCAATAAGCTATTTGACTATTTTTTTTTGAAAATGGTTTTTAAATTGTTTATTGATGCATGTTATTCACCTGGCACTGTTTATTTTTCGACGAAAGTGTTTATTTTAAGTAAAATTAATCGTTAAAGTTGAAGGTATTTAAAAGCCAGCCAAAACGCTAGTTTGCTGCCTGGTGCGAGCCAACGACACTCGTGACGTCTAGATAAGTAACGTCTGGTTTGTTTCTTTGAATTTGTCAATAAATTATTGGAAATAGGGTTTATAAATATTGTGTAGTACATAAGTCTACAACCAGAACAATAAAAAATTCTAAAAAACCGTATGTTTACCCACAATAGATGAAATACGAAAAATGTCACTGCATCTTGCTCGTAGAAACCCAGTCGATATTGCTACAAAGCCACTTATTATTTTTTGTGAAGATCATTTACACTGTAATTTCGTCGAATTAAGTGTTGTACGTTGTACAAGGCGAGCATCAGTAAGGTTAGGGTCCTTAGGTTCGATCCTCTCTTCGGAATATGTTATATTTGTTTTCTGTGGTCTTTTTTTAAAAATTTTATACTAGTTGCTGTTGCAGCATCGCATATTCATTTTTTTCTTTAGAAAAACCATCAAAACATAAATTTTTTTGTTAAGGCATTAAATTTTTTTGGATGATAAGCATATTTCAAACATATGAAACATAACCGAAGATGACTTTAAAAATTAAATTGGACTTGCACGTCTAAAAAGTTAAAAAAAAAATACTGAAAATCACTTACACAAGTACCGCCTAAACATAAATGCATTCATACTGTTGTATCGTCACGTAAAAATTCCTACAAGAGGGATTCAAAGCGTTCCGGAACTTTTCCAAGATTAGCGTAAAATTTCTTCAAGTGATGTTACTGTAAAATAAATTCCATTATTCACCGCCGTGCATCTATTTCTTGCATAATAATGCATCTCTTATATGTTTCAAAATTAAAAGAGGAAGGATATCTTTTCATAAGTTTTCTTGAACGGCAGCAATTCAAATGTTTGAATAACTCTTAGCAACCAAATATTTAAGAATTCTGCAAATAAAAACATGATACTGTAACGCAAAAAACAGAAACCAAAAAAAGTGCACACAAATAATTATATCCCAACCAAGGTTCGAACGAAGGACCTTCTTAGTTCAGTTTAACACTCTCTAAGCATCCAGCTGCCCGGACACAACTTCTTAGATGCTTCTCTTTATGTAATTGTAAACACTTAAACATCACAGTTTCTTCGTGTGAGATGAAGTGAAGCGTGGTCGGTAAAGAAACAAAAAATAAATTCAACTTAGTTGACAAAAATCATTTTTTAACTCAGATTTTTTAAAAAGTCTGATAACATCCAGTTATTTAATTATTGTGCTTACCTTATACCTACATTACAGCTTGCATTTTTCTGGTCAATATCTCATAAAACAACTAATTTATAGTTTTAGTCATTATTATGAACGATTTCTGTTAAACTTTCAATTTAAAAATAAATGTTTCTCAAATTGAAGTTGTTACATTTTAGCTCTGCATAATAAAAGTTAGGCCTTGTTTCTATAGTTACCCAGTAAATAAGGAGACTATTTAAAGAAATTGCGAATTTCCCTACACATCCATCTACATTTACCCTCTGTAAATTTTAGCTTCAAGTTCTTTCAGTATTTTTGGTAATTTATTCATCGTTTCCCTTGGCATCTTATTCCAATTCCTGACACCCTTACCTAAAAAAGAGAATCTTCCTACACCCTTGTGCCCGAAATCGAGTTCCAGTTTGTGGTCATATCTTTTCCCTTACATGCATTACTTTTTAATTCTTACACCAATATATTTCCATGTTACATCACCAATATACGACTTGTACACTCCCATGACCATCGTCACCCTCCTCCTGTCCTCTTATCATATCTGTTACTGATTGCATACTGCGGTAATTTCCAGACACAAATCTACCAGCCCTTTTTGCACCCTCTCTAATTCCTGTATTTGATACGCAAAATGTGGGTCCCATACAAGCAATGATCTGGCCAAAGTTTTGTAACCCAATTCCTTTACTATTGTTCTCCATTTTGTATTAAAAACGAAATCACATTAATAACAAGAAATAACTAACAACAAAAATAGTTGATAACTCTGGTAATGGGAAACGCACCATTCGCAACCACAGCGTTTACAGGCACATGACGCCACTAAAGTGACCATCAATCCTAGAGTTTTCTGTCACGTGATCAAATTTAAGAAAAATCTCATTTTTTACTTAGCTTTTTTTTATTAAAAATAATTCAACTTTCTTTTCAAACTTAAAAAAAAAATGACTACAATGTGAAATATATTTTCAATACTGTTAGATAGCCTATTCTGTAGAAAGGAGACTGCACTTCAAGTGTTGTATTTTTGGAGAATTCTACAGATGTGGATAGATCAAGTACCATTGTATAATGGCAACCACTGGAATGAGGCTTGGGAACAGGTCAAGCAGCACCGTACAGTTTCGGGAAACTGGATAGGCTCACAAAATAGCACACTTTGTTACTATACACTATGGATTCCATAAATCGATTAGAGAATATTGATAAAACAAATACATTTAGGCCAAAATTGTAGTAGCAGTATATGTGTGTCGGAATGAAACTATCAAGTACATCTACTCAAATACGACCAACAGAAATAATATAGTTGGCTGAATACGTTATTTTCCTCCTTTGCCATCAACGGCTTGACTGGGTCAGAAAAACTATGGTATTTAAATCGCCTCTGTCAAAACTGTGTATTGGAAATAAAAGATACAGATCAGCAGAAATAATTACTTATTGTAATGAAATTTCGCCTTTCCGTTTCAGCTAACGTATTACACATCAAACACAAATTGATTTACCTATTGTAGATTCTGTTCAATGAAAGAGCCGTCTAAAAATTATAGAAATTTTCTTTCTTCACAAGAATATGGACCAGATTTGAATTAGATAAGGGCTCTTTCCATGCACTCTTTCTTGAAGATCGGAATGAATCACAAAACTCCCTCCTACTTCAGGAGAAGTATAAATTGCGTTTAGAGAAGGTGGATAGCACTTTGGAAGCTGATATGTAGAGGTTAACCAGGATCTACCTCAATATCGGACACTTTGAGGTAGCAAGGTGTCTCCGTCACAGGGACCGGCATGTGTTTACTCAGATGCCGTCATCCCGCTGAGTTAAAACTGAATAATTCATCCCAATGTGTTAATTGTCGCTAACTGGAAAACATGTTCAGTGGCTACTGAAGGACGGGGTAGATGGACAAACAAGAAAAGACGAAGGGACGAACTGAAAGTACGTAGGTGGTCAGAGAGTCAGTGAGAGTAAGCAAGTAGGTATTACATACGGTTTTCCTCACATCCATTTCCTTCTATTACTTCACTCCCAACTATTCAGACTTCCTGCTATTCGTCTGACCCTTGAGTTTCGTATAACCTGCTCGAAATATGGTGGTAAAGTGTAAAATGTCAGCTTCTGTATTTCAAAATGTGATTTGACTTTCACTATGCCTCTTCTTGCGGCCATGTCCGCAGATGTTAAATTACTTATAACAAATTCGTTGCTTATGTGCTGTATTGTTAATGCTAGATCCTAGTTAATCGTATGTAATTAATTTTATAACTAGTCTATGCTCTTTTGATCTTGATTTTTTTGGATCTGACAAATCTTCAATGATTTTGAATGAATATATGACTTAACGCACTCTTCCCAAATATTACAATAGCTAGTTGAATGGGCTTTCTTTTTCCAAAGTTAGTGTTTCTATTATACTATGCTTAGAAGATAACAATGCGCAAAATACCCGTAAAATTATAATGAAATTTTATGATTAGTGTTTTAACCGCAAGTCCATAAAGTTTTTTTAATATTACAAGCTTTGAAGTTAAGCTGTATAAACCTTCAGGCAGGGAAGGGAGTTACTATGGTGTTACTAACTTTTGAAACTTTAAAATTACATAACTTTTGCAATGAAACAGTACAAGTTCTCAAGCTTTAATGTTTATGGAAGACTATTTAAAAACTATAATGAAAAATTCGACAGATAGTCTGGACTGCAGCATTATATAAAGCAAAAAATTGCCGTAAAACAATAATAGCATAGTGAGGGGTTCTTTTTTTATTTTTAAAAAGGACATTATCTATGATAAAAATTGACGTTATTGAAAACAGTGAATTTTCTTGATGTTTGTGAGACACAATAAGAAAATCATTATAATTTTGGAAAATCGCAGGACAGAACATACAAATTCCTTTCAGATCTTACGCTTGGTCGATTATACTGCTTGCTGCAGCATATTTCGTAGGTAGTGGTATGACATTATTAAGAATCAAATTGTCGTAGTTATGTGTATAACCGTGGAAATTCTGATGTTATTTTGCAACAGATGTATTATTTCATTAACAGGACATACCTGAACTAACCGATTTGTTACGACAGAAAGAAACTTTAACAAAATGAACGACGACGTTGTTAGCCGTTCGCCCCCGGCGCCATTTGCCGCTACTCTCTGCGAGGACGCAAGGCCGTTGGCAGGTCAAGCCTCGCAGGACTTTGGTTCACCGAGGTGCCAGGTTTCTGAATACAAACATACAGCAGCTACAAGAGCAAAGAAATCAAACCCTGTAACGTTTATCACCACAAAATTCTGGCAGCTGCTTGCAGTTTTTAGCTTTCCACAGGTAAGTTAACTTAATAACTTACAAGTGAAACATATTGTGAAGCTACGTGTCAGTCTTGTGACTTCACGTTCAACATTGTTTTAAGATTTTTGATCTACCAGGAAAGGATTGGGGACTCACCTATAATCAAGTCTTAAAAGTTTGTTTTCCCCTTAGTCCCCGCCGTATTAACATCTGAATAGTTTTTTTTTTTTTTTTTAAGGCTAATCTTAGATTCTTTACTAACAATGAAACTAAGGAATGATTCTGAAGCCGAAGAGTGTTGTAACTATCATAATATTTTCACAGCTCTAACAATAATTTACAAAGAACCCTAATAATTTTACCAAATTTCGAGAACTGAGATACGCAAATTTCGACCAAACCGTCGCCAAAGGCCTAGTTACTAAACCGTCCGATTTCTTTCAACTTCCACAAAAGACCTTGCGTCCTGGGAGGAACATGACGATGCGAGAATTAAGTAGCTAATATTAGCTTTAAGTCATCCTGCTGTTAAAGTTTATAGTGAACTTAATTCACAAACACACCTTGAAAAATTTCTTTACAGTCATTCTTAATGATACTTACGTAAAAATTAAAAGGATACCGGTCATAGACTAGATCTTTAAACTGAAGCATTGAAATAATTATTTATGCTGGAAAGTTGAGAATGCTGGTTGAAAAATATTGGGAAAGAGGGAAAAACCTAATTATTGTGTTTATGGACCTAGAAAAGGCATACGATAATGTTCCTAGATCAACTATCTGGAAAAGTCTAAGAAAACTTGAAATACCAGAGTACCTCATTAGAAAGATCCAAATGCTGTACAATAACTGCAAGAGCTGTGTCAATGTTGGGGATGGTTACTCTGAATGGTTTAGTACAACCAAAGGAGTACAACAAGGAAGTGCCCTTTCACCCCTTCTGTTCATAGCGGTGATGGATAACATCTTAAAAGAACTAAAAAGAATATTCAATAGAGATCTACAGGCACTGGTGTTTGCAGATGATGTAGCAGTATGGGATGAAACAGAAGAAGGAATACAAAACAAATTGAAGATGTGGAATGATAAGTTTGAAGAATATGGAATGAAATTGAATAAAAAAAAAACTGTAGCACTAAAAATAAGCCGAAAGAATACAGACTGTCATATAAAATTACAAGACCACGAAGTTGAAGTTGTTGACCAATTCAGCTACCTGGGGAGCATAATTGCCAATAATGGTAGAAGTGAGTTAGAAATAATGAGTAGAGTAACCAAAGGAGCCAACTTCTACAGTACCGTGCGAGGCTTACTATGGGACATGAAGGTTCCCAGAAGAACAAAAATTGTCTTGTACAAATCATATCTCATTCCTATTCTCACATATGCTTTGGAAACATGCACACTAACATCAAGGGACCTTAGCAAGATCCAAGCATGTGAAATGAAGTTTCTTAGAACGGCCCTCCAGAAAACTAGACTTGACCGCATTAAGAATGATGAAATTAGATCAAACCTAGAGCTAAGGGAATCCATGGAAGAGAGACTTAGGTCATCAAGACTTAGGTGGTTTGGGCATGTGAAGAGAATGACTAGTAAAAGAATGCCAAAAACTTATTTGGAAAAAAGGATACTGGGCAAAAGACCAGTGGGAAGACCAAGAAGAAGATGGACAGACCAACTGAAGGAGGACGTAGAGAGAAGAGGCTGGAATTGGGAGTACATCACAGACAGAGAAACCTTTCTGGACAGGAAAAGGTGGAAAACAATCGTCTATAACAACCAAGGCTCGTAAACCACACCCGGGAAACTGGAGATGGTCCCCAACGATAATGATGATGCTGGAAAGTTGAGGCGACAGAGTTGGTCTATATGATAATGTTTACCGCAGCAACAGTATGACACTGTTCAACTTTAAGGAGATCCATCACACTCAATGTTCAAAACAAAGTGCCTTTAATATTAGTCAGTCATTTTCAATCGTGTACCGATTTTTTTTTTTTTGTTCGGGCTCAATGCCGGTTATTAGAGGCGGGATGGGACTGGGGACCAGGAACTGGAAGGAATTCGGCCATGGCCTTTTTGAAGGAAGCATCCCGACATTCGCCTGGAGTAATTTGGGGAAACCATGGAAAACCCCAAATCTGGATGCCCGGACGGGGATTCAAACCCGCGTCTTCCCGAATGCGAGGCCAGAACGTTAACCGTTCACGCACCACTCTCGGTATCCCGATAAACTTCTGCGCTGGTGCTTTAACGCGAGCAGCCACACTGGCGGGTAGTAGATCATAAAAAAAGAAAAAAGTACCAAAATCCAATCACTTATCGAGGACCAACAATCACAAATTATGCGATACCATACATTTGGTAAATGTGAGTCTAATGTACTAAATCTTTTTAGAAGGAGAAGTTTGAACATCTATATTCCACGGTCTTTGGCAGCTTCTGGATTGAGCGACCATTCATTCTCCACAGTGAATTAAACTTCCAAATCATATCTTAATCTCCTGGCAAACCTGCATACTCGTAAAAGGTAACAAAGAGGATCAGGAAGTTGGACTGAAATCATAATGCATAAGTACTTTCTCTATTCTGCAGTCTATAAAGGAAAGACAGTGCCCGTATTATGATGAAAGGAAAATTGTTCCCGTGGATCATACTCCGGTAATTGTAAGCCTGCTGCCCCTATTACTGAGCGACCGAGGAGGGTCAGATATCCGATCTTTCCAGTCCGCAGCGGAACGCTGTGAAGCTTGTCCTGCCAACGGCCTCCCGTCCTTGAGGATATCGAGGGCGGCAGCGGTCTGAATGGCAGAAACCCAAGCTGGCTTGCAAATATGAACAATGGAGTGCCGGGCGACGGTGAAAACAGGAACACGACCAAACAGAGCGGAAACCAGGGCACGGACAGCACCGACGATTCGATTGGGCGGGACAATAAACAGCTGTTACGCAAGGTCGCCCTCACAAAACACCAATAGAGCTCTTCTGCTGGCCCACGGGCAACGCGCAGGTGTGGGACGCTTACGATCGGACACTCACGAGCGTTACGAGATACGCCGTCAGCAATAAACATTTCAATTCTGTGTAACAGATTTCACTAGAACTTTATGCAATCACAAAATTAAAAGTCAATATGCGCAAAAACAGTCTACTCCAAGGGATTGCAATCCAGCAAAGTGGGATACCGCAATCCCGCATCAATTGACAGTCTGCCGAATTTCCCACAAATTTACGCTGATCCGTAATTTGGGCTGGATCGGTTGCATTTTCCGAATCCTTAAGTTGATATTTGACACTTGTCAACAAATGTGTGTTCTTGTCGTCCGTCGTAATTCAACTCCTAGATTAAAACTGCTGTCATGCGTGTGGCACTATTATATAATACGCCATCCGTGGCCACGAAGTCCTTAGAGCTCGCATAGAAACTGCTGTGCAAGGTCTCATAATTCCGTTTGTGTGTAACAGGAGCTGCAAACTTGAATGATGTAGGTAGCCGTGTCGTATTGAAATCTTTGCGACTTTTTAGCACCGATATAAATTGATCAGTGAAGGAATGGTACGTTTAAAAGTGGTCATCCCGGCATTCGCGATTTCCGTTAATCATGGAAAATCAATATACGTTCTGACAGCACACGATTTTAATTTGGCACTGCCGAATATGATACCCACATCGCATCAGTTTACTGAGCTCATAAGCTCCAAAGTTTGATTTTTTAGATATCTCTTTTATGGGATGATGGAGCGAAAAATCTAATTGGACGCAGATGCTTTTTATTTGGACTACAGTTTCGTCTGAAAAATGCGAAATGGCCTTCCTGTAAGTGGTAACATAAATTTGAGCTACTTACATGGTTTGGACACACCCGTAAGAATCATCGAGTTCTGAGGATTAGGACATTCGATGACACTGTCGGGAGGACTGAATAACAAGATCATGCAGATGCTATAGCTTCTGATCCAGAAAACCTGATATTCAACGGCGAAAGGCAAAAATAACAGCGTTGCAAGAAGCTGGATAAACAATTCAGAGAATCACTCTAAATAAAAATCCAGTCTTAGTGTCCTCACAAGCGTAAGAGTACCTATTGAGAAAGAACTGCGTAAATAACATACCTTCTTGATTGCGTAGACTTCCACGGACGTTGTCAATATTTTCTTGATTATCTGAGAGGAACCGCGTCAATTTTCTTTTGACGCAGTTCTACGTAGATAACCAACAAAAATTCCTCAAGGATCACAATTTAAAAACACATAAAAACGAATTAACAACTGAGCTTAACAATGTTATTTCAATGAATGGAATACTAATCGATTTTGGGCTGATGATCTCGTAATTCTGACCTGTTGTGAGATACTCATCCCATAAATTATAGTTTAAGGTGTTATACCAACAACATGATACCATGGCTAAAAGTAAGGCTTCTCCGAAGAAACTTTGCTGTCTATGGAAGAAATAGCAAATTTAAGGTTCTACTCAGTATTCAGATCTATTGCAGGTAATTTATTTTTTCACCTCTTCGATCACTAGGTCCAGACGACATAATTAAATAAAAGTACTCGTAAATAATCAGCAAATGTGAGATACCAACTTAAAACTTACGTCACTTATTTCAAAATAACCGCATCCAATGAATTGCCACAGCCGAAATACTTTGCGTGTTATCAAAGAAGGGGGAGGGTAAGAAGAGAATAGTATTTATGTGGAAAATAACTGCTCTGAATATAAAATTTCACACTTTTCGCCGGCGTCATTAATGAAAAAAAAATTGCTCTTGTCTTTATCTCGGAGTTTGCGCTGCGTTTCTTGTTGATATTGCCTACGTTGTGGCACCAACCTGGAGCCTTCGTCAGGGCTTCTCTCTATCTATCCGCCTGGTTTATGGATAAACTATCACTTGATTCACTGTTTATTTTTCACCGTTAGAGATGATTTTGTTTCTCCGCCAAAGAATATTTACTGTTTAAAGAGGTTTGTGCATTATGGAGCGATCTTGCAGTTGTTTACTGGTACACACTTTCACATTTGGCTCAAACCAAATTATTGAAATTTGTTGAAATTATTAGGATTTTCTTAGATGTATATAGATTCCCTTATATTTCGTTCTAAAATATCATTTGGTTTTGCAACAAATAAACAGTGAATCAAATGATCAAGTTTATCCATAAACCAGGCGGATAGATAGAAGCCCTGACGAAGGTTCCAGGTTTGTGCCGAAACGTAGGCAATGCCAACAAAGAAACGCAGCGCAACCCCCCCCCCTCTCCCCCAAAAAAAGACAAGTACAATTTTTTCAACTGCTTTGAATGCTTGAGGTACTGTCACTACAGAACTGCATGCTACAGAGCTCAAGAAAAACGAGAAACATTAGCTGATCAGGGAATCCCCAGTAAATAGAATGCTTGCTTGCCTGTAGATTTTAATAAAATCATTTGAACTTCAAAGTGAAAAAAGTTGCCTCCTTTTAGATTTTGACATTTAAAGGTTTAGTGCTTTTCACACTTTTTATTGTAGAATGTTGTTTGAGTTTGACTTAGTTATTAAAGACAAAATATAGTTTCGAACAAACGGGTTTGGTACTTCTCTGAAGCAGAAATCTTTTTTTTTTTTTTCCTTTTTACTTTTCTTCCTACAGGATATCAGAACGAATGTTTTGTGATAGAAAAAGATTTATATTTCGAAACTAATTCTGAAAAATCAAAATTTCAGGTTATCGAATGCATTTGAGCCTTTTTGTCCACTTTCCAAGCCAAGTACTTGCGAACACGTCCGAGATGTGAAAAACAATACGTCCCACCGACAAGTGTCGTTATGGTTTCTCAATTCGTTTACTTTATTGTACATATATTAAATTTGTAAAGACATTCCAAGTCTTAAAAGCCTTTTTGTTGCGTAAATTTTCTTCTAGACCTCGACTAAAGTTGGAGATATAGAACATTTGTATAAAAAAGTATCAAACTTTGAAACTAGTTATGCCCGTAAAAACAGTTTATCTAATGACAACTTTTCTTCAACAAAGTAAGCTGGATAGCTGTCGCCTTAATAGACTCCCAACACAAAAATCTTATCAGCCATTTGGCCAATACCAACAACGGGCACAATTATCGGATAAATTTGTAATGCAGTGATCACGTTGAATAAAATAGTACACATGGTATGCCTTAGTAGCTGCATACTAAAATATTTACGAACGTATCACATGACCTCTTAGCCACTGACACGTAAATGGAAGATTATCTTAACTAAAAAAAAAAAAAAAAACGATTAAAACTCTTGTTATTACCACCGTTTATCAACTAGTATGTGACGAAGGTGTAAAATTTTTTCATGAAAAGAAAGTTACGAACCTTAAAAAAAGAAAATGTTGCGTTCTTCATATGCAGAGTACTTTCCATTCTCTCATAAACAATGTCCATTGTCCTTTCACATATGCAAGCCAGCTATCCTTATGTAACAAGAAGCACCTCTGGAACGCCTATTCAGGACAAATAGACGCCACAAGCTCGAATCACGAGATGTTCTCTCGAGAGCTTTTTGGTGGGATTTAAAGTTTTTGTAACACCCAAGAGTCAGACGAAACTATGTTTGGAGGGCAGGGACCATCCTGAACAAGATCTACGAGATGGTTGTCAGATATCGCCCTTTCCCCGATTAAAAGTTTGGCTTCTGTCGTTGCTACTATGGCAAAAAATCAATGACATTTTACCAATGGACAGTGATGCGTCGTTTACTAAAAGCTTCAGCTATAGAAAGTATTCCCATCCTTCATACTATGAGAAATTAGACTAAAGGTGTTGAAGGATAAATTGCAATGCGATTTGCACAACATATAGCACGCAATCTCGTTATTTTCTCCTACCCTATCGTACGCTGGGAGTTGTACACAAATATATTCAGGATGGTGTGAAGGATAGGAGAATTTCGCAACTTAGGTAAAATATATTTCAGATTTCTCCCCCTTCAAACTGATTTTAAATATTATGAGTATTCTGGCAGTATGAATATGGGTGCACAAACATTGATGCCAAAAACAGTTACATAGTTATGAAGAAAGGTTGATAAATTGCATTAATTTATTCGACGAATACTAACTGTGCCGAATTAAAGATTTTCAGAATTTGTTTGGATAAAGAAACGTCCATTACCTTATCTTTTAGGCAAGCAAAACGAACCACCAGTTTGTTGGCAAGCTAAAGTATTGATAAAGCGTTCGGAAACCATTGCTCAATGTTCTGGGAGATTTTCTCCCTTTCCAGAGCTAACCATGTTACGTGAAGGAAGAAAAAGTCAAAAATAATTTAACACTCTCCAAAACAACTTTAAAAAATTTTAAGATCTCAATATCGTTAAGAACATCGAAAAAATGTGAAGAGCGATTGTGTATCTTTTTTAATCATTCAGCTAAAACTAAGAACTGGTATCGTATTAACTAAAATCGTACTTCAATACCTAGATTTCGGTTTCCCCTGATTTACCCAAAATATTGAAGGACAAAGCAATGTAACCTTGTTAAATAGCTGGAGAGTTTAGTGAAAATGTTGCAGATTTTAAAACCAGTTATTATTATCTGGTTATCTTTTTTATATGAAGCAGCAAACAATCCATTGTATCAAACAAGAGGAAAAAATATGCAAATTTACAAGTTCCAGAAAAAAACTACGACAGGATCTAATTACTGAATATAACTCACAAAAGGAAGCAAATTTTAAAATGCTACCATGGCGTACATCGGCTCCATCATTGTGAGCAACAAAGGATCTCCTGCAGGAAATGATCTGCAAATTGTCTTGTGTCAAGCGACCTTTGAGGGATCCACTGAGACTTCACTAACTTGTAAGATGTAACATTCTTACTTAGTACGGCGGGAAGAACGGTTTTCCGTATTTTTTGATAGTATCCATATGTCGTTAATGTTTTCTGCATCATACATCGAGGGTAGAAACGGAGATCACAACACTGCATGTAAACATTACTTAACACGCTCCTCTTCCCTCCATGACGAAATCTGTGACTAGGGATAAACAATTCTTCAAGCGCAACTGTCCAGTAAAGAAAACTACAACGTTTAATTCCGAAATATCCAAAAAGATAGTACAAGACCTAAGCCAAAACTGGCAGCACCGTACCCGAAATTAATAAAGTAATTAACTTAAAAAGAAGAAACTATCTTTATAGCTAACAATGTGGAGATACGAAGGAGTGACGTGTGAAATAAACGCGAAATTAAAACCGATTAGCAATATCAAAACAGATAATATACTTCTTGAAAGGGGTATCTATGAAACACAGTGGTAGGTGGAAATTAAAATTCTGATAGTAGTTTACCAGGAAAAGAAACCGCTTAAAATATGATGTTACAGAGAGACAGTTTATGTGAATCGATGAAACACAAATCAACCAGATCTGGAAGAATTAAAAAAAACAAGGAAAACATAAAAAAACATAGTCTAGGAAAGCATATTTCGAGCCATTCGTAGTTGGTCAATCTGTTAACAGAGGGGAAGGAGGCTAGAATAAAGCATCTAAAAATGTAGGTTATAATAAATATACGGAAATAAAACTGGCAAATGATTGAAAGAAATAGAGCGGGTGTGAGAAAAATATTTGAAGAAATTCCTTCCGTGAGAGAAAGTCCGACCGTTTCCAGACCGCATCTAAAAGGAACTGAGATTTTTTCATAACCGCTCTAATAAACTTGTTAACATCCATGTTTTGTTAGACGATAGATGCACTGTGCAAGCTGTCAGTGTCTCTGGCATAAAGAGAAACACAATACATAGTTATCTCTAAGCTCAAGTATCGGTCAGCCAAGGATGGCAAAAGATTAAATTCCGCCGACGGCCGCAAGATAAACGCGTTGACACGTCACAGCTGATTCCGAGAAGGATCCGCCGGTACAGAGCCGAGCTGATGGCACTTACACCTCAAACACAAGAATCTCACACAAACACAGACACGTACGGCAGGCACCCAGACGCCGCAGAGGGAAGTCGCCGGCACACGTCACAGAGCCAAGATGTTTTCACGCGCGCATCACGAGAGCGACTGACAAGCCGCAGGCCGCAGCGGGACACCATTGCCACCTGGTGGCAGGGAGCTGTCACCTACCGCGCAGGCGCGTCGCGCGCTGCGCCGGTACCGCTCGCGTCCGCTGTGGGAATGGTAGGAAACTAAGATTGTTTAAAAACAATTTCAGATATTAGGAGTTTCCTCGCCGACTTTTTTTCAGCAATTTTCCAGCGCCAAACAATATATACATTTATATTTAATTTAATTACGATGGAGTGCATGCTCCGATGACAATCTCCCTACACACCCATTTTTCACCTTTCCTATACCTACCTACTTTTGCCTCCACAAATTTAAACTATAAATTCTTTCAGCGCTTCTGGTAAATTATTCATCATTTTTCTTGGTAACCCATTCCAATCCCATGAAAAAAAAAAAGGCTTCCCACACCGTTGTGCCTGAAATCGAGTGCCAGCTTTTCCCTTCCAAGCACTACTAACTCTTACATCAATATCTTACCACATTTCATTACTAATGTACGGCTTGTACACTCCCTTGACTCTCTTAACCCTTTTCCTATGTTCCAATGAATCCCATTACAACTCCTTTATCATATCACTTACTGATTGTGTTCTGGAGTAATTTCCAGAGAGAAATCTAGTAGCCCTTCTTTGCACATCCTCCCAATTACTGTATTTGTATTTGATACCCAAAATGTGAGTCCCATACTACATCACCATATTCAAGCAATGTTCTGACCAAAGTTTGTAACCCAATTCCCTAACTTCTCTGGAACATCCCATTCTCTTCAACATTTGAAGGATTTTGAAACTGGTGACTAGGAACGAAGATTGAAGCTCTTTTGAATGAAAGGCGCAATTCTTTATGGAATAACTCATTTGTGCGTCTGCTTACCCGTTTATCGCAGATACGTTACTTCTGACACTTTTAACGTGCAATTTCTGATTGTCCAATTTTTAAGCTCTGATTAACTTTAACATGAATATAATGTAAAATTTATTTTAAAAAATCATTATGGTGAAAATAATTCTAGGAAGAGTAGAGGGAGTTTAAACGAAACAGTTTTTCTTTGGGTAATGTCCATGGATATCAAATGAAAGATAGAAATCCGCAGACGCCCAAAACGTTTGAAATGTTTGTTTGTTTCACAATTTGCACAAGTTTTTAAGGAAAAATTCTAATTTCCCGGCTTAATTTCCAAATCTTCTGGTCTGAAAATTCTTTCACTATATTATATTCACAAAATTACAGAAAAAATTACTATGTATGAAATTTATGGTTTCTGTCAAATAACTACACGAATACCTAATATTAACAAATTTGATTCTTCTGCAGATCATTAAAAAACTCATTAATACCATTCGATAGAGAATGTCATGAATTGCACAGGAAATGTGTTATGAAAGCATTTTCTTGAAACTTTGACGTTTTTAAGGAAAAGTATAATTTTTGCAACAATTTTTTATTGCGAGAGATTTATATACGCAACTATTTTTTATTGCGAGAGATTTATATACGCAACTTGAGTGAAGTTTCTCAGATTGGATTACAGACTCAATTTATAAATAATTTGTTATTGATTTTTTTTAAATAAACAAAAGTCTTAAAAAATAGTGAATTGAGCTCAAACCACCATCTACTACGGAATACACTGTGCACGAGGGTAGCTCCGGTTTGAGTTCCAGATTTCGCCAACCAGGATAGTTTACCGTCGTTTCTCGAAATCATTCCAGGACAAGGCTAGGATAATTCCTTAATAAAAGGCAGATTTGTTTTTCCCGCTCCTACCTCACAATCACTCCCGGCTCCACTGAACTAATCTAAAAGCCATGCAGGAAAAAAAAAGAATCTATCGGTTGCTGCTGTATGTTGCCTTTTTCCTCCGCTCTTGGCATTTAAGGTCCCACCGTCGGCTCAGAGTTTATAAACAATAATTCTAGCGTCAAGGGCTAGCCCGTTGTCACCATGGGTTGTGTGAGAGTCGCCGATACGAGCCCGACCGACGATATGGGTGGTTATGATTAAGATTTGTGTTAATCTTGTTTCTTTCAATGAGTTAGTTACATCAATACTAAAAAAATATAGTTCAAGAAAAAGCATATTACATACATTGCCTTTGACAATACGAAGTCAGGTCTTCTACCGAAGGAAGGAAATTCACTTTTTTGGCCTTAACATGTGAAATCTGGCGCCGTGAACACAGACTGCCAGCATCCTCCACTTCAGCTGCTGAAGGAGCTCCACCTGAGCCAGTATTGGCCTATTACGCTTCTCGAATGTCCTAAAGCAAAATGACGGCTATAATGAAGACGCTCGTGAGATGTGAGGCAGAGCAAAAGAAATCAACTGGAGCAGGAAGTGCGCCGTCGAGACGCCTGGAAGGCAGGCAGAAACAGAATAAAGAGAGATGTAGGGCGGTAGAACGGGGCACAGCGCGGAAGAGCAAGGGTCGAGCAAACCACTAAATTACAGGCGCAAATACAGTATCTGGACAACACCGTTAGCAGCTGGCGTCCGGAGTTCTTCAGAAGCCGAAGCTGCTTCTGAAACTGAAGAACCTGTTATTTGTATTAGCTGAAGAGATCGGTATTACAGATTGAAAAATAAAAGGAATTTATCAACAACAAAAAACGTTTATTTGTAGTAAGTTATAACCACCAAAAAATATAATTGTCTGAAACCCCATCAAAATCTGACCTGCAGTTTTTTCATCAATCGACAAAAAAAATAGAATCTAATTTTATGACAATTTTATGATAATTTCTCAACTATTCGAGGTCACATCAAAATGAATCAGACAAATTTTGTTCCTGGGTCTGTACGTTGCCAAAAATCTCATCAAAATCCCATCAATAATCTTTTTGCGTGTGTTGCATTCAATAATCGAAATAATTTTCATACACTTTTTTCTTAAATTTATGTAAACTCAAACTTAAGCAATTTTACTCTTGGAACCCATCGAAATCCAACCAATAGTTTTTTGTGAGAAAGCGTTCAACGATAAATAGAAAATAATTTACAGTAGCTTTTTTCTCAATTTTTCAGGTTATCTCCAAATCAAACATACCCTGTTTTTCTACAGGAATCACAGGTTGTCCATTGTCGCAAACCTCATTATAATTTGACCAGTAGTATTTTCACAAATCGCGCTAAACGATACAGACTGCCAAACACATTTTTACTTATTTCTCAACGTTGCATGACAATCAAACATACCTCGTTTTATTCCTGGTATCATGAGCGGCACAGTGTTCAAATACACATGAAACTCCGAAGTTTTTGCGTTAACGCAAAGCAGTCAACGAAACAAAACTCTGAAGTATTTACGGCCTAGGATATAATGAAGTCCAAGTGGCATCTGGTTACTGCTGTATAATAAATATGGATAATAATTGTAGTGTATTGTGTTAATAGAAGATGAAGGAGGTCCAATCTAAGAAAGTTGATACAATTGCAATCTGTCTGCAATTCATGTAAGACTAGAAGTAATGTGCTATTGCGGAGTGCGTATTTCTGAGCCAGAATATCGGGACCGCCTAGATGAAGGGATGCCGCATTGAAAATGTAGTTAGGTACGTAGGATTCGAAATTTAATCTCACCCCCACATTCCAAGTATGCAGATACTTTAACGTCTCCTGGGTCACTGGGTGTAGAACATTTTCGTGAGCGCAATAACCAGAATACTGACAGTGAAAATCACAGAAAATTCAAACACTTATTGTATCAACACAGAATTTATTTTACGAATAATTATTTCAAGCAATTATAATTTTAACTTAAATTTGCCATTCAATAAGAGTGACCAGCCCCGCTGGATAAAGTCGTTGCGGCACCTAACAGGTTTCCGGATTTAACTGGCTCAAGTAAGAGTTGTGGATGAAATTTCCACCATCGATACTTGGGCGGCAGGGTAGGAAAGATGATGGTGCACGATTACTATTCACCAGATCGTATACCATGGTTCTAGGTTAATTTACAAAACTCTCCACAATTGGTATAAAGTTAGGGGATACAACACTGTTGTTGTCTGACGGGGACGTAAAAATAGTTGGGTCTATCGGAAGAGCAGGCCTGAATGAGCCAGCACCGGGTTTCACCTTCCCGTTTCTTTCCTCTCTCATCAACAACACAAACAACACTACACTGAACACACATCATCACAGTTACAACAACACTTCACAATGGGGAAATTAACATGAAATTATATCAGTTCGACTCCCCGGGACGATCCTATAAAAAGATAACATCTTCCATAGCGAATGCCTATCCATGGACTTCACTTTATACTAGTAGATCGGTGTGGTTACTACGACAAAACGTCACTGACTATCACAATGTTGTTTGGGCTCGCAGAAAAATAAGTTTTCGAACATTAATCTGCGTAAGGGATCATTTTTTTTTTTTTTTTTTTTTTTTTTTAACTGCTTAACGTCTCTTAACAGCGAGGTCTTAAGAGATGGGAAAGGATGGGGGGCAAGGAATGGGAAGGAATTCGGCAATGACCTTTTTGAAGGAAGCATCCAGGCATTTTCCTGGAGTGATTTGGGAAACCATGGAAAACCAAAATCTGGATGCCCGGACAGGGATTCGAACCACCGTCCTCCCGAATGCCAGGCCAGAACGTTAACCGTTACACCACCACTCTCAGTATGAGGAGTCCTGACACTTCCATTTGAAGTAGAAATAATTTAATTGATTTTGTTTTTATATTCTTATTAATGTAATCCCTTCAGCATTAAATGATGATAAAACAATCTATTCGAAGTTTTTTTATATATATCGGACATGTTAATAATCCTATTGGAACAATCAGAGCTATTGTCAAGCTGGTAAAGCGACCACCGCCACCAGCAGCATCA
The DNA here is from genome assembly GCA_031002005.1 of Vandiemenella viatica. Taxonomy (NCBI): domain Eukaryota; kingdom Metazoa; phylum Arthropoda; class Insecta; order Orthoptera; family Morabidae; genus Vandiemenella; species Vandiemenella viatica. The sequence goes on from CM061920.1 coordinate 189,768,913, forward strand.
GCTTGGAGACTTTGTCCGGATTGGACAATCATGATTCTATGTTAACAATGCGATGAAACTACGCGATCACAAAGCCGGTATTTTGCAGCCAAAATACCACTCTTGCAAAGCAATTTCGCTCAAAAATGTTAAGTAGCCTAGTTTCTTAGTATTGAACATATAAACTGATAACTTACCATACATACATCCGGATTATCAAAAACCACAAATATTGTCATAACTTCCAGTGACGAGCTAACCAGATCAGGCTTTTCAGGGTGATTAAGGACGCTGAGTAGAACTAAGTATGATGGTATCCTGGCGATGCTATCACCCTTCGCACCCAAAGCCCCCGTGGCCGCTTTGCACGTCATGGCCACTTTGCCCATATCTCCCCTACTTAAAAATATCGTACAGATATGGGCTTAATGGTTGTGCTGGAATACGTCTTTTATACTGCCTCGCGCTCTTAAGTCGCCTCCTGCAGATAAGGATTCTCTCCGTCATGTACTGAAATCATCCTTGAACTAAGCAATTGTTTTTCTATGCAATGGTGTTAATAGTATCGATTCTGACTTGAACGGTTTGATGTCACGATATTCTGAAATTGAAACCATTTTTTACCATTATTTTTTGCAAAGTAATGTTGAATTTTTATTCTTCTGTTCGCTGGAACCTCAGAAAAAACGCTAAAATGTAGGCTATCGAGAATTGTATCGCGAAAATCCGGAAACACACCTTTTCACAAAAACGATGTGAAGTAGACATGCGTTATCATTCCGTTGTGGACTCCATGAAGGTATAGGGTATAACATCCTTATTTCTTTAAAGACCACGAAATTAAGGTTGCGGTAGGTGTTATATAAATAATTATAACCTGGAACTGGTCCTTCAGCTTGGTTTAGCACTTAGGAGCTCTTGATATTGGATCAACTCTTAAGTTTCCACCTCGCGCTAAAAACACCTACTTCACAGAAAATTACCAGTAGATTATTCATACACTAAATACTTCATTTTTCAGTCAATTTATATTAATGGTCTTGTAAAAATTCTAAACTTTTTTTTATTGCAGTTTAATTCAAATCACTATTACTTATTTCTTGTACACCTTCAAATAAATAATCTTCTTCATGAAACCAAATTATTACTTTTCCAATAAAGTTATTTAACACCCTTAGGCTTATACTGTAAGTATAAAATCGTGCTTCTATGGCTCCAATAAATTTTCTTTTGCTTACTGATTAATTATTCTGGAGCGCACCTTTTTTGTTTCGATCACCACCATAGTGTCTCCTCTTCTAGCTTCGTAGATCTTTGTCCTTGAAAGTCGACATAACCCAATTAATTTCACACACATAAAACTTCAAAAACGATTTAAAGATTTGCACCGAGCGTGGAGGGTGAACGGTTAACGTTCTGGCCTCGCATTCGGGAGAACGCGGGTTCGAATCCCCGTCCGGGCATCCAGATTTAGGTTTTCCATGGTTTCCCCAAATCACTCCAGGCGAATGCCGGGATGTTTCCTTCAAAAAGGCTATGGCCGAATTCCTTCCCGTTCCTTGCCCCAATCCATCCCGCCTCTAAAGCCCAAGAAAAAAAAAAAAAGTTAAAGATTTGCACACTCAGTAAGATTATGTACTTCACAAGAGGAAAGGCAGGCTAGGTTAATTTATGGTTTAGTAATTGTCATTTAGGTTACCCGATCTTTCCATAACGTTTGGATTATCATTGATATTCGTTGAGTAGTACTCGTAGCTTTAGAATTCAGCCCAGTGAGTTTCCGCGAAAAGAAGTCAGAACTGAGCCAATCATTCACGCCGAAATTCGTGTCTGCGTGTGATGGTCGTTGCATTAGAATTAACTTCACGGTTTCTTTTAATTTAATGGCTTTCGGCATCTTAGGCCATACAGCCAGCTTGATGATTTTTTCCAGCTTATTAGACACACACGACAGGATGGATATGACATTCACAGACAACACTTAAACACCCATGCCCGCAAATTCACGGTTCACTTGAAAAGTAAGTCAACTACTCCGCTACATAACGCTAGACGGCAGAGACAACGCTAGACGGCAATGTGGAATGTTGAAGTTATGCCGTACACCGCCAGAAGCCTCTAGTAGTCTATTGGCACGGGTACGATTATAATCGGACGTTGGAATCGTCATTTCTTACTTAAATTTCGGTTAGCATTCCGAAAGTGTTATTCTATGAAATAATGTAAAAAAATAAAAATCCTAATTCCATAGCAACTTCATTTTTCCCTTTTACTGTTGCCTTGGAAATGTGTATTAGAGTTACCAACAAATAATTTTCAAGACCAGACGAAAGTACTCAATACAAAACTTGAATATTTAAATAAAAATTATTCACATTTGTTATTTCTCTAGAGCACAGCACACAGAGAAAGCAGAAATGGTTATATTCTGACAACACCGTCGTTATAATTTCAATTTCACTTCAAATGGATGGCAGAGGTGCCGTTGTACATGCGTAACTCTATGGATAGGTTAACTTAAGGAAGAGTGTATATAGTTCAATTTTATAAAACTAAAATGATTTTCTGATGGAGATAGTGATGGTTTTGAGACTATGCGTTTCCTCAGTATCGTCACAGACTTGCATAAAGGGTAGTACATTACCAAGGAAGAGGGAATGACAACGACTGGAGGATATTAAATAATTTCATTCAAGATATGTGAACCAGAGTGCTCCAGAAATCAGTCGAACCACTCTACCTCGATGTTATTTAATTCCATGACTATACAAGCAACTTTTTGGTGCAGCTTTTCCCAAACGCAAAAGACTCTTCACAAAGTTTTGACGGTAACTGAGATAATACTGTTCGGTTAGTTTCAGCTCAATGATATCAGATATGGTCTGCTAATGTGGATCAGCAGAATTAATAGCAAGCAAAACCGCACTGTTAATAACGAATCAAGACCCAATATAGTACATTTGGTACAAAATCAGCAATGAAATAATTTGTTAGCAATAAAAAAATTAAGCATTTGTAAAACAGATCGCTATAATATTGATCTTCTATAATATGGTTCATTTCAACAGTACTGAAAAAGGCGTGACTAATGGGGAAAAAAAACTAATAGTGAAGTAGGTTCCTGAGAAGTGGTACAACGAAGAAAAAAAATGTAGCGAACTCTTCAATTGCAATCGAATACTCAGACGCTAGAATAATTATAAAGCTCCGAGAATGGCACCTTATCTTGTTATTAATTACCGACGTTTTGGTCGAACTCCTTTGATCTTTAGGGCGAAACAGCACTTTGAAGATATTTGAAGAAAAAAGTATTCACCGAGCTATTGTTTCTGTCTTCGTAGTCTACGAAGAGCTAAGCCCTCCAGAGGTCAAACATTCAGGAGCAACAGTGTCTATGAGAAACCGATTGGTGGTGGAATCATAGGAAACAATAGTACCGATTTTTTAAGAATGACAGTTAGCTCCGTAGTTTCATTCATGAACTTGTCATTAAAATGAAGGTTGTGTGGGTTGGCAGTCTAGTTCCACCCTTGTTAACCTCATCCTACTCTATGCCTTCCCTCCGCGTTTATGAAAAACCCCTGCTATAGACCTACTCATTTGACAGTGTGAATGTATGAATACTTCTTCGCCCAAATAAAAAACACCAATTACATACCAACTTCTTGAGCATTTTGCCCTCAGCCTTCCAGTTGTCGAGTTTTTGTTCTTTGTGTTTTTATTTTTGTTTTGTGTTTTTGTTTCTTAATGTAATTCCATGAGGCATTAAGAACAAAACCCATATGGGTATAAAGTTTGCGAGAAAATCGACTTCGAGTTTCTAACCTCTGTGCTAGACATCGTCTATCAGCACCAGTTTGTGTAGGCTCTGGTCTGCATCCTAGGAGGTACAGTCTTAGGCATCGTCTTCATTCTCTTGTAACTGAGGTCCTCAGCCAAGATTTAAATCGTCAGGTGGGTTGCTACTATAAAGTCGTACAATATTCTGTACGTCGCAGATTCCACGGATGACAGGAGAGATTGCATGTTGACTGGCATCCTGGTAGTAGAATCACCAGTCAGATACTGGTTCGTAGACTTTGGAAAAGCAAGTAAGTCACAACCTCAACCTTTTCGCATTCACAGAAGGCAGATAATAAAGTAGTAAATTTATTGTGTAGAGAGGTCTTTTCTAAAATAGTTATGATTAAATTTTAGTCGGATGACGGTGGTGGTGAAATTTCCCCAATAATGGACATCTGAGCACCATATTTTTGTTGACCAGTGACTTTTTTTTTTATGTAAGGATGATTTACTACAGTTTGTTACAATTTTTTATGTAACCTCTTGCTATGATATCGTTTGCAATTCTCTTCTGGTACATTTTTTTTTTTGCTTATATCTTTACGCTTCGTCGATGTCATTGGAGGCGGGAAAGGTATGGGGACTAGGAATGGGCAGGAATTCAGCCATGCCCCTTTTAAGGGAAGCATCCCGGCATTTGTCTGGAGTGATTTGGGGAAAATATGGAAAACCCAATTCAGGATGCCCGGAAAGGGATTCCAACTTGCGTACTCCCGCATGTACTGTGCACAAGCTGATGACTGTTGTCCCGATGAAAGTGAACCATTCCTGGCTTGACCACCAAATCCCTAACTTTCAGTTGGTCATTATAACTTTCCTAGCAGAACAGGCAATGGAATATTTTGATGGCCTTCCAAAATTCTTAACGGGCGCGGTGGCAACCAGTTTTTGAACGGCCAGAATATCCGACTTGGAAAAGTAGCCTCGGCATTGGCCGTGAAGGATGTTTAACAGCTGCCGGTGGGAAGTGTCGGTTACGCTCGGCTGACCGAGGGGCGGCCTGAGAACACGCGCAAGGACATTCCCCAGAACACTGTCAAGGGCGCATGTGGGAATGCCGACTCCTGCCTTCACACGCTACTAATCCCTCCGCACTCAAATGGAACATCAACTTACACAGTTGTACCCCCGTGAGACAGAAAAAAAACAAAAAAAAAATATTTAATTGGACCTTCTTATTTCTTGCAGGAAATAGGAAATTATCTGAATTTTGACTAGTTCTCTGCTTCGAAGTAGATTAGGAAGTTATCCATACAACTTGAAACTAATTCCCAGCCTGAATAACGGATTCTTTATCGTTCTTTTGTGGTAGCTGCAAATCAGTATCATCTTTCTGGAGTCAAGATTTTTTTTATTATTATTATTGACGGTGAGATCATTAGAGTCGGAAAAAGACTGTGGGCGAACTACTGGAAGGAGATGGGTCGTAGGCTTTTAATTGAGTTATTCCGGGTTTCGTGTGTAGTTTCGGGAAAAACATGGAAAACCGAAATCTAGATGGCCGAATGGGATAACTCTAATCCGCTCCTCCCGAACGCCAGCCCTGAACTCAAGAAACCACTCCAGCTCCAGGTTTTTTCTTGCCTCGTTCCAATGAAGAGGCTCATTTAATTGGACCTTCATATTTCTTGTGGGAAATAGGAAATTATCTGAATTTTGACTAGTTCCCTGCTTCGAAGTAGATTAGGAAGTTCCATACAACGTGAAACTCATTCCCAGCCTGAAGAAAGGATTCTTTATGGTTCTTTTGTGGTAGCTGAAAATCAGTATCATCTTTCTGGAGTCAAGAATTTTTCTTTTATTATTGTTGACACTTTGTGGCTTGTCGACGGTGAGATCATTAGAGTCGGAAAAAGACTGTGGGATGACTAAACTAATGTAACCTACTCTTAATTTCTGGAAACCAAATATCGAACACCAGGTTTTGTAACGTGAGAATCCACAACTTCAGTGCAAAATCAATCTCGGAAGCGCGCTGTAAGAGTTAAAAATTGTGAAGATAAACAGTGAAAATATTAGAAGATTTTGTCAGTGATGCTGAAGTCGAAATGTAAACGAATCTATCAATTCGAAAAGGTGAATTTACAGCGTCATTTGGGAACAAGTTCATCCGAATCTGTTGGACTATCATATGGATCGCGGAAACACAATCTTTGGTCAACTGCACGTTTTAAATCTTACATTTTGTACCAACTGTATATAAAGAAGTGATTCGTAAAAGATCAGCCTACTTTTCTGACATGTTGCGTGTTGATTTCTTTCACGATGATCAAATCAAATTCCACTTAAGTTGGTGTACTTATTTATTTATTTATTTTAGTTGTTTTTACTGTTTATTTTTAAAATAGAACAAATACATTAAGTTTGGCAATGTATAAGTGCGTTAAATTCGACGAGATGATTTCATTAACAGGCAGCTGATTAACATTAGGTAACAATTTATTGTTGTAAATATAACTGAGGTAATCAACTGTTTATCTGAGGAGGTCGTCTTAAACCCATAATTTTACAATAATTTGTTGATATCAATTTTCGTAAAACCATTTTTGCCGATTCCGCTAGTAATAGAGCTATGTACTATTAAATTTGTGTTTATAAAGAGAGAACTGGACTATTACTGAAGCAGTCAAAGGGATACTGTAGCGTTTCCATCGAGAAAACCTTACAGATACTCACATCAAGTGTGCATTGAATGGTTTAACAATTCTTAATAACCTCTTTCGGGGAATCAACCAGTCACAATCTGATCAATAAGTATGTCTTATGGCACAAAAAAAGTGGTCTGATAGTTCAGCTGACCTGAATAGGGGCAGGAAAGTCCACCGTTCGAACTGCGGTCTCAGCAGGAATATTTTCTGGCTGTTAAACTGAAAATCTATGGGAGAGATTCGTTTACTGGGATAAAGCTGGGACTTTTATTGGTTCGGATTCCACGTAAAACTGTAGGTCCCCTTTACCCGGCAGGTTTATCAGATTAGTTTAGGGGAGCCACGATAGAGGCGCATTGCGTGGCAAAATTAAACTGTCACTGGACTGGACAATCCTTCTGGGTTCCCGCGCAAATTTTTACATCTATTTACTCTACTATAGTACAAAAAGACTTGTAACTACCCTAAACCTCGTTTTGGTGTTAGATTTTTGAGGCTCTTCAAACTACGGCGAGAGTAAGGATGGCATCAAAAGCAGATCAATCTAATCAAAGAAAATTTTTATCATAGGGTAAGTAAGCGTGACTCACGAATCGCAAAGAAGTTCCTGCAAGTGAATGTAGAATGATGGCTCACTTTGAATTATGAATTCATGTCAGCGTTAACCTCTAAGGAAAGTTGGAAAACAAGTGTCAATATTTATTTCGATTTGTCTTTTGCTCCCAGTTTAGACAGCATTTTCCATAATGGTAACCTAGGCTGCAATTACGGTGCCCGGAGTTTTACGCCTCTGATTTTTCCAGGTTCTTACGAACTTATGAAAAAATGTAATTATCACCATCTTTCATTTACTGGTGTATGTTATAATCTGTATTATAAACGTTAATTCTATTTGTATATCGCGTAACTTTTTAATCGTAATCTGGGACCTTACCAGCAACGGCCTATGACATTTTAGGCAGTTTTTCCCTAATTGGGCAACGATAAAACTGGTGGGTAAAGTATACGATACGAATAATTCAGGGCCTTAAATTTAACGGCTATGTGGAGACAAAAAGCATTTGGATGGTATAGAAACAAACGGAGGAATAGACGAAATCATTCTAGAGATCGCAGAATAATGCACTCACATGTGTTTATATTTATTTATCCTTATGGTGAATACAAAGCCGATCATGTTTTAGAAGATATGCATCCGCAATTTTAGCTTGGTGGTAACCGCGATACATTGAGAAGGAAAGCGTAGGTGATGTAGTTTTTGGAGTCAGTAACTTTGTGAAGGGACCGGTTGCGTGTGGTGTGCGTGCCAGGGCCACACGCAGTTTGCTTTGTGCGTGCGTCTGGGCGTGGACCATCTCGACTGCGTGCTTGTGCGTGCGACACACGCGCAAAGGCACGCAGCGGGAGACAGCCGCGCAGGTACGCGCCGTATGGGACGCACGAACAACGCATTACACACACAAAGGAGACGCACAATAGAAGAATCATCAGACAGAATTCTCCTGAGCGTACATAGGGTGCGCCAAAGTTATAGGCCCGATTTGGCATCGACATATCTCCTACAACCACGAATCAACCATGAAAATATCTTACCACATGATACGGTTTAAGACAAACCACATACCCATTTTGTAATTCACAAACAGCCTCAAGTGAAGAAATATAACGGACAGGCGAATGTTCTGAAAGCCCTCCCGCCAAAACAGAAATAGAATCATAGAAGCAGTAGGGAATTGACATCCCTACTGCGCCAATACATCAGCTGTGGCTTCAAGTATTTTGTGTGTCACTACAAATATATGTACGTTACAGGCTGCAAAATGTGTTATCTGGGATTTGTCTTACCTATTGGGTCATGGTTAATTCACCTGGCTGGGGAACTGGAGATTCGCGATTTTAATCTCGGTCTAAGCCGGACACTAAACTCACCATCACCGCAAGCAAATCCTTGACTTCTTTTGGGACTTTACGTAGGTTGATTCTGGGCTAAAAGGTTGGTCCCCTTTACACGGTACGATTATGGTGTCAGCTCAAAGGCTTTGTAGGGTTGAAAATGTTGGCAATTCTTTGAGGCCACATTTGGTTATTTTTTTTTCTTTCAACTGTTTAAACTTTTTGTTTAAAAATTAAACCACCTAGTAGTTTGCTATATAGACTTACTCTTAAGACTTGCAATTTTAGGTTTTCAGAGAAATTTAAAACTACCTACCGCATCAACATGCACAAGAAACCTCCACGTTTCCTTACCTATAACATTATGATTCAGTAATCTCAAAGTACTTTTAATTTAATTCTTACGTTACTTCATGAAAATTAAGAAAAGAAGTAACCTTTGTCACGTCTAACTGCTACATCTTCCATCAAATTTAGATTTCACTACGCTCCAAATCCAACAACACACGAATATATTGAGCGCCTGTGAAAGAAGTGATATATCCATTTTTTGAGGGGTTATCCCCAACACTATGCCAAACACCTAGAAAAGTAAAAGCCTTAATTTAATTAAGCACCTATCCGCTTCAGGTCTTTTAAGCGAAATGTTTTAGGCTCAATTTGCCCCTTCACTAAAAGTATCGAAATAATTAAAGTGAAAAAAATGCTACTATATAATAAATAACATGATATACCCTTTTGGAAAAAGGAGTGGCAGGATCAACTTCCTTATTGATTACACTTTTATTGTATACTATGTCATCAGACTTAAAAGCGCACAAGTAGTTAGGGGGCATCCATAAATTACGTGAGGTGAAATAGGGGAGGGGGGGGGTCCGGCGAAATCTCACCAGATCTCACCAGGGGGGAGGGGGGGGGTCTACGGAAATCTCACGTGAGATTTTGTCAAAATTTGGGGACAGTAGATCCTAAAAAAAGGTCTACAATTTGCGCCAAAGTCGATTTTAGGAGGGTATTTGGTCAAAAAAGTTAGGGTGTGACCTAAAAAAAAAAAAAAAAAGGTCTACAAAAGTTTCGAGGGCGATTTCTAGGGGGGGTTCTCAGGGACCAGATTGTGGATGCCCCCTTATATGTATATATACATTAAAACGATGTTTGGTACGCCGTGGGACAAACTTACCAAATCAGCACCAATAAAAATTGAGCTACTGAACTGGAAAGTTGCCAGAAATGCTCTAATAGATATTCTGAAAGAATTAGGACTCGATAATAAAACAACTGAAATAATTAAAGGAATACCAACAAATACGACATCCAAAGTAAAATTTATGGGGGAAATTTCCGAGCCGTTTGAAATTAATTCAGGTGTGAGACAGGGAGATGGTTTGCATCCGTTACTTTTCAATTGTGCATTATAAAAAACAGTGAGGGAATGGAGGAAAGCCATTAACACTAAGGGTGTTCAGCTAGAAAGAATTCCAAATAAATCACCATAGATTGTCTTGCTTTTGCAGATGACATGGCGGTAATTACTGATTCACTGGATAGTGCAAAAGAACAAATAGAATAACTAGAAAAACAGGCAGCCAAAGTAGGATTACATACATCTTTTGAAAAAACACAGTTCATTAACATGACAAACTTAAATGATGCTCCTCAAAATCTTAAACTTCGCAATGGCACAATAGCTAAAAAACATTGTTTTAAATATTTAGGAGAATGGACAACGAGCGACACAAAAGAAAAGACTGCGATAGAAACTAGAATACATAAAATGGAAAGAGCATTTCATATGACAAAGAACGTATATAACAAAAATCCTTATTATGGAACACAAAACTAAGGCACTATCAAGCAGTGGTTAGACCAGAAACGTTGTATTCGGCAGAAACGTTTAAGCTAACAAGATATGGGGATCTTGAAAAACTTGACAAAGTAGAAAGAAAAATCTTGAGAAAAATACTGGGACCTAAACGTAATAGTAATGCTGAATACAAATTAAGACCAAACCGAGAACAATATTTGAAAATCGAAAAAATTAACAGTTATAATGAGGAAAAGAATTTTACAGACACATATACAGAATGGGTAAAAATAGACTAACAAAACAGATCTTCACCTTAATAAACAAATACAAATACAAACCCACATGTTTCACTGAAACTGAGAAGGACATGAAAAATGCCTAAGTGCAAACAGATATAATAGACAATAGAACACTCTATAGAAAAGTAATTCAAAAGGCAGGTTTTCAAGAAAGACAGAAATACATAAAGAGAAGGAAATGGATCCAGGAAGAAAAGAACACCACTCGCAAAGAATGAAGGAAGTTTGAAAGCAAAGAAAATTAAATACAAAGAAACATAGCCAAAGTTGATTTATCGTACCCTCCAAATGGGTTATTCGGAAGAAGAACTGAAAAGTTAAACACATCAGTAAATGCTAAAATATAAGCAGTTCTGAAACTTGAAAGGAAACGCTGAGCATCAGAATTATTACAAATTGGAAATTAATTTCTCTACATGTGCTGTTGGCAACAAGATGTCATCAGCTGCAATTTATTATTAACAGCACTCGGTAACCAATATTTGACATGCCTAACAAAAATTACGAATGCCGCCTCATCCAACACGAAAATAAAAACTTTGGCTGGAATGACTATAAACCCAGGTGAAGAGATGGTAGTAAATAGTTGATAATGCCACCGCAGAAAATATGTATGTAGCAGACCCAGCGACTTCAAATCCAGGCGGGATTGCGATTTGCGAACAACCCGCATGCCGTGGCTTCGGTGATAGACCGCCGCTGCCACCTACCGGCTACCAGCACCCATCTGTCTATCTGTCCGCTAGGTGGCAGGAGAAGCGCCACGGCGACCTACCCCACCTCCGCGTGGCCTTGTGGGTCTGCAGCAAGCGACACACCAGCTTCGTCTCTCACCTGGGCACTCCTCAGCCTCACGGTCTGCCGGGCAGACTAGGGCTGCGCGCGCAAACTGTTGCCCTCACAATGAACTCCGGTGTTGATAAGACGGAGTAAAACATGACTCACGCTACTAAAACCTTCTTAACAGAAGCAAAATTTAAACCAGAAGCCATAAAAATACCGCGATTAATAATTTAATATGTATGGAGGAGGAAAGAATACCAATATTAACTTCTTTCGGGAAATTGGCAAAAAGTTAGAAGCAGTTAAATAGTGAATAATCTGGTGCACAACAAGCTGTTTGGAATGAAACAATTCTAAAATTTTAAATTAGTGGTGAATTCGAGGCGACATTGACGTTAAAGGAAAATCTGCTCTGTTTGGGCCTTACTGGTTGAAGTTGTTCATAGGCGACAAAAATTCAGGAGTAAACATAGAGTACAAAGAAAATAACGAGTCTTATACACAAGGAATACTGAAATTCCAAAAATGTACACAATTGATGGTAACACTGCAACTAATGTTAAATATATGGACTGAGTAACAAGTTTCAGATAATTTTATGCTGTTTTTACTTCAATACTGTCATTATGGCTTTTGTTGCTTACGTACCTTAAGTTGCCACTTGGGTTGTTAAATTGGCTTTGAATCTAATTTGTGTGTAGTCGTGGATATTAACTAGGTCACATCATATTTGAGGAATCTATCCCGCATTTTTACGTGTACAACCATGGAAAACCGAATCCTGTAACTCCGGATAGCGAAGTGTAGGAGGGTCGTACCATCTAACACTCCAGACTGTCATGGGTGAGTCATGTGCGAAAGTTTACTGACTCAAAGTTTTAAAGACAAAATTAAGAAGATAATTGTGGGAGACATAAAAATAGAAAAATCATCACATCTGCAGGTCAGTTTTGGCAGGAAATCCATAGTTAAGTCACTAACGATGGCACTAAGTACTTTGAGTACTACTGAAGTTGGCACATATTATGTCATCAAAGTCGGGACTGCTGGCCCATGTGATTCAGGGAACAGAGCTTTGGAGTATTCTTTTCATGATAGTGGGGTCGCACATCCGTATCTTGTATGAGTAATGGATCGTTAATAGTACGAGATGACTTCCTTCGGGCTTTCCGCTTCGTTGGCGTCGAGTTTGTTAGAGGTGAGAAAGGACAGAGGGCAAGGAACGCGAAGGAATTCGGTCATTGCCTTTTTTAAGGAACCGTCCTAGTATTAGCCTAGAGTGATGTTGCGAAAACCATGTAAAATCCAAATCTGGATGACCGGACGGGGATTCGAACCCGCGTCCTCCAGAATGCAAGGCCAGAGAGACCTATAATGCAGCCGCAATCGTGCCTGAAGACAGAATCTCAGACTATTAGCTTCACAGCTATGAAAGAGTAGTAGTAGTTTGGCGACAGAACCCATAATCCAACATGTGACTACACGTCCGCTTAGCGGTAAGTCTGCTTGACGTTTCGCTAAGTAACGAATAAATTAGTGGTATAGGTCAGCCTTCATTTTAAAATCGACAAATTATTCGCACTCGTATGTTACGCTGCGTCTGTTGAGTGCTCTTTTATTCTAACGATTTGATCCCGGGTTTTTCTGAAGCTTTAGCAGATTCTTCGACAAAACGTACCTGCTTCCGTCCTGCCAGGACCAGTAAACAATGTCAAATACAGCAAAGCACGCTTACACACAAACTTTCTCACGCAGATATGCTGTTTGGGCACAGAATTTGGAAGCCCCAATTCCGTAATAGGAAGAAAGTGTGTCACTACGTTCAAAAAAATGCGAGATTCTTAACAGCACCTAATACTACAGCCAAAGCAAAGGAGGTCGTTAGGAAATAATTATATTTATGGTATCGCTGATACAATATATATATATATATATATATATATATATATATATATATATATATATATATGAACACAATTGACATCGGAAAACTAGAAAAAATAATTTGAGATGAAATTTATAAGTTGTGCTTTTCAATTCGCACCGTGGTTATTACATGTCGAGCTCTGTTACTAAACGCCATCCTATGCGATCATGATCCACATCCAACCAGCTAGTAATAACGACGGCTGTTTGTTAACAATGACCATACTGTCCAGCTAGATGCCAAAAGCTCCTATGTGAACAAGATCCTACCAGCATAATTCGCGAATGGCAGTCGGTGCGAAAAAAAAAAGCAATCGCCGTTTTTTTCTCTTTTAACAGTAGTCTTGATTTACCAAAATGATTTCAGTGTCAATTGTTGGAGGTATTTCTACATAAAAAAAGGATATATCTCAATACCAAACTGTAGATGACGAAAGAAACGTCCTCACACAAAATTTACCTGCTCGGTTTTCGATTAACATGGTTTTTTATTTTGCTCTCCCCTAAATCCAAATTCCATGCTGGACATTCCACGAAGACTCTACAAAATATCGCATTTTACAGAGTTTTCATATCAATATTGCTGTACATTAATGCGTATCGAACTTCCGCTGGAGATTTGTCTTTTTTAGAGCGCAAACCGTCTTTGGCCATTACACAAGGATTGTTTCGGCATGGGATTTCTGGTGGCAATGTCTTTAGACACGTCTGCAGTTGTAATAATATATGAAAAACGTCACTCGAAGCACGATCTAAATTTAAAATTAGTAAACTGATAAGGTGCAGTTCCGTTGTTGGCATTCAGGAATTTTCTGGATACTCGAACATGTGATAATATGCTTCCCAATTACAACATATAGGAAGAACTCTGCATGTCATGTAACATCCAAGGATTTTTTGGCGCTGGTAGAGCATATATTCTCTTGGGTATAAAAGAATTTTCATCAATGATTTTGGGGATCTCTAGTTGGTCTTCATATTATCTCTATTCTAAGAACTGTATAACAGGAAACCCTGGTCAGTAATGGAGCGACTTTTACCATGAATGGAATCTTTTAAATCTTTAAACGTATTATTATTTCTCATACTGACCCAGTTGGTAAAGGCGAATTTCTGTGGCAAGCAAGAGTGACAATCCCAGTTTCTACCTAGGTCGTTTCGGTGCAATACCAGAGAAACATGATAAGCAAGACCTAAGTGGCGATGAGAACGTTTGAACCCATGCCTTCTGAGTTTTAAACAAATTAATAGTTCCATTTACAATATTAAAAATTAATAAGAGGCGTCCATTAACTACGTGGGGTGTTTTTTTTTCGGAAATGTGGACCCCCTCCCTGTGGTGGGTTTTGGAAGGATTTCCCTCCCACCTGCTTTTTTTTATTTTTTTACTTCTGGCTTTACGCCTCGTCGTCGTCGAGGTCATTAGAGGTGGAAGGGATTGAGAACAAGGAACCGGAAGGAAGCTTCCCGATATTGACCTGAAGTGATTTGGGGAAACCATGGAAAACCCAAATCTGGATGCCCGGGCGACCACCCCCTGCTGACGAACTGGTCATTTTTTTAGACCTTTTTTAGCTCTCCAGTTCTCGAGAGCAGTTGTACCCTTCATAACGTTTGGATCGACGTCATTTGTAGGTTTTTTTTTTTAGCTCTACTGTTCTAAAAATATACCCCCCCCCCCTCCCCCTATTTCACCTCAATTAATTATTGGAGGCCCCATAAGGACAAAGTTATTTCATTGTTTATACTAATTCATCTTTAACACTTAGCAAATGCATAAATTACGAAGACTTGGTATTGGCTCAGTTGTTCAGTAATCGCAAATATGTCATACATGCTGCGTTTCACTATTTTCCCTCTTCGATTCCCCACGAAACAAGAAACTAGGTAGCTGTGTACAGCCAGCATAGCAGCTAACAATAGTAATAAATGTCTGCAAGTTCGAAGCCCCGCTATCAAATTTTTCAGTTTACCTGCCTCCTAAAAACAATTCTTTGAGCGTATTAAACTTTACTGAAAAACATTTCGAGATACTATCGTACGCAGATATCCTACGTGGTACAAGATTTGCGGAACAAAGTGATCTCTCTAACAAAGCTACAAGGGACCGGCAGAACCAGTTGGAGAACGCAAGGTCGCTGCCTATCCTGAGCGACTGTATTAAACGCCAAACAAGTAGTGAGGGAACTGGCTACAACAGATGGTGCGTGGGGGTCAGGCTATCGCCTGCCACGTATACCGCCCATCAACACAATGCCCACGGCCTGGAATCATTTTATCATCCAGTTCGATTATTAGGGCGGACGACTCTTTCTGTTCTAACCGTATGGTTTAAAGTCTCATCGCCATTTCAAATATTACATTCCACTTATTCAGTTAACTTGACCATAGCGGCGGAGTCTTTGATCACCGAACTGTCGTGGTTCCGAGAAAATTTTGTTGATATGCAATGCCAACACAGATTTCACAGTTTTATATGTCTAACAGGGGCGTAGCTATCGGAGGGCTAGGTGGTGCACTTCCTCACAATAATTATCGATAACTTTATTTTTTATTTCTTTATGACAAATCTGAAATAGATACTACAAACTTTGTGCGTCACATAGTGAATGTATATTTCTTCGCTTGTTGGTTAACTGCTGTTCTGCAATTACATACTGTCAAGGAAGGAAAAATGAATTTTCTGAATACTCCTATCGCCAACATACAAGTATGTGTGTCTCATCTACAGGCAACTTGTGAAAGTTATTGATATTCGTCATATTATGTTGTTGCACGTTTGATTTTGCATGCAAATATTAGCGTCTATCCCAACGTTCGACAAGAGGATTGCGGAAAATTGTATGAATACTGTAGCCACGATGCCCGAGAGGTTGGTGATAGTATTTCAGCCCACTCCGCAAATTCAGTGTGGACGACTGAACCATACAAGTCTTCGCTTAGTCGGTAGTACAATATATAAGTCGGGAAAGAATTTTGAGGGGAGGGGGGCAACGAACGAAAAAATAATTCGAACGTTACCTTTTAAAGCAATCATCCCGTCATTCATCTGGAATGACTTTGAGAAACCACGGAAAACAGAAATCTGGATGGTCGGACGGGGAATTGAACCCGTGTACTACGGAAGACCAAGTCAGATAATCACCGCTCATGCACCACGCTCGTTTATACAGTAACAGCTCATCATATTATAGTAATAGAAATTACTCATCTATATAGTTTATCTTTAAGAATCGTCAATCGCTACTTTTGACTTTTTTAATTATTAGCTTTATAGTAACTGGTACTTGTTAGATTACTGTGCTCTCAGCCAGTTGTATCCCAGAATGGAATGATGGGTTCACATACCACACAAAATGTTTTAAACATTCAACCCAATTATCCGAAAATGTAACTAACTACTTAAATTTCTAGTCAATTAATGACATGGCAGAGGGCGAGAACTTCTGGAATAAATTGTGTCATTTGCCAACTACGTTTTGCTTCTGTTGGTGATTAATTTCTATTTTCTCGATTGATTCCCGAGATTCGTCTGATTTGGAAGCTAACACATCTCAACCGAAGTATTTGAACCGAAGTGTACTAGGACCCTGTGCGTTTGGAAACTCCCATTTATAACTATCTCTTGCTTATATATTCCCGGCCAGTAATCATTGTAGCCACGTGAGGTGAATCACCCGGTACGCTGCATTCCTCGGGCTGTCGCACGACACGTGTTCTTACTTCCTACAACATCGCTGTAGAACAATGCCATCCAGGCTTTAAAACGCGGTTATCACTGACGTGACCGGCGATGGTCAAGAACCTTTCAGCCAAAGATAATAAACACCAACGACGTAGTGAATTTAGAAACATGCCTTGTGTGACACCGGGGCTTTTTCATTTCTTATTTGTATGTAATTGCATGTAATTTCATGTCTTAGAAACGGAGATTGACAGAAGACCGAGGAAAACCAATTGTTTGAAATGTATACCAATGAAGATAAAAACTGAGAAATCTTTTGAAAATACTAACACTCAGGGTACAGATTTGCCCTAGAAGAAGGCTGAGCAGATAGGCTGAATCATGAGCATTTAATACCAGAAAGCAGGAGAATCTAATCTATTTATACCGGGCGCAGATGCCTCTGATTACGTTGAACTTTATAAACTCAAATTACGTATTTTGGTAGATCGAGTTTATTGTATACGCAGTTTATTGTATATCTAGAAATTCTTGTCCTTTGGAAATCGTAAATAACATAGACATATAACAGTAAAGAGAATATACATATATAGAATGAATATCGAAAGATTAACCAAACATATTTCACATTCTAAACAGTTACAAATCCAAACCCATATGGTTCCAGGAAATATACAAAAAAAAATGTACGAAATGCTAGAATCACTAAGTGAGGATCAAAGAAGTTTGGGAAAAGATGACTGATAACACAGCTGATTACCGAACCCTTTAAAAGGGTTGTTCGAAGGAAAGAATGAATAGAATGTTCTTCAGTTCTACTATGAAGTATGGGGGCCTTATGTTGGAATAAGAAGAAAAGCTGCTTACCAGTAAACAGTTTATTTGTTGTTTCTCCGAAGGTTGGCGCACACTGCTTTGTCGAACAGCCTGAAATCAGGCGGAGCCTGATTAAAGAGCGTAATGCCATTCTTTGATAGGAAACTGGATTTGGTGTCACTATCGTGTTCTTCAATCGCACTGCCTCCCTATAACTGACGAATATGGCGAAACATAAAATGGAGATATACCTATACGGGTTTCCATCACGCCATTAAGAGTTACTGTATTACTAATTTAATACCTTAACAATGCAGTTATAGGGAGACCTAGTGCCAGACAGTAATTTATGCTTCACACAGTGCGATCATTGTCGGTTTATTGACATATGGCTAGCGTATAGTTTCCTATGCGAACGTAAACAGTTGTCCTCCTCTTTCTAAGTAATATACGTTTGAGAAGTTAACTGATTTTAAGAAGATATATATCCGTTTATGGGGAGAATAATAAAATAAGTTGTAAAATCACCTAATCGATGAAATATTGCTAATTATTTTTTAAACACCCGTTCCTTCTTATTTTTTCCTCAGCAAGTTCTTACCTCTGATACATGTATGCTGGATTTTGTTTTTTTAGCATTAAGAATATTTATTTCCTGTGAAATTTTAGATGGCATTTAGTATTTTAATTAATGAAACATTTTTTTCTTAGGGAACGTCCATAAAACCAGGGTAGCTCCATTTCGGCCTGCTGTGAACCCTCCTTCCCCCCCACGTAGCCCGTAGTGCCTGTAACCCCTCCCCCCCCCCCTCCCCCACGTAGAACGTAGCTTTGTCCCATATTGATTCCAGAAGTTATTTTGTACTGTTTTCTCTTGTCAGACTATCGTAAATTGCATACGGAGATAATGAAATGACGGAAATAAATATTCAGATGCTGTTGTGTGCTCTGTACTTCATTTTATCTGTGACAAATAAATATGAATGGAAAGCTACGTGGCCTGGCTCGGAAATCCCTCTCTCTTTTCACGTAGCACTGCGTAGCTTTTCCAACTAACCCCTCACCCCTCCTAGACCAAGCCACGTAGTTTTATGCACGCCCCCCTTAGCAAAAATTGTCGTTTTACGACATCTCGGTAGGGGTGAAGGTGGTTTTAAGGTTGAAATATCTCCGTACCCACGTTTGTAAGCGCGTAGCTCTTGGTTTCTTGGTATCCGTCGAGTCACCAGTAGCCGGAAATAAGTGCGTAAGCGCTCATTCATTCAGATTCCCCTTCAGCTGTCACTAGTCGTCTGTGACTAAATCGAGATTTCATAACTTCAGAAGGAGGAAATATTCCGGTACCATTAATTTATTTCTAATACGTACTGCTAGGACCACTTTCTCCTCAGGCTACCAAGGTTATCTGGAAAGGTATAATGCTGGAGGCGTAGTGCGACAACAAAGTTTATATAAAACTCCCATGAAACTGTATTTCAAGCTTGCAAAGCTGGTTCAGCGTTTAGATAGTGTGCAGTACTCAGAATTCGATTACACAGCTTTTCAGTTGATAACAAGGAATGAAAATCTAGTGATGATAATCAGGTAACATTTTACTGCACGCATTTTTTGTAGTTCACTAGCTTGTCATCGTACACATAAGATTTTGTCGCAAGAGCCACCTGTTGAATAGTCTGTACACAGCGAGTGTTTGTCCGAGATTCATGGGTCGCTTACCCTCATCTCGTCAGAAACGAAAGTATTTTAAAATATCTGAGTAGTTAGTAATGCGAGAACTGGATCTTGTCTAATGCTTCTCAAGATAAATGAAGACGAAATTTAGGAAAGATTTAGCTCCAGAGCGGACAACAAAACTAGCTGAAGCTTCGTGGTAGTGGCTACAAAACGTCCAAACGTTCTAAGCCTCCCCCAAACATTATACATGACAATCATTCCATTATAATCAAGCTTAAAGAATGTTGTAATGACCATATTTGCTTGTATGATGAAACTCCAAACATCCGTGAAATTTCATGTTTTGTTGAATATCAAGGACAAGAACTTCGTACCGTTTTCACCGAGGCAGTAGAACAGGATTTGTAAGTATAAAAAATAAAACAAATGCAATATTTTATTTATATATGAAGTTTAAAATTATTAATTTGTCGAATCAAAAAATAATTATGTTGGTATAAATGTGTTAAGAAATATTTAATCCACAAAGCCATGTAATGTGATCGCGGAAAAAAGCAATTAAAATAGAAACCCATGATCTAGAAGGTATTAATGTTCATTATGATCCTATTCATGTATCATCAGATATGGTTCCTGTATACGCTAGAAGCAGATTATTTTAGTGTAACTCATATCTGCAAGTCAGACTAATTTCACAGGTAAAGAAGTAGAGGTGTCGTGTTAACTTGTAAATGAAATACTTGCAACTTGAACTGGTAAACTGCGCAGTTGCGTACCGGCATGTGGAATCCGTTACATCCTGCCTTTGATGATTTTCGCCGAACAGGAAATTGCAGTCGAACACTGTATGAAGCCGAAATTGACGCCAGTATTACCCAACGTTTTATACAGACTGATAGGTGCTTCAGTTCTGTGCCAGTAATAAGTTAAAAACATTCCTCTTTTTATAAGCTGAACAATAGGTTAACCTGTTCTAACAAATATATGAGAATCATGAGAGCATTGCATTTGCTGTGAAATTCGGTCAGCCCACCCGAAATGGAGGAGCCTCACCGTGACTGCCATTAAATAAATATTGTTGTTTGCAAAAATAATAATAACTAGCTGACCCGGCAATGCTTTACTATTGCTGGACTTGAGTAGGCACATAGATTAAATGAAAAAAATATTTACATATAAATTTTAAACTGCTGTTTCATTCATTTTCAGTTTGAAAGGGTGAGAGGGGGATGCGCTTTGGAAAACATATACTTTGAAACAAACAGAAAAATACTGCTTGCATAAGTGTGCAAATTCCCATTTAAATCTGATGAAATATGTAGTTTTGTCTAAATTATGGGGAGGAGAACGTAATGGGGGTGGAAAGGGGGAGCGGGGATGAATTTTCGGAAACCATATTGTTGGCAGTATTTTTTCTGTTTGTTTTAAAGTATAAGTGTACAAATTCCTATCTAAATCGGATAAAAAATGTGGTATTGCCTAAATTATGGAGTGAAAAAATTATGGGGGTGGAAAGGGGGCGAGAGGATTAATATTCAGAAACCGTATGTTGTCAGTATTTTTCTGTTTGTTTTAAAGTATAAGTTTACAAATTCTATCTAAATCGGATAAAAAATGTGGTTTGCCTAAATTATGGGGTGAAAACGTAGTGGGGTTGGAAAGGGGGAGAGGGGATGAATATTCGGAAACCATACGTAGGCAGTATTTTTCTGTTTGTTTTAAAGTATAAGTGTACAAATTCTTATCTAAATCGGATTAAAAATGTGGTTTGCCTAAATTATGGGGTAAAAACGTAATGGGGGTGGAAAGGGGGAGAGGGGATGAATATTCGGAAACCATACGTAGGCAGTATTTGTCTATTTGTTTTAAAGTATAAGTGTACAAATTCTTATCTAAATCGGATATAAAATGTGGTGTGAATAGAATATGGGGTAAAAACGTAATAGGGGTGGAAAGGGGGAGAGGGGATGAATATTCGGAAACCATATGTTGGTAGTATTTTTCTGTTTGTTTTAAAGTATAAGTGTACAAATTCCTATCTAAATCGGATAAAAAATGTGGTATTGCATAAATTATGGGGTGAAAAAATTATGGGGGTGGAAAGGGGGCGAGGGGATTAATATTCGGAAACCGTATGTGGGCAGTACTTTTTATGTTTGTTTTAAAGTATAAGTGTACAAATTCCTATCTAAATCGGATAAAAAATGTGGTTTTGCCTAAATTATGGGGTGTTATAGGAATAGGGGGTGACTTTTTGAAAAAAAATTTTCACAGGAACCTTCGCAGACGCACACTCGAAAACTCTCCAAAGTTTCATTGCAATCTGATAAATGGTATAGGAATGCATAGAAGACGAACAAACCCACAACAAACATTGATTTTTATATATAAGATAACTAGCTGACCCGGCAATGCTTCACTATTGCTGGACTTGAGTAGGCACATAGATTAAATGAAAAAATATTTACATATAAATTTTAAACTGCTGTTTCATTCATTTTCAGTTGGAAAGGGTGAGAGGGGATGCGCTTTTGGAAAATATATGCAGGCAGTATTTTTTCTGATTGTTTTAAAGTATAAGTGTACAAATTCCAATCTAAATCGGAATAAAAATGTGGTATTGCCTAAATTATGGGGTAATGGGGGTGGAAAGGGGGAGAGGGGATGAATATTCGGAAACCATATGTTGGCAGTATTTTTCTGTTTTGTTTTAAAGTATAAGTGTACAAATTCCTATCTAAATCGGATAAAAAATGTGATTTGCCTAAATTATGGGGTAAAAACGTAATGGGGGTGGAAAGGGGGAGAGGGGATGAATATTCGGAAACCATATGTAGGCAGTATTTTTCTGTTTGTTTTTAAAGTATAAGTGTACAAATTCCTATCTAAACCGGATTAAAAATGTGGTTTGCCTAAATTATGGGGTAATGGGGGTGGAAAGGGGGAGAGGGGATGAATATTCGGAAACCATATGTAGGCAGTATTTTTCTGTTTGTTTTAAAGTATAAGTGTCCAAATTCCTATCTAAATCGGATAAAAAATGTGGTATTGCCAAAATTATGGGGTGAAAAAATTATGGGGGTGGAAAGGGGGAGAGGGGATGAATATTCGGAAACCTTATGTTAGCAGTATTTTACTGTTTGTTTTAAAGTATAAGTGTACAAATTCCTATCTAAACCGAATAAAAAATGTGGTTTGCCTAAATTATGGGGTAATGGGGGTGGAAAGGGGGAGAGGGGATGAATGTTCGGAAACCATATGTAGACAGAATTTTTCTGTTTGTTCTAAAGTATAAGTGTACAAATTCCTATCTAAATCGGATAAAAAATGTGGTATTGCTTAAATTATGGGGTAATGGGGGTTTGAAAGGGGGAGAGGGGATGAATATTCGGAAACCATATGTTGGCAGTATTTTTCTGTTTGTTTTAAAGTATAAGTGTACAAATTCCTATCTAAATCGGATAAAAAATGTGGTTTGCCTAAATTATGGGGGTAAAAACGTAATGGGGGTGGAACGGGGGAGAGGGGATGAATATTCGGAAACCATACGTAGGCAGTATTTTTCTGTTAGTTTTAAAGTATAAGTGTACAAATTCTTATCTAAAACGGATAAAAATGTGGTGTCCCCAAATTATGAGTAAAAACGTAATGGGGGTGGGAAAGGGGAGAGGGGATGAATATTCGGAAACCATATGTAGCTGTATTTTTCTGTTTGTTTTAAAGTATAAGTGTACAAATTCTTTATCTAAATCGGATAAAAAATGTGGTTTGCCTAAATTATGGGGTGGAAAGGTAATGGGGTTGGAAAGGGGAGAGGGGATGAATATCGGAAACCATACGTAGGCAGTATTTTTCTGTTAGTTTTAAAGTATAAGTGTACAAATTCTTATCCAAATCGGATAAAAAATGTGGTTTGCCTAATTATGGGTAAAACGTAATGGGGTTGGAAAGGGGAGAGGATGAATATTCGGAAACCATACGTAGGCTGTATTTTTCTGTTTGTTTTTAAAGTATAAGTGTACAAATTCTTATCTAAATCGGATAAGAAATGTGGTTTGCCTAAATTATGGGGTGAAAACGTAATGGGGTGGAAAGGGGGAGAGGGGATGAATATTCGGAAACATACGTAGGCTGTATTTTTCTGTTTGTTTTAAGTATAAGTGTACAAATTCTTATCTAAATCGATAAAAAATGTGGTTTGCCTAAATTATGGGGTGAAAACGTAATGGGGTGGAAAGGGGGAGAGGGATGAATATTCGGGAACCATACGTAGGCAGTATTTTTTATCTGTTTGTTTTAAAGTAAAAGTGTACAAATTCTTACTAAATCGGATAAAAAATGTGGTTTGCCTAAATTATGGAGT
>CM061920.1:189793628-189889985 GCA_031002005.1 Vandiemenella viatica
TGTAGAAATCTTGGATAAGGTTAGAGCACCAAGAGAATCGCTCTTAAATTATTGGTTTCAACATGGGGTTATCTCTTCTATTAAGCTAATAAGTTACCCGGATCACAATAAACTATTGCATCAGTATCAGTTGACGAGTTTTCCGTGTCTTTCACGGCCAAGAATTTTGAATCTAAATGATTCTTAATTGTGTCACCTGCATCTAATTAATTAAATGAGTTTGTTGTTACAAATGAAAATATTACACCATTTTTATAAACTTCTCACTTAGCTATGAAATGCATATTTGCTAGTTTATACTAGAATTTTCTGCGTTATTACATTCTAGGTTTACTAGTTTGCATAAAGAACTGTTCATTTATTACTACTTACTATGGTTTGCTACTACAGATGTGATTTTTATTATATTAATTGAAACACGTGTAGCTAACTTATTCTTTTTAATTATGTATAGCAACACAGCCGAACGGTGAGAAGCAGTAATTTTCTCAGTTTGCAACAAATATTATAAAAGTTTCATATTAGTTATCAACCTAATATTTATTTTCGAATAGACAGGAAACTAAAACTAAAATTGTCTAATCAATTAGTCTTTGTCTGTTTTACCTTTGGGTTAGTGGTAAATTTAATGTCAGCATCCGTTTTATCAATTAAATGTACCTAGATGATATTTATCATAGGGTGATAATATTTTTATATTGTAATGTGCAAAAAAATAATGAACCTGCAAAACTGTGTATTATATTTGAACTGGATTGAAATTATCAAAAGACTTTGAGAGTTAATCTATTAACTGGGATTTTATATTATCACATATTAGTGGAAATTAAAAAAAAAATACCGAGAAGTTAGCTACTTGGTCCGGGTGTTTCTAGATACAGTGCCCATTGGCTGTCATGTTGTGACTGCAGGAATGTAACGGTAACCGCTGCGGGCTCAGGCAACGCCCCATAAGTGGTCCACACTGTGTGGAATATTACTGTACACTACGGACATATTAATCAACTGTGGAAAAAAAATTGCAGATTTTCCTACTGTTGGAATGCAAATTACATTTAATAACCCGTGTATTAGCTCCCAAGTAGCCAGCTACTTTGCTCTATCTTTGTGCTATTTTGCAATCCATTGCGCTGTATCCACTACACTTCGTATATGCCGGAAAACAACTTGATAAATGGGAAAATCCTCCTATTATAATCTGAAAACTACAGACAATGAGTGTTACATTAAAATGTTCCAAACAACTTATAAATCTTCGAGGCACCGTCTTTTATAATTAAATTTTTGCACATTTTAGGAGGCTGCATTCAGACATCAGGAACAGCGGGTAAGGGTTCCATAACCCTTAAAACGATTATCTTCTTCAAACGTATTGCGAATAACAAATGTCCTGCAGACTAGGAACATAGCGGTTATTTTTACTGCGCCGTACTTTCAGAATATTTACACCGAAATTAAACGTGCAGAATGGACACTTACGACGAGCCAGTAAAATAACGTACATGGTTATTACTTTTCATGTGTTATGCATTTTACACAAAAAACTCATCACAATGCCCTGTGTATAACTTTCTGTGGGATACATGCAAGACGTCTTGGTATGAAACTAGCTTAAGGCTAGATTAATTTTAGTTGCTTGCATTCTGGAAGAATTACATGTTAGAGTAATAACAACTACCGTATTTTCTTCTCGTTGATAGACATCGGAAGTATATTTTTGTACCAGTATCAAAGTTCCTTACGCCTTTTCATAACGTTTAGGTGTGGCTAGAGATATAAAACTATTTGAGATCTGCTCAAAAATTTAGAAAATTTAACGTAACATAGAACCGTTTCATCAAATGCGATATTTCACGTAAGCTTCAGACCTTGTACGTAACTAATGATACAGACACAAAGAAAGGTAGCAGCTTGCATCTACGAAGGGTGCTCAAATACTTCCACACTAAAATAAAATGAAATTTTCAACAGGTGTCAATTCTTGGAAAGCGTGCAGCAATTTGTGCTTCGTTGCGTCAGTGCTTCCAAGCAAATTAACGAGATAAACTTTTCAAATTGCGCCTAAAGGGAGAGAGGGATTTCAATCTGTTAGTCATATTTAAAAGCAAAAAGGTCGCTGAAACTAAAAAGTAGCTTGATATACCCCTTTACAGTTAATAGTCAACCATAATTAGCATGCTTTCTAAAAGTTAAGGGCCATCTCACTTTGGCAGAATAAACACAGGATTGTTACGTTCTGGACCAGCCTGTTTTTTTACTTGAGGATTTACGATTCTTCGACGTCATTAAAGCTGTGAGAGGATAGGGTGAAGGTAAGAATTGAGGAGATAGGCCATGGCCTTTTGAAGGAACCATACCGTCATTTGCCTGGCTGATTTGAACAACTGTCCACCGGAATACTAAGCTTTACTGCTAACCCACCTGCTCAGGCAGGAATTCTTTTGCTCGTTTCTCCAAGAACGATAAATCATGTCTGTGATAATGTTTATCATCGATCTGACTCTACATATGCAGGAGATAGCTAAGGAATTCATGTGATTGCAAGCTTAAAGATTTTCCCTGACACACACAATGTCGCAACTGAACAAAAAACAGTGGTGTTACAATGCAAACGGACTTGAATTCGTCACTGCCAACCTGAAACTATGAATCTATAAACAGTCCATTAATTAGCAAAGGTTTACAACTGACCTTTTCCGGTATACCCACAAAGTAACCTTGGATTGTTGAAATCGGCAAAACAAAAATTGGCGAGTATAGAGTTTCCTATTTGCAGCAGATAAGCGCTGAAATCGAGGCGAAAATTCGGACAAATTGTATACTTCAATAATTTTATTATTTACATGTATGACAACAAGAATCATAGTTAAGGGAATTGAACTGATAAAAAGCTTATTTGGAAAGGTTTAGAGAATTACGCTGGCTGTAATAACGAAATCGAAGAGCAGATGATCGATGGATAAAGTTTTTGGAGATGTACGAATATTGCGTTGGAACATACAAACTTCTTTTTACATCTTTATTCGATAAATAGACTACGTCGTGACACAAATAATGGCCTGGGATTTTTTTTTTTTTTTTTTTTTTTTTTTTTTTTTTTTTTTGTTCTCTTGAAGTAGAAAGGGTATCATTGATTCAGAGGAAAGACGGTGGTGTTTAAAAATTAATTTCTTTCTGCACGAGCTCCATGAAAAATATCGTAGATTATGTTAAAATTATTCGACTAAAGAGGTATCATTCACGAACTGCTTTGACAAAAAGTTGCTATGTTAGTGTCATGTGACGCCAATATTTTATATCGGTGTTATGTATTGCGGAAGGGACCTCTTTATGTCAAGTCGAGATGGTTAAATTTTTTTGATGTTTACAGCTTATTTATCTTGTATCATCACCATTTTTTTTTTAATGCTCACGTTATCTTATTATTTTATTGCATTGTTTAACTGTTTTCGTTCTTCATTCAGTGTTATGGAATAATCTAGTCTTTACTAAACATGGGTCAGAATATAACAGCTATTTGCATTTTTAATATTATTTGTTTTGAAAAGCGTGAACGTAATTGCTTGTTAAGATGAGTGCTCGTTGATTAGTTTGGTTGATAGAATTAATGGAATTGTTTAAGGGGACTTATTTTGTAAGGTGTTTGGATTTGTCAAATAAATAAAAAGTTGAATAGAATTAAAGTCGTGTAATAAAATATATTTCACTGTCGCGTAGTACTTTTGTAGTTTCACCGATTCGTGGGTTTGTCATTTTTGTTTCGTTTGTTTGGTGTAGCAGCTCAATGGTTAAGGTATCTTACTGGGGACCGAAAGGTCCAGTTTGATAACCCCAACCGACACTGAGATTGCAAAGAACTTTAACCATTCTTTTACCTTTGGCAAGGTTGTTCCTGTATGTAATTCAGTTTAAACTTTAGTCCCGTATATCTGGTAGGGTTACCGGTTATGTTACGCGGCTACGTAGAGGCAGATTGCGCAGCTCGTTAGAAATTGTCACCAGATCATGAAAACCACAACTCTTGGTGTAACTTCGTCTGTATGGTCGCTCAGTGTCTATTGTGACTGGTCGCGGTGCCGGTACAGAGCCGAGCGGGCCACGTGGCGCTGGCCGCTGACGAGCCGTGTTGTTGGCGCGCAGGATGTAGCGATGCAGGACGGAGGCGGCAGCGGCGTGCAGCCGCGCTGCTCCGAGGTGGCCGAGAAGCTGCAGCGACTGTTCGGCTGGAGGCACACGTATGACGTGCAGCGGCGCCAGAAGGGACTCACTCCCCGCCACCACACGCTCACCACCACCATCAGCAGCCCGCCGCCCGCCACGGTGAGCAACAAGACAACAACAGATTGCACATCTTTTCCTTGTTTGACGGGGGAAATATTCACTACGTTAATACATCTGCGAAAGTGGAGGCAGAACTCTTTTACTGCGTTATCTTCAAATCCTACAATCTGCTTTAGAGTCCCCCCAGTCCTTTGTACTATGAATGTGAATTTAATAATACTAAGGTACTTTTAATATTAAAGGGTTACAAGTGGTTTTTTTTTATTCGTCTAGCACAGTTAAAATAAAACTTTGTTTTTGGCATACGCTTTTCGATTTAGATCATCAGTGCCCTAGAAAAAGTCATGTACTTGGTTTTAATAATAATCCTCAACTTCCAAGAGATTTTTTTTTCGGCTTTACGCCTCGTCGACGGCTAAGGTCATTACAGGAGGGATGGCGGTATGGGACTGAGGAAGGAAGGAATTTGCCATGGCCTTTTTGAAGGAAGCATCCCGGCATTCGCCTGGAGTGATTTGGGGAAACCATGGAAAACCCAAATCTGGATGCCCAGACGTGGATTCGCACCCGCGTCCTCCCGAATGCGAGGCCAGAACGTTAACCGCTCACCCACCACGCTCGGTTTTCCAACAGAACAGGAAGTCACTATCCATGGATGAAAGAGATCCATCAGGATCTGAGAAGCTGTGAATTAAGGCTGAAACATAGAAGACAGACAAGTATTCAAAAAAAAATTGTTGAACCTGCCCGAAGAAATTCCATCAAGAAAAGAGAATATTTTGAGAACAAAAAAATCAAGAATGAGTACAGGCGGTGGAAAACGGAAACTCAGATGAGGAAATGAAGTTGCGTAATCGTAGCTGAAACGAAAAGGGGAAAAATCTTATTAATTGTTAGTTATTACTATTTCGCTATGCTTATAGCTTTAATTTCGTTATTTCATATGAGTCGACATAAAAAAAACACTAGAAACCCTTTATTAGTAAAGCGGCTAAGGAATAAGGTCTAAATATTAATGCGGTATTTTCACTATAGATGTGCGTTTAGAGAGAGAATGTGCTCATCATTTAATCGCCAATTAAATACTGTCAATATTGAGAAAGTTTAGTTTTGCTGAGTGAAACATCTCAATTTTTTTATAGAGAGATGAGAATTCAATAACAGGCTACAGTAGTGGCATTAGTAAGCCAGTATTTAGAGTTTCAGTCTAGAATAGCTAAAAATATTAAATAGCAGTAAATACATTTTGAGATATTTCCTTTTCTTTCATTTTAATCTGTGCAAAATTTGTTGTTTATAATTTTAATTAGATAGTCAAAGTTTTCAAAAATAGAATCGCCATTCTTTGCGAGAAGAGAATCACGGTTCATCTCGAAATTACTTCGAATCCAGCTATTTACTTTTGCCATTGAAAAAATACTACTAGAATGAAATCTAAGCTATAGTTATAAATTTTTCCCCTCTTATATACACTATTTTGTGTTTGAGCCGAAGGTAACGTTAACTGGTTTTTTTCCCCCTCAGAAACATGCGTTAATATATGAATTTTTTAATTTTGAAATTTTATGCAGTGGTCTATTTTGATCATGACTTACAATTTTAATAAAAATTATAATTATGGGTCATGAGTTATTCTTCTACCTTTCTGAGAATTTCGTTTCATCTCTTTTGCAACTTTGTTCTACATAGACCAACACACAAATTTCAAGCACAAAGCCTGTGGAAAGTGTAGTGTGCCTCCATACAAACATGTTAACTTTAAGGGTTACTGAATATAGCCTGAATTTTTCATGCAGAACCGTAATTGTCATTGCCAACCCTCAAGAAACTACGGTCCTATCTGCAACCGCTGGCAATTTGTACTTAGTTTAGATGCAGATTGTAAACGACATATAATCCTCCAGGATTGTTGGATTATCAGGACCATGTTGGATCAAATATTTAAATCTAACACCGAGGTGGTAGATGAGTGGTTAACGCTCTGGCCTCGCATTCGGGAGGATGTGGGCTCGAATCCCCGTCCGGGCATCCAGATTTGCGTTTTCCATGGTTTCCCCAAATCACTCCATGCGAATGCCGGGATGCTTCCTACTAAGGGACATGGCCGATTCCTTCCAGTTCCTTGTCCCATCCTTTCCCGCCTCTAACGACCTCGACGTCGACGAGGCGTAAAGCCATGATCAAAAAAAAAATTAACATTTATTTAACGTTGAAAACAAATATATCCGCTAAATAACGATCACCAATAATTGTAAACTCTTCCAACTCTGAACAATAAGAAAACGTCCAGGTTATTCCACAATAACAAATATCTTCCACAAGTCGCAGATACGGTATCTGCTTAGAAATAAAACGTCATTTAATTTTTATTCTAAAATTAAAATTGTTCTCGCTTTCAGGCACATCCAATTCACTTGGTATTCCTACTTGAACCTCTATTAGAAGTGCATAGTCTGTTCTAGCAATTTGAAAACGTATTTTATCAGTTTATGCTGTTTAGTTCATTAGAGCATTGATGGTATTCACAAGTTATAGTATTGCTTTATGTCTAATCGTTTCTCTTACCGGAAAGAATAGTACTTCTCTTGTTGTGCTAGGTGCACACGAAGCTCGAGGAACAGTCTGCGCTTCTCGTTAACGTCTCCTGGTGCCAGCCCAAGGTCAATTCACCCGTTAGTATTCTGCCGTTCGCTGCATGTAAATCGCCTACCGTTAAGACCAGATTCTTTCTAGTTGGCTGCTAGCTGAACTTCCTTAGAGACAGGTGCTGCAAACGAGTATATTTTGCACCGTTTGATTTGAGAGGCATTCATGACAAACGCTCGCCTTTAATTGTAATAATAGCTTTTTGGTGTGGCCTTTAATAGTTACGTAACAGATATTGATACAGATGGAATGGCATACTTTGGAAGGGGGGGGGGGGGTGGAAGGGGTGAAGAAAGTGCTTGGAGTGTGCAAGGTTGGAAGATTATAACTATTACAACGATTGTAACAGTCCACTCCTCCAAATCTGCAAGACGCCTTCAAATAATATTTGCAGAGTGTGGTGCATTTCGAGGGAGCAGCTATTCTTAAATACCGTCGACAGCGGTGATGCAACATAAACTTCAGCCTCCTCCAATTCAAATTATCAACACAGAAATAGTAAAGGTTTCCGTTTAAGTATTGACAAAAAAAAGTTTATAATATTCTAAGACTTTATTTCAAATTATCTTTTCATTCAAACAAACCATCGTCCGATATGTAAATTTAAAAATAAAGTATCAGAAGATTAAAGAATAAATAAATAAATAATTTACACCACATTTGAAATTTTCTACCGTTTACAGTTTCAACAATAAGTTCTGAAAAATTATTGATTGTAAGTTAAGAAAGCCTTTTAAAATCAAAATTGTTCCCTTTAAATTTATTCTCCTTTATTTTCGTTCCTATCACTTGGCTGAATCGACTCTAATTCCGGAGTTTGTATGGCCCTTTACAACACTTCAAACAGTCGCCGCCCTCTCAAAACCTAAACACTGAAGATAAACTTGGGTCCTCTGAGTCCTTACCAAGCCTTCTCCGAGACTCACGACACTTTGTTCGTCACTCTGCCAAATCACTTACTCCCCAATAAACGTTGAACGAGATTTCGGTCACCAAACAACAAATTTAACAATGTTTCACTCCAGCTGAAAGGTTTCTCTTCTTGAGGGCAGAAACATACGCTACCACTCAGGTTCGGCGGTGGACGGCCACGCTCCTCACAGCTCACCCCTGCTGATAACATCTCAATTTCTGGATATTGTGCAATCCCGTAGACACCTAGACACCTTACAAGGTACCATTCTTCCACTAAGCCCCCGGTGGTACAACTTTTTCCCTTCAAACTTCTCAAATCATTGCACCATCCATAAAACAGCCTAAGGGGGCGTCCATAAATTACGTGAGGTGAAATAGGGGGGGGGGATCAGATGAAATCTCACCAATGGGGGGAGGGTCTACGGAAATCTTGCGTAATGTTTTGAAAAAATTGTCGGACTGTAGAGCTAAAAAAAAAAAAGTCTGCAAAACACGCGAAAGTAAGGTAGGTAAGGGAATTATGGGTTGGAATAAAGTGATGAATAATTTACCAAAAACGCTGAAAGAATTGAAATTAAAATTTTTCAAGGGCAAAAATATGCAGATACAAAAAAGGGAAAAACTGGGTGTGCAGGGGAATTGTCACCGGAGAATGCGATCAATCGTGATTAACATAATTAAAACCTCCACGCTCTGTCGTGGCTTGAAATAACATTTCCTAATGATCCACCATACCGTTGGTTTGATTGTGCGAAATAACAGTAAATTTGTTTCACAATGTTATTTTGTAATGCAGGAATGTTCACATTACGTCATTTAGACAACATCAGAGTAAAAAGGTATGGCGTTAAGGCTGCAACGTTGGCCTGCCAGGGATTCAGTTAATGGCGCCATCACATGGACATCACCTGAGGAGAGATGAAGATTGAGGTAAATGTATTAGAGCCATCAGTTAGTGCGAAGTTGTTTGGAGAGCAATAAGAGTTCATTTAATCTGCTCAAGTGAAACAAACCATACCCAGCATATTACTTATCTGGTAGATCTTGACTGTAGTGCCCACTGTTAATGTTGTTCAGTAATAATAATGCCTATTTTGATATGAAAGATACTAGCTGCAACCCTTCCTGTAGACAAAACTGATGGGAATTTAGAATTCTTGTGCTTCCACTGCTTCGATGCAAATTGCAATCTGGGGTGAAATCTTCTGCGTTGGCTTCGTAACAGTCAATACTACTTTGCAGAAAAACCAAACATTAAAAAAAATCCATTCTATTTCCAACCTCTATGTGATTTTATTACTGCACAGTATGGATGAACATCAAAAGACAACAAACATGACGCCGAGTTAAAACCACCTGACCCTATCTCAGGGTCGACCAGTAGAGAATGGCTAGCTAGACCCAACTCTGGCGCTCATGGAGATTCTAACCTTCCACAGTAAAACGTTCCTTCAAGTGTCCCATATAACAGCAATGTTCTGTGTATTGAAGCAGATATCGCTGTAATTATCAAATGACATTAATCTTCCGCAATTATAGGTGTTAATAAAAGAATGGGTTTATAGTTCCGATAGAACGACGCTCCAGTCACCAAGATGACATACTACAATTGCGTAAAGTGGGTTTAACAGTTTACGAGCCAATGGCATTGTATAAAACATTGAAACCACGAAATGTTGTGTGTCTAGGTGTTTCATCGTTGTACCATGCTATAGATCTATGACATCTCTGTCAGTCTTCAGAGATCTTTCGTAAAATGTATGTCACCATAACACACTATCGCATGTTTGAATTTGATATTAACATAGTTTAGTTTACCAAATCAATCACGTATCACGCGTAAGCGGTGGCGTTATGCAATAACGATCACGCCTGACAAGTACGCTTGCGTCTTTTATGCACATCAGATTGAGACGTCAGGTTAAACGTTCCTCGTGTATTCGCTTGCGCAGTCCGTATTTCCTTAGTCATTAAATTTGGTACGACATAGTCACCACTGCAGAATGACTATGAGAAATATAGTTGCATCCAGGATGTAGATATTATCCCGGTAATTCGATACAAAATTGTATTTCGGCAAATTCGTTTCTTAGTGTTATAAACGATGTTGCTCTTAGCATATGCAAGTAAATAACTTCACACCTTAGTCGGAATAACGAACGAGAACTTGTTGCTTTTGTGTGAAAAACGTTTGAAATTGGAATTAGATTCGAGTGTAAAGAAGAACGAAATAACTGGTGTGACCAACAAGAAAACATTACTACGTACTTTGGAAGCAACATGCAAACGACTCAGTACTTCAATATTTAAAAAAGTGTGCCAGATATATACTGATGAGCCAAAACATTGTGACCACCCGTTTAATAGCGTCTTGAACTACCTTTGGAACGAAAAAAAAAAAACATTTTGGCGTGGCATGGATTCGTCAAGTCCGGAGATACCTGGTACCAGATGTCTACGCACAAGTCACGCAGTTTCCTTAATTTATGGACCGATGGTTTGTGCACGGAGCTAATGCCAGATAGCGTCTCTGATGTATTCTATCGGATTGATAACAGGCGAATTTGGTCGCCAAGAGATTGTAAGTTCACTAGAAGCTACGTAAACTACTGTGGCACGATTCTGGCCTTGTGAAAAAGATGCAATCGCCGTCATGGAAAACATGAAGCATTAAGCGATGCAATAATTTTCACATGTTTCACAACTGTTATGGTGCCTTCGTTCACTATCACAGGTCCCATGGAATCCCTGGTGAATGTTTGCATAACATTATACTGCCCCTTGATGCTTGCACCGAGCGTGGTGGGTGAGTGGTTAGCACTCTGGCCTCGCATTTGGGAGGACGTGGTTCGAATCCTCGTCCGAGAATCCAGATTTGTGTTTTCCATGGTTTCGCCAAATCGTTCCTGGAGAATACTGGGATGCTTCTTTTATAAAGCCATGATCGAATGCCACCCGTTCCTTGTCCCCAGTCCTTTTCCGCCTCTAATAACCTCGTCGTCGACAAGGCATAAAGCCATAAGTAAAAAAAAAAAAAAGCAGAGGCTGTTGTCATTGGCACGGTGCATCTTTCGAGCAGCCTTTCGCCTGGAAGACGGCATATCCCGTACACGATCATAAAGCAGAAAGAAACATGATTCATCCGATCGGGTGACATGTTTCCATTGATCCGTGGTCCAGTCTCTGTCCATAGCAATCGTAATTTACGATGTCGCTGGGTCAACATGAGATCCACGTACTCCAATGTGCGCTGAAACACGTGTGTCTGCACCAGCATTGTATTGTATTCTGCCGTCAGATCAGTCACAGGTCACCCCTTATTCTGCTTTACAAAGCGGCCAAGTCTCCGACTTACACATTCTGTGAAGAGACGTGGACATTCACCACTTTGACGTCTGGTTATGACTTCATCATCATTGAACAGTTTTCCATGGATGCTTTCTACACCAGCACCCGAACAAACGACCAGCCTCGCCGATTCCGAGATCCTCGTTCCGAGACGCCAGGTCATAACAATCCGCCTTTTGTCAAACTCCAATATCAGGGAATTTCTTAAGTTGCGATACGTGTCGTCGCTGCAATGACTCTACAAGCTTCTCTTCTCAGCTCAGCATATATAGTTTCCTTACCGCATGACGTACCCACAACTACACCAGACGACACACCATCTCGCGATGGGCAGTGATCATAATATTCTGGCTCGCCAGTGCATAACAATTTGAAGGAAGACTGGAGGTTTTCTCGGCGTTGAATATGAATAAAAATCCTTTCGGGTAACTAGCCTTGTGACTCCATCGATAAAACGCGACATTTTGGCGGTCATAGGCTCTGCCGCCATTGTCAAGTTATAAAGGAGTCTTGCTTAATTCTTGATAAGTCTTCCCCTTAGTGATTTGAGAGAGATATATGCCCAAAAGATTATTTATGGGATGGTAAAGCTTATGACAGTGTGCCCTTGCTGTTGAATGTGCAGTCTAACATAGGAAAAGAAGCGAATTTCTGATCGGAATTATTCTGTCATGGACGATCTTTCACTTTCAAATCTAATTCCTCGGAAATAAGTCCATCTGGGTCCTAAAGATGATACACACAATTAGCAAGCAAAATAAGTTTAAGATATCTTAAATTATGTTTAATCTTTTTCAATTAGGAACTGGAATAGACTGAATATATGTCCATTACACCTTCGACTACACTCACATAAATAAAAGTAAAATAATGGATGTTACTAAACCAAGCAATCGTTTTCTTTCCGTTGGGCCGATCAGTAATAGTAAACTTCAGATTAAAATATCAAACCTTAAGTTTTTTCAGCGTCTGAGTTCATTCTCTAGAAAGGTTAGGTTTTTTCGAGATAAGTTTCCTGACGAGAGAAAGATTTTTTACTTTTATCTCCCGTGTCACCTTCAAAAAATGCTGATTATTCATTTAAAGGAAACTTATCAACGGCAGAAACAGATTCAAACAAGCGTAAACGAGAAGCCTTGGACAGGAAAAGAATCTAAATTCGTCAACGAATATTTCTTTAAGCATTCCAATTCATTTCAGCAGATCCATGATACGTCATGGGTGTGTTCCTCGCAACTATTGTTAACACGAGTCCCAGTTACTGTAAAATAAAATAAAAATCTCTTTTCAAACAAAGCACTCCATCTAACTTTTTTCCATCTCGGTTACATTATTTAACTCTCACGCATCATTTACGTTCATCCACATAAAAAATTGACGTTATTTCACAACCCAAAATGTTTCAGCAAAAAGTCTCTGTAAGTGGATCCCCCAACTTCTTCCATTCGAACTCAGTATGTAATGTAGCAAGGCGACACAAAGTTGTGCAACAAGGCTGAAATCGTTCTTTGTGTGTTAAGATGTTGTAAATGCCAAGTGCAGTAAATAGAGTAATGTACTTGGACGACAAGAGCAGGGTCGTCAACGTGCGCTGAATCCGACGCCTTACTGATGCTTCGTTTGTGAGAATAATGCTTTATAAGCCCCTCCGCACCTTACTTAAATGGAAAGGAATTGACAACAGGAGAAGTTTCCTTTTTATTAGTATCCTTGAAGTTTCTGAGATGACTGTTCACATCAGCTTTTACTTTTTTTTATAAATTATTTCTTGGATTTATGGTACTTTCAAGTGATGAGTCTAATTCCTTCATACGTGCATTAGGTTGTTACAGATTTTAGGATTAAATACTTTTACATATTTACAACTGCTTTTATCCTTACTGCTGCACCACCAAAAAAAATCTAAAAAATAAAATCAGTTGACAATAAATGATTAAAAAGCGAACACTAGTTTGTAATTATCAGGAAGTAGGAAACTATTTTGATGTTGATAATTTCAACCAGCTACAGACGTGCAACCAGAAATCTTGAGTCTATGACATACTACCAGTAACTTTTATTTTAGGTTTTATGGAATATTGAAAAGGATTTCGGGGATATCTTATGTCATGTTGAAAAACGTTACCCCAAATAACGTCCTTGTATCACAAATAGATACACGAATACACCTTTCTCTTATTTGTTTAGTACTAGAGTAAACCCGCGACAGTGTTTTGGATATGGTAGAATAGTTCTGCATTTATCTAGGGATATGCGACCTAGACCACGATTTAATCTAATATTACTATCAATTCTATTAGTTTGAAAGCTAAAAGTTAAGCTTGGTATTCAACCGGAAGGTTGGTTGGATCCTCCTGAAAAGAGGTAGCCTATATTTGCCTGGTATTGACCATCCTGGGTAAAGGAGATCACAGTTTAACGTGGAATCCAAATCGCGAAAGTTTTCTGGCGTACCTCACACTACCAACAATCTGCCAGAGGTGAAGGTCGGTTTAAGAGATTATTAAAATTCCCGGAGAGACAGGGATTCGAACCGGGGACCTTTTAATTTCCAATCTGACGCCTTAACCACAGCAAAACACATTGAAGAAATTAATGTAATAACGTAATGACCTAGCTGCAGTGAACACGCACGCTACGTTAAAAGCTAATAAGACGGAATAAAATAAAACACCATTTTTTATTAATTTTTTTTACTCTCAATATCCTTGACCTCACTTCTGATGTAACTTCATGTCTGATGTAACCGCAAGTATATTAAATCGTACCAGATGTGCCGCGCGAAGGAATGCTGCTCCTCTCCAGGGTCCTTTCTACGACAGCGGTGAGTGTCGCACAAGCTGCACAGGATTGCCCATTGCGTGGGTTTCCTGGAAGTTGGGTAAATTTAAATTCGCCACCGCCGCAGTCGATGAACTGGATAGAGCATCTAGATGCCAAGTAGCGACCTTTTCATCTGCCAGCTGGGAGCCTTGTCCGATGGATATATATATATATATATATATTGTTGTGTTATTCTGTTTTGTGGGACGAGTGTATTTCGGCATAAAACATTGCGTACCAACCCAGCAGTTAACTAGTTATTTTTAAAGATCATAATCAACCATAATTATGCCGGCACTCATTGGGAGGCGACATTTCAATTAGCGGCCATCCTATCCCGCACGTTCTTTACGACTCATCCGTGAAGAGCTCAAAATTCCCTAACGACTAATTCAATGACCTAAATGTTCATTAGTCGTTTATTTAGCGTCTAATGCCAACATGACATTTATGGAAATTTTATAGACATACAAGCAATTACTTCTTCAAGAATCACACTCAAGGGAGCGTGATACTAGGGTAAAGTACTAATGTTGGACAGCAGTAATTGCTCGTTCAAGTTCGAAACGAAACCAGAGGAAATTAAATGTGAAAGAATCCTGGATCCGTCGGCGAGTTTCTGTGAATGTAGGGCAACGCATTGCGTTAAGCGGTGTGATCATGAACTACACCTTGGTGATAAGGAAAACCTAGGATCAAGTGACGCGCAATGTTACGTAAAGGCTGGCGGACGTTAACGACAGTGAAGCCTCTTGCTGTTTCGTGGGTAGCGTTAGATTCAGTAGGCAGTTCTGGTAATCTTTTGACAATTAATATAAATTATAACCTTCACCGCGTGCTCAGTGCTTGTGGTGGCAACATGTTACGAATTTAAAACGACGAACGTAAAGTCGAAAAGAAACTGTTCCGTTGAGCGGATGAGGGGGGGGAGGGTGAAGTTCACGTAACCTGCTTTTATACGTTAGTGTAGAGAGTTAAGTTGATTTATCAAGATTATTTCTGACACCATTTTTAATAAAATCTGATTATATCGGAAAGTATTTCGGTAAAGTAAATCCCACAAAAAACAATTCTTGTAAAAATAGGCCAAGTCTCGTGTTCATGTAGTGACAAAAAGTTATGAGATCTTCTTCGGAGCCAAGTTTACACTTTACAGTGTGTATTCAGATCACTTTGTGAAACTGAATGGTTTCTCTCGGAGTTTATTTAGGATTAAAAAAAATCTAATGACTGGCCATTATGCACGTCATAATTTGTACTGAAATTGAGAGCATAATAAATACTTGTCAAATTCTAAAAAGAGCGAGCGAAATCTTGGCTTTTATGTATTTATTTTTTTTTTTTTTTTTTTTTTTGCTGTCATCAGCCTTTAGACTGGTTTGATTCAATCCTCCATCCCTTCCTATCCTGTGCTAACCTTTTCGTTTCTACATACCCCTTACAACCCACGTCCTCATATATCTGCTTCATATATTCTAATCTCTATCTACCTCTACAGTTCTTACCTTCGACTGTTCCCTCCACTAACAAATTAACCAATCCAGCATGTCTCAAAATATGACCTAAAAGCCTGTCTCTTCTTCCTGTAAGCTTCTTCCACAAACTTCTTTTCTCACCCATTATTTCCAAAACTTGTTCATTTCTTACTTTGTCTGTCCACCTAATTTTTAGCATTCTTCTGTAGCACCACATTTCAAATGCTTCAAGTTTCTTTCTTTCCGGTATTCCTAAAGTCCATGTTTCGCTACCGTAAAGTGCTGTGCTCCACACATAGAGTTTTAAAAAGGTTTTTTCTAATTCCTAGATCAATATTTGAAACTAAAAAGGTTTCTCTTTTTCATGAAGGCTCTTTTAGCTAGTGCTATTCTGCTTTTAACATCCTTCCTGCTTCGGCCATCGGTTGTAATTTTGCTTCCCAAGTAACAGAACTCACTCACTTCTCCTATAGCATCCGATCCTATTTTTATATTTAATCTGCTACTATTGGTATCATTTCTGCTACATTTCATCACTTTTGTCTTACTTTGATTTATATTCAGTCCAAAATCTTCCTTCAGTATTTTGTTCATGCCATTCAATAACTTCTCAATATCCTCAGCCCTCTCTGCTAACAAGACAATGTCGTCAGCAAATCGTAGCATACTGATTTTTCTCCCTGAAAACTTATGCCGCATGGAAATTTTCTTTGACTTTCTTCATTGCTTCTTCTACATACAAGTTGAATATTAGCGGGGATAGACTACAACCTTGTCTCACACCCTTTTAACCGATGCATGTCTCTCGTGGTTCTCTACTTTTATTACAGCCACTTGATTCTTATATAGTTTATGGAGTATTCTTCTATCTCGATACTTTAGACCTGACTTCTTTAAAATTTGAACATCTTGTCCCACCTAACATTATCAAAAGCTTTTTCTAAATCACAAATGCCATAAAAGTATCTTTGTTTTTCTTGATCCGCCCTTCAAGTATTAATCTTAAAGACAGAATTGCTTCCCTTGTACCGCGATTTTTCCTAAACCCAAACTGATCTTCACCTACTATCTCTTCTACTACCCTTTCCATCCTTCTGTATATTATTCTGGTCAGTAATTTTGAAGCATGTGATGTTAGACTAATGGTGCGATAATTCTCACATTTGTCGGCTTGTGCTTTCTTTGGAAGTGTGAAGATGATATTTTTTTAAAATCAGTTGGAATTTCTCCTGTTTCATAACTTTTTGATATCAGCTTGAATAATCTTTCGATTCCTTCCTCTCCTAGAGATTTAAGAAGTTCTGCAGGGATCTCATCAATTCCAACTGCCTTATTTGCTTTCAAGTCATTCAGAGCTTTATTAAATTCTGTCCTCAAAACAGGATCTCCTAAGTCATCAATGTCGACATCGCCTTCCTTTTCCAATACACTATTGTTCAAGTCGTCCCCATCATACAGTTTCTCAATGTATTCCTTCCATCGGTTAGCTCTATCTTCTGAGCTTAAAAGAGGTTTCCCATCGGCAGCTTTAATGTTCATACCTCTTTTCTTCATTTCTCCAAAATTCTGTTTGATCTTTCTATATGCAACATCTACTTTTCCTACGACCATTTCCTTTTCTACTTCTTCACACTTTTCTTGTAGCCATTTTTCTTTTGCTATTTTGCATTTCCTATTTATTTGATTTCTAAATTGCCTGTACTGCTCTCTTCCTGCTTCATCCTGAGCATTTTTGTACCTTCTCCTCTGATCCATCAGCTCCAAAATTTCTTCTGTGATCCAAGGTTTTCGGGCAGCTTGTTCCCTAAAGCCTAATGTTTCTTTGCCAGCTTTCATTATTTCGGTCTTTATGCATTCCATATGTATTTATATCAAACACATTTAAGGTATTTATAGGTTAACTAAAACATGGCGTGCATAGTGGCCAAGTCATCATATTTTTTAAATTCTAAGTAAACGATCTATGACACCGGGGATTTACTTTACCGAAATACTGAATTTTTAAATTATTTCTTTTATTATTACTGTTAATACGTGATTAAAGACTGTCTCAGACCATGAGAAATTGTTCTGAAAACAGTAGAAATGGTCTAGAGGAACTCATTATCTTTTATCTCATTGCTAGAGTACTTCTGCTTGTGTACTGAGAAAAAATGCAGGCATCACGGTTCTAACATTAATTCCGTCTCGGCTTATGTAGCTGATTTCGAAGTCTGCAATATTACTACAAATCCGTAACATACACATTACTACTCTGAGAAGATAGTAATGTGTATAAAAAAAAAAAAGCTTTTATGAGACCGAGCATGGTGGGTGAACGATAACACTCTGGCCTCGCATTCTGTAGGATTGTAGTTCGAATCCCCGTCCGGCCATCCAGTTTGTGTTATCCATGGTATCCCAAATCACTCCTGTCGAATGCTGGTATGATTCATTAAAAAGGCCATGGCCGAATTCCTTTCCGTTCCTTGACCAAGTCCTTTCACCTCTAATGACCTCGACGTTAAATAGGCGTAAAGCCATAAGCAAAAGTAAATAAATCGGAGGTGGAGTGTTAAGTTTTTTTGTTTTTGGTTTTGTGTTTTACGGACATAATCAATCAAACTCAGTAACGCGATAAGAAAGTGTAATTGCTTGTCAAAATCTTCTGCCTGCGAATCAGGTCAGCTTTACATAATATTCTTTATCTTACTTTTTTTTTAAAAAAAGAGTAGAAATTGAAATAGGAAATATGAAACCAGAAAACCCTTCTAAATTATGATTAAACTTGCGGTATTCTGGAGGTAGGATGTGAACTTTCATCTATCGCGCATGCCAAAATTTCGTGTGGTAACGCCTATTGCCTTCATCTCCAGCACTTGGTTTTAAATCGCGCTGAATCTATCAGCACTCGTCAGTTGGAGCGGGGATAACACTAGCGTGCATTAATAGGCGCCTCTATAACACCGAAATAACGGGCCTCTCTCAATACGGGACGAGGAAACGTTGACGGTCTAGCATACTGATGAGCACACGAACGGAGGCCGCACAGAGGACTGAAGCCATTGCCGGATAATACAATGAAGCACTGGCAAAAAGATATCCTGCTAAGTTGTTCCTTAATCATCATCATCATCATCATCATCCTCAACAGTTTCCAGCCACTGGCCGGGTCTGCTTCATGCACAAGCATCTCAGTTTCCTTCTTTCTTCCCACCAACCCTTTGTCACCACCTTGTTCCAGTCCTCTCCTTCACTCTTTTCAGCCATCTATCTCTTGTTCCTTAATGGTGGACAAAATTTACGTGTAAGACACTAGTGCTGTAAGTCAAGGGGAAAAAAATGGAAGACACGTCTATGAATAAGAGTTCACAGGACGCTTACATTTGGCACTATGATACAAAAAATTCTAAATTAAAGGTGAAATATCTAACGGGAATATCACATGAGCATTTGCAACCAGAGATCTTGAAGTGTAACAGAAGTGATTGTAATAACATATCAAAATTTGTACTAATGAAGCAGAAGATGTAAGAATTTAGTTTTCTTAGTCTCAGATTGACCACAGCACTTTTCACAAGTGGTGACCAAAAGAAAATATATACACGAGATTCAGTGAATTAAACATATTAAATGGAATATAGAAACGAATACATTTTTTAAACAACGGATGAAAGAGTTGGTGGAAGAATATTCCAAAATTAATGTAGGATGTGAGATACTAAGACTAAGTTGATTGATTTTCTACTAGGGGGTAACGTTAAAACTGACAAATGGTAAATGAAAACAAATATGGTAGTTATGTAGCAGATTGAAGATGTAGATTTAGTGAACGGGTAGGGGAAGTCTTCTCGATGGAACCTGAAATTATTATAGACTAAGTTGGTATGGAATTTAAACTCGCTCCAAAGAAATCGTAAAGAAGTTGCTGATGAATGTGATTGGCAGTGGTGGAACTACTTAATACAGACGATGTCGTAACTAACTATTGTGGCTCAATTCTTCTTGTTGCTGTCCTGGTATTCACTTGAACTGAAACACACATATTACACTGAAATACCCATGGCTTACGTATAACACGAACAAAAGTATTCTCCGTACTGCCTTTCACAAGCCATATTTACAGTAGTTCGTCAGGAAATCTGTTTCCCCTTCTTTTTGTCCATAAAGATAACCTGTGAACAAGACAGTTCAGACAACTGTGTAATTAGACGACTCGTCAAACTTTTATTTTCTTGTTCTCTGGGTTCCAATATGGAGTTAGTCTGACATCTTCCATTAAAGAAACTATGCAAACCTACAACCAACACATTTACCACATACCTTAGTGCCATTATTTAAAGCTGATTCACGGTTTACATCTGAAGATACACTTCACACAAGTATAACCAGCGCTTGAGTCATTGCTCAATATTTATTTTTGGACCTTTTGATGGCATGTCAGCGTTCAGTGATTATTGGCAAAGAGCGCAGGCAAAGAAATTTCGTTCACATTCATCGCCACCTGTCTGGTGTATCTACGGAGCTTGTTGGAGTAGGGCAATTCCTTCGGTTTCGCGGGCACACATCGATTGTTAGTGGTAGCTATTGTGTGACTAGGTAATTCCGAAATGTTTTTCCTGAATACATCGGATTGAAATCGAAGAATGTCTTCACGCAGGAAACTGAGAAACGACCGATCCGAATAGGGAAGAGACGCACGATGAAATCTTGAGACTGTAAGCTTCTTGGTGGCCAGAACACTGACTAGTGCTGTTTAATTAGTAGTTGGATGTTAACTGTACAGATATTGAGAGCGTGAAACCAAGAGACTTCATAATCTTAATTCACAAGAAAGGAAGAATTTTGTA
This sequence comes from Vandiemenella viatica, assembly GCA_031002005.1. NCBI lineage: Eukaryota > Metazoa > Arthropoda > Insecta > Orthoptera > Morabidae > Vandiemenella > Vandiemenella viatica. Next base: position 189,813,946 of record CM061920.1, read on the forward strand.
GTCTTTTAGGTATATGAGAAATTCTGTGTCGTCGCACCTTTCACACTGAATTACAATTGTTTTGGCGATATTGGAAACTACATTTATAACAAATGAGGATACAGTAATTGTGTTGGTTCTTCTGATATAAGCAGGAATCATTTTAAATTGATCCGTAGCTCCTAATTCTTGACTAGGATAGAACTTCATGCTTGAACACATCAATTTAAATACACATAATCTAACTAGTACCTTTCATTCAACATATATGACATTAAAAAATGATCACAATATAATCAATTTTTAAATATCATAATATAATGGTTATCGCACATACTATAAGCCTATCCTGACATATGGTGCTGAAACACGGACAATGAAGAAGCGAGACATCAGCTGGATACAAGCAAACGAAATGAAATTTTAAGAGGTATAATGGGTGTTAATAGAATGGACAAGATATGAATGAAACGATTACACACAAGAAAAGAGGAAACCCTACAGGAAATGATAGAGAAGGCCAGTCTAAGATGGTATGGACATGTAAAGCGATTGGAGAAGCAGAAAGACCCAGTTAAAATCCACGAAATGAAGATACATGGTAAACGACTCGCAGCAAGGCCAAGAGATGGATAGATGAGAAGAGTGGAGGAGTGTCTACAGAAGAGAGGAGAGGACTGGACCAAGGTGGTGACAGGGAGGTGGTGGGAAGAAAGAAGAAATGAAGAGGCTTGTCAAGAAGGCAGACCCAGCCGGTGGCTGGAACCTGCTCAGAATGATGATCGTATAAGGGTATAAAAAGTGTTGTAACTAGTCAACGCAGTAATAAATTTCAATCATGTCAATTCTCTTATTTCTTCTTGCAGTGTTATGCAAGATGAGACTCAGTCATATACATTGAAATCTTTCGTTCAAACTGTTTGGCGTGATACCTCTTCCTCGACTTACTCCAATATCATCCTCTGTACCCACGCAGCAAACGACCTGATCTCACATCTGGCAGTCATCCAAATCAACATGCCACAATATGAATTCTTACAGGTTTCACCATAGGTCAATCTCTTTACGAGCAGATGTCGTTCACCTCACGTGACTATCTTTGATGCAACGAACTTGGAGATGAGTGAATACTTGTAAAACACTCAAAATACAGTTTTGACTGTGTCAGGTGAAGAGTGCGACAACAGACCAATATGTCAAAGTTACAACTAATATAAACGTACTTTATCTTGCCGCGTCAATTACAAGTTCATTAAACAATAGTACAACAATCCGCCTTTAGTGCATATATTATACAAAGAAGCTTTTCGAAACCACTCGGGGCAAATGCTGGAATGGTTCCTTCAAAAACCTGAATTCCTTTCTGTTCCTTCCTCCAGTCCTTTCCCGCTATAGATGAGGCGTAAAGATAAAAAAACAAACAAAGAAGCTACGAAAAATCAGGTTGTGTGATAAGAGTTTCCGTGCTCGCTGCTAAGATCTCGGTCGTATTTGCTTCCATTCTTACTGACCAGATACGAGTATAACTAGTGGTCGAGTAGACGCTACCGCAGCAGCAAACGGAAGCGACTCAGCCTCATTTGGCGTCTTCCGGTCACCTGACGCTTCGCAAGCAAGCACTCAGCCGAAGATATCTGCAGGCTGTGGCTCAAAATATAAATTAATCTACATTCATCATCGCGAAAATACGGGAACAGAATTGTTATATATATTATCAGTTCGAAGAGTTTCACTATTCACTTCTGTGTGATCACAAATTCTCAGATATAGCACCCGCGCCGCATAATTGACTGCAATAAATATTCCGATATGAATCTAAATGCGGAAAAAGTTTGGCACAGAGTGCTGTGTCCGGAATCCTTGTGTGCTGAGGATACCTGATCAAGTTTTTCTGTCGGGAGATACTGCATCACAGTTACAATCTGTACCTGCGCTGTTAAATATTTATGTATTGTAGTGTAATTGAAAGCTCATCGTAAATTTTAAGATTAGGAACGAGCTTGGTGGGTGAATGTTAACGCATGAAACTGGCATTCGGGAAGACATTGGTTCCAATCCCCACACAGCAATCCAGATTTCGGGTTTCCATGGTTTCCCAAAATCACTCTGTGAATGCTGGGATGGTTCCTTCAAAAGGGCCATGGGCAAATTCTTCCCGTTCCTTGTCTCTCTCCCTTTCCTGCTCTAATGACCTTGTTGTCGATGAGCCGTAAAGCCCAAACAAACAAAAAAGTTAGATTTGATAAAAGTCCCTGCAGTTTCATTGAACGCTTTCTAAAGAACAATCATAATAGAGGCAGAAATTCATGAGCTGATTGTGTTAATTTTCTAGGTAGTTGCTGGTCTGTTATCCACGATCAATCTCGGAATATAAGTTTCACAAAAAGTAATAACACTGCACGCAGTAGCAGAGAGTCTTCACCGTTCTCAGGCAGATCACGTCATTCACTTCCGTCGTCTTTGTTAGACCCTCCTTAATGAACCGTCAGCTGTCTACAGGATGTTATGACCCAATGGGAGGGAGAATAGTGACGCTGCAATTTTAAAGTCTCCGCTCGACATACGCCGGCGTAACGTCCCAATCAACCAACATTTAATCTGAGTTTGAATCAAGATTGAGAACATAGACTTTTAGGTTGTGGGTATAAGGCACACGTAAGATGTTGTATATCAAGATAGTTCCACGCTCACTATTAGCAGCAGTAAGGGATTTAAAACACTAGAGATGTATCCATTTCAGAATAATAATCAATGGTATAGGTTTCTTTCCTTTTCTTCTAATTTAAACTTTACAGATTGCTGACGGCAACGTCATTATAATCGACAGAAGACTGGAAAAAATAATTTGGAAAAAAAATCGATCATGCTATTCATAAATCTCGGGAAATCGATGAACAATACAGTCTGATCGGGAATAGATCTGATCCCCCTGGTTCCAGGTCTACGTGTTACTATCATGGAAAACATTGTTCAGGATAACAGCTGTACCTCAATTAGTAGTGTGAATACCACCGGTAGTTGCGGCATTTATACAGCTCATAATACTTTTGGTTTGTACTGATCTGCCCACAACATAATCGGGAAACGCGAGATGAAAATCAGATAAACAGAGGCTATTTTATGTAGGAAGAAAGGAATTAGGTTAATAAGCAGTTCCACAATGCAGACAATTTTGATAGTGTCCACACTCGGTACGCATTACTGTAGAGTACCGTATTACCGTATTGTTTTTGCTTACCCCAGCAATGCAGTGACACGAGCGCATGGAACTACCTTATTTCTAGCTCATAAGGGTAAATTCTATTTTTCGGAACCAGTTATGCCCATGTGTTCTCTTACTGTTGACTGTTTATTGTACCAAATATCCTCAGAAAAATGAGAAGCCTGTTAGGATGGCCACCTAAACATCTTACATTGCAGGTCAAGAAGTGTATTCCATTTGGTTTTAGTGGAGTTGAAGTTGATTGTTACGTTGACGGTTGCTAATCCTTTCTCTGCTAGATTATTTATAAAGAGTGAGGATTGCTGTCACATAAGCAATATGTTGACTGTCTATGAAGTTTTCATGTCGGAGCTGGTTAAATTTATTTTTATTATTATTTACACTATAATTGCCGCTCTCGGGCTCGTCGTCGGTGTGGTAAGATTGGCAAAGATCGAAGGTAAATCGAGCGTAGACTATATTAAGCTACAGGTCATGACCTAGGTCAAGATACTGTACTGCGATAGAGGACTCCATATAAAACCGTTGTCTGCAGAGAGCGGGATTCGAACCGAAGTCACGGACCTAAGCACTGCCTAATCCACCAGGCATTACTTCTGCGCTTGGCGCTCGCTTACCGTCCTGGTTAGCTACGAAGCGTAAACCCGTCGCTGTACCAAATATCCTGTGAACCAGTCAGTCAGCTATAGCAATCTTGGATTTCTTATCTCATTGTCGCTTCTGGAAATCTTACCGGTTTTACTTAGACGTCGTATTGAGAGATAGCAAGTTAATATCAATATCGACAAATATATCTACATTTATATCGACAGAGCCAGGCAGATATCGATATTCGATAATATCGGCCGCATTTAGCCGATAATATCGGTATTTTTCCGATATTGTATAGATTATATTGGAAATAAGTATGTAAATCAAAATCAGATAATAAATTTCAGGTAGTTTATTGAATATTTGCAGACCTTTTTTTTCAATACCAACACAACCTGAAAACAATGGTTTGCTTAACATTTTTCCCGCGAAGACTGTTCCTAGTTCGAGTGACATTGGCTCTTGCATTTGAGAAGATGGCGTTCGGAATAAATGATTGTTGCAATTTTGAACATATCTTCAAAAAATGTACCGTAGTCTCCAAATAGCCAGTGTTATTCCAGATCATAGGTTTCCAACCTTTTTTGGCCTGACACCCCCTTTTCGGAAAAAAAATACTCGTCGCCGCCCCTTTTTTCGAACAAAAAAATCTCACCGCCCCATTTCCAGGAAAAAGATTACACCTATCACCTTCTTGTTAAAAAAAAAAAAAAAAATGTAACCCATAGTACTCTAACTTGTTTGTTTGTAACCTATTTTCTAAAACATCACCCCTCACGTGAAACGTACAATGTCATAAATAGAAAAAAAGATAGATTTCTAAAATTATTTTTATCAAAAGATGTTAACGATATTAGTTTATTCTTCAGTTTGACTAACAAATACATATTATCAAAAAATATTAAAGCACTTAGCTTGGTGAAATGATACTAATTTTTCATATTTGGTGTCGTGTTTGTCACCAGTAATTTTTAATCGCTGCGTTCCACTATTGACAGTGTTTCTTTTCTTAGCTAGTAAATTTCTGAATAAGCTTAATCCCTTTTCGCTACATACGATGTTATAAATGCCATTAAAAACTTCTTTGATATAGCCTTTAAAGCGGATATAATACTGGAAAGCAGAGCATGATGGTTGGTCCTGAAGGCCCCCTGAATTTGTCTTGGACCAGAAACGCCCCCTATGATTTCGTCAACGCCCACGGGTGGGCGCCAGTCCACCCGTTGGTAATCGCAGATCTAGACCATATACTCTAATAACAGAAAAATGCTTCATACTTTCAAACTTCTACCGCAAAACTTTAGAAATTTTTGTATCAATTTTTGTTTTGATAGTTCCACCAGACGTGCTAAGTACTTCATTAAAAACTTAAAACCTTTGCCGTCAACTGTATTAAAAGGTCTATCATCAACACTGATAAAATAGTCAATTGCATCAGATAGACTGCCATATTTTTTGTAATACGTCTAGAAGGAAACAAGAACCAACGGACTCGAGCGTAACGCAATATATTAAATAATAACATGGTAAATGTAAATAAACAGAGTGAAATCGCAGAGTATGGAAGGACCTTATCGATTTTGTTATCGAGAAAATTCAGTGTTCAACATAGTCAAATTTGGTCCCTGCAATACATAGGCTACATTTACTTGAAGCATTTTTTTAGTGCTAAGGGGTTGGTATTTTTCGTTACTTCAATTCAATATCTAGATATTACGGTATCGACCATGTAAAAGTAACGGTATAAATATTGATATATTTGGTCCTATATTATCGATAGACCGATATATCGTTGCAACCCTAGTGATATTTCTCCAGCACGTTTCGCTATTGGCATTCACGCCTCATTGCCACTGGCCGCAGAATGACAGTAATTGCCTGTGAAAGGATTTACTACTGGCACCCAAGGTCAAACACGTCCATGGAGGCGTAAGGATGAGAAAAACACTGCTGGCTTTGAAACATTAGACCCAGTTATTTCATCATAGTTTATCTTTATAACTGGTAATGTTTTAATTTTTTTTAGATTTGTTCTGCTCGAAAGAGATGGTAAACGCTAGAAACCGTTTCGAATTCTTTTGAATTTTTGCTGACAATGGTCATACTAAACTGGGGCTCTTAATTTTGCTGTGAGAAACCAGTGTATTGTGACTCTGAAGTTTCTTGAAATGAATGCGAGATCCACATCCTTAACTATCTTTGACCGAACTGAGATCTATTTTTCCAAACAGGCGTTCTACTGGATAACTCTGTACGCTTTCGCGGTGGTAACACTGGAGAAAAACTTCTCGGGATTCTAGCTTTCTTTTTAGTGGCGGCCTGATAGTGGAAGCAGTGACAGCTTCCGAAATGTCGCTAGAATCCCGAGAAGTTTTTCTATAAGTCTTCTACTATTCACATCATCCTCTGACACATAGGCCAATATTATATCTATTTTATATAAAGTGCGCTAAACAACTAGTATCATTAACAGCAAGCTAACCTCAATGAGTTTGTCTTACAAGATGTGGTTGATGTGCTATTCTGTTCCTGTTCTTCTAACACGTAGTTTTGGGGTGGGAATGGCTTATCGGTCATAGTGTGCTCGCCTAACAGCAGTGGTCTCGAACCTACCAACATTTCTATATTTCTACCGATATGGAGTCTGTTCTAATCTCTCCTACCGAAATATAACATTTTTTACACGATTTTACCGATTTTACAGATTTTTTCCCCGATTTTACATTTTCAGGTTGGCAATCCATTTCGTTTATGTTTTACGGGGACTTATTACGAGTCGATTATATGTTAAGTAGTCGATTACCTTTTGCAGAATGTTCCGTATATCTTTTGAGGACTACCTCTGTGTGTTTGTGTTTCTATTTCACTCAGGTTAATGTCCTTTTGTTAAATAACATAATATACGAATTGCAAATTACTAAGTTTTTTTGTTGTTGTTGTTATTTTGATTATGTATTACTAGTATTGACTAGTGCTTATTCACGATATGAAATTTTTATTAAAAAATTCTGGTATAGTTTTAAATTGATAACATACCCTTTAATTTCTCTATTATTTTACGAAGAAGTCTAAAGTAATGCAATATAATGTAGTTTAAATATCTTAAATAACTTGTATTTCATTCTTAAAAAAATATCCTTACTGCCATCTTCTGACTTCAATTTATACTATACGAAGCCCATCTTTGAATGCAAATTGAAACCAAAATTTACTTTCGTACTTTTGATGATAAATTTGACGTCCAGTTGCTGCAGCAGATTGTCATCAATTTGCTGCACAATTTGATGTCAAATTGGTAGCAAGTCTTAAAGTTCTAAGTCTGGTTGTAAAACAGGTGTCACTGATATAAATTCTTCGACAGCACATCTTGCCCAGCAAAATGTGGTTATTTGGGTTGTATTTTTGTTTCCCATATGCCGATTTTGGGTGCAAATATACCGATATTAACGGTCAGACCTGCCGATTTCGCATTCTCAAGTTCCAGACAACTGCCTAGCAGAATGCCACGACGAACCGCGAAGACTATGAATTAACAACGGGCCTCGCGTGACCGATATGTTGGTTCTAACTCGCTTGACTAAATTGCCGGGTTGGCTTTTAAAGATATTTTCACTCATTAATTTAACTGCTTAATTCGGCTTCCTCGGAATCAAAACTTTCACTGTGGCACTGGTGGGGGGAAGGGCTACACGTTTCTCCAAACCTGCTGGTCAACATAGTTTTATCTTGTCGTTGAAAAAGGGGTCGAATCAATTTACTTGTTGAACCCGCAGCAAGAATCCTTCCCATCCATACAGCGAACAGTATTTGACTACTCGAGTTTGATGTGAAAATCGATGATTCAGTAGCTTAGCACGGAGGTAACATCTCCCTATCGCACCGTTAGCGTCGACCAGAATACAAAGTTAAGAACATTTTCGTTATGTTTTTCGTTAGATCTATTTAGCCCTTGTGATAAATACCTCAAATTCCTATATAAATTCTTTTACAATATCAGACTACGTGGTCTGCCATTTGTTTTGGATTTAACGGAGATTTTATTGTGAATCCTTGCATCACGTTGCGCTGTTGTTCCGTTTTATTACCTGTTATTTTACCGAATTCTTTTACAGAAGTACCTAATCGCTTGATCGATACCCAGTTCGCTTTTTGTATCAGTGGTGAAATTTTTTTCACATTTCGTGTTGTGTAAATCGTCATTTTCCGTATAATTTTGTGTAATGCCTAAAACAGCGTTTCTCAACCCGAGAACCAGTAACACGTCAAAAATAATTGTGTGTTATCAGCGATCGCGAAGAAAAGATTTAGTTGATATCCATTTCTTCGCGGACTTTTTCAGAGTTTTTCACTTATATTCAGAAATCGTCCATACACAACTCTGTATGCGAAAGCAACGCTCAGATCATCTACCAAAGAGAAGAGTTTCCACTTCTCCAGAAAATGATTATCGCTGTTCAGAGAACGAGAACATATACGTGGAACGGATTACCGTTCCAGGCAAGAGCAACTTGAGCGTGGACCTGTTACAAGGAAGTGAGGACAGTAATGGACGGACGATGATAGCTGGAAACATCCGTCCTGCTCCTCGTGCCGAAGGCCGCCGGTTCGAATCCGGCCGCGGGCATGGATGTTAAGTGTTGTGTGTCTGTGTGAATGTCTTGTCCGTCCTGTGGCGTCCATACATTGGAAAAAAATACACATTGAGCTGGCTGTATGGCCTCCGTTGCCGAATGCCATAAAAAAAAAAAAAAAAAAAAAAAAAAAAAAAAAAAAAAAAAAAAAAAAAAAAAAAAACATCCGTCCTATCGCTTCCGCTACTCGCGCTTCACTTTCCAAACACCACCGTTTGGATTCCTGCGCTACGATTTCAACAAATTAATCTTTCCGATTGTCAGTGTACCACGTTTTAATAACTAGCAACGAAAACTGTTTTGTAAACAAATTATCGAAACTGACTACCTTTTTGGTAGCAGACTGATGAGAAATCTTATTTTGAATCCATATTCGTATGTCTTTTGTACGAATCTCGACATTTGCCGATTTTTTATAGCCCATTTGGCCCTGCGCAACGCCACATTTCTACACGATAAGTGTCACATGCCTGAAATATGAATGTAATTAAAACTGAATTTGCACATTAATCTTAACATCGAACTAATTCACCATGCTAATAGCGAGTAGATATGCCTTCATAAAGAGAAAACAAAGACTGTCCCTGGAAAGACTAGTTGCCTCATAACGTGGCACTTGCGGAGGCAGAGCTCCACATCCGAAGAGGCCGTATTGCCGTGGATTCTTACACAGATTGCACTGTCGAAACCTGCGGCGAAACGTTCCAATAAAACTGATGGGGTTAATGCATCCATACCTGATATATGGTGAATTGAAAATCTTTGGTTTAAAATCGAACGTAAATGCTTACTGCTTCAGAAACAATTATAATGATCGCTAAATAAGAAAGCGCTAAAGAGGTAGTTGCCTTATCTTTGTCCATCGGACGGTAAATGGATAAAGATGACATAATGAAATCTTCTTTTTTTTTATTACATCGCAGAAGTTAAGCGGAGAATTTTACTGTTAATTGTCGCATGTGGATGCCCCACACATTGATCTCTTACTGTATACAGTGAAGTTAAATATTATTAGTGGGGTTCGGATCTTTAGGACAAGTCATATTTTTTTCCTTCCTTCTTTTTGAGCTGAAATGCTGAATTAAACACTGGTTAAACGTTTCTGATTGTATTTAAATGTATTTTATATAGCATATAAATGCATATTCAAACCATTTTCCTAGTTTTGGTCACATTTCGATAATATTTATTGTCATATGGTCATATTTTGAGGAAAATCTGGTAGTTGTTTAATAGTACCGGGTATTCATTAGATATAGATGAAAAGAAATTAGGATAATTACTCACAGAAATACTATACAAGTGTGGGGGGGGGGGGGAGGGGATAGAACTAATTTTCACTGTGGTCAGAATTCACCAGTCAAGAATTAAAATTATTGTCACTCTGTAAACGTAATGTTTCGCCGCCTCTTAATCTCGACAATGCAGCAGAAAGAAGCATGTCTGTCGATCCTCGTCAATCAATATCTCAATGTGATATCCCCAGTCATCGTTAAATCTGCAGTGGATCGGTGAGTAGACCTACCGCCATGCCAAAATTAAAATTTCCTGAAAGTACTAAGTTACATAAGGGACTTTAGAGAGGAGTATATAAGTACAGATGAAGGAGTTCTATTCTGTACATTATCTGAAATTAAAATGACTTCAACAAAACGATTTAAAATTTAATTTCCCAATGGTGCAGCGAGTACTGAGAAGCAAATTATGCTGTCTACATGAAAGCGACACTACTAGATAAAATAAAAGATGTATAATTGAGTATTTTATGATGTATAGCAAATTTAAAAGTTTGGTAATATTTTGTCATTTTTATGTCATATTTACCCATTTTTAAGGTCATATTTGCCTGCATATTTCTGTATTTTTTTGGTCATAAAGATCCGAACCCTGATTATTAGTCTTCGTCTTGTGGATATTTGATGACTTTTCAAAACGTTGGGTTTACCGTAGACATCTAACATTGGACTCACACTACCAACGTGTCTGAACCATAAGCAGATACAATTCATTTTTGGTAATCTGATTTTTATTAGAGGTCATGGAAAACGTATTTAGAGTTGAATATAAATGTATATTGGTGATACTGCAGTTGTACATACACTACACAGGATTCAATTTTGAGACATCCTGTACCCACCACGAACTCGAGTCTTAATTGTGCCAAACCTTTGATTTATGGGGAGTTCAGGTGAATGGTAGGAAACTTTACGCAAAGGGCATTGCGTACTTAAAATTATCATACAAATGTCATTTCATTCTAATTACAGCAAAATTGACACCATAACAATGTTGAAATAAATGTACATACTGAATACGTCAAGAACACGCGTTTAGAACATAAAACATACATCATGATCGCTATGACCTGCAAACATTAATCAATGCCACATCTAGTTTTTGTAATTAGTCTACAGAGAAGCTGCTGTGTCCTACATTAGATAAGCACCAGATTTCTGATATTGAAACTTCTAGGTCTCTGTTTATTCTGATAAGCCTATCCTGTCTTTCTGAGCCTGGTCTGTAAGATTATTTTCCGATTACTTATCTCGTTTTTATTAGAAAATTCCTACAAAAGATCATTAAAGATGGCTTCATCTCATTCTGAATTTTCGAATGTCTTGTTACATGACATGGACAATGGTGTTATTTTGTAATACTACGCGGAATAATCTTCTGAAACATTGGCCACAAGGAAGTGACGAACAATCTCTGAAATAGTAAGAAAATTATTTCAAGATTTAAGTTTTGCAGGAGAGTACACTTGTCGGGCCTGTAAATGATCAGAGAAGGCTGAATGTGCTAATGTAGTTCCCTAAAAACCATGCAGGATCGTTGCACAATCAGTACAGAGGAACTAGATAGTCAACTCAGATATTCGCACAACAGTCACTGGTTATACCGAAAAGCAGATGAACGACAGTTGACGCAAAACAAACAATAGGAGGAATAAAATTAGAAAGAGCTTTTAGAGAGTTATCAATTATCATCCAGCAGAATTCTGTCCTGTCCGCCGTCACAAGCTGCTACATCTGGAATCACCCTACAGTGGAATACTTGAACGCATTATCACACACATAATGTGGTGGGTGAAATGAAATATTACCAGAGATGTGGCATAAAAAATTCCAGGTATGAATGTGATGCAATTCACGATACAGGTCATTTCTTGTTCTGTCCAAAAACGTGTAATCACAATGACTAATGGCTTAATATTTTAGTAATTCTTTCTAGATACGAAAGTGTAAAGTTTGTAATATTTACTGAAAATCTTTTATGAAATTAACCATACGAGTATCTGATTTCTAATATCTAGTTTCAAGTGTTACCCTTCCATACGTTCGTCGAAATCTCCGAACCCTTTGGAACGTCGTTCGCTCCGTAATCGAAGTTTTTCATCCGACTGAATTTCTACAGAGATAATAGTGCATCTGCCGGCACTCCGTTGGCGTCGGACAGTTTGTTTTCTTATTTATGCCGTCGGGTTGAAGTGGCGCTAGACTGGTCCGACCAGAGTAGCTGCCGGTTTCTCCGTCAGCTTTCTCAAGGCTCACGTCTGTCCAGTGGACAGTCAAGCTGCCACGCCATCAGCCAAGGTTCCTACCATTGTGTTGAAAGTAATTTCAAACCGCCAAGTTATTTACAGCCTACTTGCAAAATATCAGTCACATTGAATTAGATTATAATCATTAATTTCATTTTCTCCTGATTGTAACACTACTCATTTTCATTATGCACTGAAAAAATCTTTGGTTAATTGGCGGCTAACAGCTACAGTTAAGCTACGTTTACTGTTGTCACATGAAGGGATCTATTCTTTTTTCAAACTGCTGTGGAATTAGTAGTTAAACCCAATTAAAATCTAGTAACTAACATAAAAATGATGTGTAATTCATAAATTTCATATTTGACATGAAAGAGTTGAATCTACTGTTCTTCGACTTACGGTGTTTAACTTTACCAGTAGTTTACACTGACCGACAGAAGTAAAACATAACATACATTCAAATGAACTATCGCATTGAACCCTATCACATTTGCAGCAGCATTGATAAAAGATATAAATAATCACAAGAGCAATATCAAAAACTGTTCTAGGTCGTCTTATGTCACAAGGTTTCAGGAGATCCTGAAATGTAATAATGATTTCAGTCTCTTGATCAAAATTTCACACAATTAGGATTCTTCTTTACGCTTTAAGAAAGTGTAAAGTAACAAATATATTCCATCTTGAAATAGAAAATGATAGAATGTTTACAAGATTTTTGGATTTCATTGGTGTTACAAGAAATTGTTGAGAATTCTTAAAGTGGAACTTTTCTGATTCGATATTAATTCTGTGGAACAACGAATCGAGCCACCTGAAGCTATGGTTAAATCACTGAATAGGTCCCTGGGAGTCATCTACCCGAAATCGATTAAGACGAATGTCAGATTGGTTTCGGAGGGCATATGTCACGGCAGATTTCATTTCTGTTTCTGCACACCGTTACCGGCTTAGCGATCATGTAGGCGAAACTGGTTAGTATTTAGTTGCTGACTAAGAGACGTTTGATAAACAGTATGATACAAAGTTAAAATTGTTTCCGAATAATTGATAGCAATTTTAGATTGGTATAAATATTATTTCATGTCCAAAATTCTATTACGTTCATCCAAGTTCATCGACTAAATTCAGCTTTAAAAAAATTCTCCAGGCTTCCACTAACGTCTCCGTTATAATTAGACACAACAGGAAATCATTGTATTCAATACACCCGTGTAATTATTCAAGCAGTGTTCAATATAATTTCGAAAAGTTTTGATACTTACAGATAGTGAACTGTTTGTTTTATTATTTGAGCTAGCATTTTACGATAGCCTTTCTTGAACAACTTTCAATTTAGTAGTTAGTGAAGCGACCTAGTAGTTTGTTAGATCGATTCAAAGTGCAGTCTACATCGTGATCTGAAATTACAACGGACATAGATTAAAATCTTGGATTGACTTGCCGGCCATCTTTACTTTGTTTCCAGGAAGTTTGCTGTGGTCATACTGACGAATAAAGTTCTCTTAAGCAAAAATTTTATTGTATAAACACTACAACGGCGTGGAGCTTACGCCGTTCGCAGAAAAACGGCAATACCCACTTAGATGAACCTATCGAGCCCGGAGGGTAAACGGTAACACTTGGGCCTGGGATTCAAATCCCCGTCCGGGTATCCAGATTTCGATTCTCCGTGGTTTCCTTAAATCACTCCTGGCAGATGCCGGGATGGTTCCTTCAAAAGGCCATGGCGAATTCTTTCCTGCTCCGTGTACCCAGTTTTAGTTGCCCATCTGATGATGTTGAGAAGGCGTAAAGCGATAAGAAAAAAAATATTGGTGATCTAGACTTCAACATCAAGAGGAGAAAAATGATACTATTCTTTTGTTATATGGTAGCTGTATTGATAATTTCTTTGAGCAGTTTTCAATTATAAGCAGATTTCACTATATTTTGAGGGTAGACGCGTATGGTCATAAAAATTAATTAAATATATTTCATAACTTCCACCAAATGCATTTGCGTACTTTATATTTAATTATGATGCTATTGTCATACGAATATGTTACTTTTGGGTTAAATTCACTTTGGTTGTTTGCTCAAGGACGACTCACTGCTACCTGAGTCAGGGATACATTTTCGGAAGAAATACTTTCTGTAAGTATGGTCCTTCCTAGAACCGCTTCTTCTCGCCCTTCCGAGTTCCTGTTTCTGTTTGGAATATTTCTGTAACTTATAGTCCGTTACAAAACATTTAGTTCTACCTACAAATATAGAACTGATTAGGACAGCTTAAGATGAAATAGATAATCGAGTGAATAGAGATTTAGAACTGAAAGACCGATATTTTTATATATATATTTATATTTATATATATATATATATATATATATATATATATATATATATATATATATATATATATATATATACATTTGTTAATTTCTGGTCAATGTACAGGTGTATTTAAGGTCATCCTTAAACACATGTTTTGCGCTTTTTGTAACCGCTAAGGTTAGAAGTCTGTCTTGGCACTCATTGTACAAGACGTATAAAGTAGGTAAGACAGTTACAATTGGGGCCAGCATGATTATCTCGTAACTTCACGCAGTTAGTTCTGACTCGTGGCTTACTAGGAATTTATGCTCAGCCTTTCCGCACTTTCAAAATCCATAGTTCATCATAAAAAAATGTTTATTATCGCTAGTAGAAATGAAGATTGTCTGATGTTTCGAAATTTGTGTTTGCTGTACAGCTGTGAGAGGACTATGTTCAGTTAGATCTGTGGCAGAGTTAAGAACTGAATCCTACATCCGTTTATACATTTCTTGACAAACATTGGGCACATAAAAAGTTATGGAATGTTCCACGAATAATGTTAAGCTTTATCTCTCAACGTGCAGTAAGACTTAAAATATAAAGAAACACATCTAACGAGATGGGTTAGTGGTATCGTTCTGGCCTCGAATTCGGGAGTACATGAGTTCGAATCCCCGGTCGGCCATCCAAATTTAGGTTTCCACAAATCAGCCTCGGCGAACGCGGGTGTGGTTCCTTCAAAAGGCCATGGACGAATTCATTATTTTGTATAACTGGAAAAACTCTGTTTCTCTGTGGACACTGAGGTGAGTGAACGTACGCTGTTAACTATGAATCGTCGCGGGCTGTACCGTAGCTAATGTAAAAGCTACATTTGTGGTAATTTGTTTAGAAGTTTAAAGAGTCGAATGATTGTTATCGATTTTAGAGGTGTACTAGTATTTTTGAGCTCTTAGTAATTTTTAAAAAAACTTTTATATGAGGTTTGTGAAAAATGAATACTCGTAGTATTTCTGAGAGGTGATTGTAATAGAGTGACAACACTGACATCCATGGTGCAGAAATTATATTCCACATGCCTTGATTTTGTAGGTCCGCGGAAAGTAGCCTGTAAAGAAATTGACGTGACATACACAGACGGAAAAAAAAATCCCAACACCAAGAAAGACTTGTGTTAGATAAACGAAATTTGGTAGGCGTGTTTATACATCTGAAAGATTACATCGATTCAAATTTCGCGCTTCGCACATAAGTGTGGCGCTAGTAGCGCTACTCAGAGCTTGCAAATCAGGTTTGCTTTAAATACGCGCTGTAAAGTTTGTGAACGTTATTTACCGCTGAGATTTGACATAGTGAGTTGATGTTAGCCAAGAATGCCTTTAAGAAGACGAAGAAGCCATTATCAACAGCTCACCGAGTTTGAACGAGGTCGTGTAATAGGGCTACGAGAAGGTGGATTTTCTTTTCGCGATATTGCAGAAAGACTTGGCCGGAATGTATCCACTGTGCATGATTGTTGGGTGCAGTGGTCAAGGGATGGTACTGCCTCAAGAAGACCGGGTTCCGGGAGGCCACGTGGCACTACTGAGAGGGAAGACCGCCGTATTCGGCGTACAGCTGTGGCGCATCGTACTGCGTCTGCGGCAGAAATTCGAGCTGCAGTTGGTACCACAGTGACACAACGAACTGTTAGAAATCGGTTACTTCAAGGACAGCTCCGAGCCAGGCGCCCTGTAGCGTGCATTCCACTGACTACAAGCCATCGCCGTTTGCGACTCCAGTGGTGTCAAGCCAGAGCTCATTGGAGGACGGAGTGGAGATCTGTTGTGTTTTCTGATGAAAGCAGGTTCTGCCTTGGTGCCAGTGATGGCCGAGTGTTGGTCAGAAGGAGGCCAGGGGAACGCCTGCAACCAAACTGTCTGCGGCCTAGACACACTGGACCTACACCTGGAGTCATGGTCTGGGGAGCAATTTCCTATGACAGCAGGAGCACTCTTGTGGTTATACCAAACACACTGACTGCAAATTTGTACGTCAGTCTGGTAATTCAACCTGTAGTGCTGCCATTCATGAACAGCATTCAAGGGGGAGTTTTTCAACAGGATAACGCTCGCCCTCATACCGCTGTTGTCTCGCAACGTGCTCTACAGAGTGTCGACATGTTACCTTGGCCTGCGAGATCACCAGATCTGTCTCCAATTGAACACGTATGGGATATCATTGGACGACAACTCCAGCATCATCCACAGCCAGCACTGACCGTCCCAGTATTGACAGCACAAGTACAACAAGCATGGAACTCCATACCACAAAGTGACATTCGAAACCTGTATGACACAATGCATTCACGTTTGCAGGCTTGCATTCAAAATTCTGGAGGTTACACCGGCTATTAATTTAACAGTATTTCACATTTGAAATGCATTTTCTTGAGCTTAAATTAACCTGTGATCTTGAAAATTTAATCAATTAAACATGTTAACTTGACAAATGCATTGTCCAAATTTCATTACTCTACAATAATTTTTTCTTGGTGTTAGGATTTTTTTTTCCGTCTGTGTAATACCTACCTCTTGAAAGCAACATTCTTATACATCATTTCCTCTGTTACTGCTGGCGTAGAGTATTGGACGTCGTCTCAGGCATGAGACCGTGTAGAGAAACCAAATTATCGTGGGTTCTGTTGCATGTAGACTGTGGGACCAGTTTTTGCTCTGTTAACGATGCGTTGTTACAACGGAAGCTCAATTACTCGGCATGATTTGCGGTTACTACCCTATCTCTGGAGACAATATGCCCCCCATTTTTTTAAAAAAAAAGTGACGTTGGGAAAGGGGGGGGGGACTTTATGACTAGCCGTCAATGCGACCATTAAAACCATGATGTTTTAGCGCAAGGAACGGGAGGAAAATAGGCCACGGCCTTTATGAAGGCAATCATTGTGCTTTAGTGATTCCCAGTAAACTATGAAAAAACGAAATCTGTAATTTCGAACCCGTGTCCTATCGATAGGCCCCGCCATTTAGATTGTTGTTAGATATCATCCCAGGATAACTCCGATCCTTCTGCTTGAACAAAAAGCATCATCAATTTACTTTTCACCTGTCGGCAAAGCGAAAAATCAGGGATACACAGTGTTTTAAATAGGAAATTTGTTCTAGTATCCCGATCTTAGAATGTAATTCGGAGCTGTACCTCCACCTATCCCGCATTACGTCTTCGAAAACTGGAATGGAATTACCTTTTTTCCTATTTTTATGGCGAGTTTAGTAAAAGAAGAAGAGTCAGCATAATTGATATCAGACTGGAAATTTTTGATAGCACTCACTAATTGCAAATATAAGTTCTTTATAACATAATCCCCGTCCGGTCATACAGATTTCGGTTTATCACGGTTTTCCGAAAACGCTCCAGGCGAATGGTGGGTTGGTTCCTTTAAAAGGCCTCAGACAATTGCCTATCCGTTCCTTGCCCCCCCCCCCTCCCTGTCCTTCCCTGCCTTTTTCTTCCCGTTCCTAGTCTGTAGTCCTTTCACCCCTCTAATAACCTAGACATTGACAAGGCGCAAATACGCAATGTAGTCTTCACCGGTCTTGCAGTCATACGCCGGGAAAGTCTTCGTTCTTCCATATATGCGCAAATACATAACCAAAAAAAATCAAAAAAAAATCCTAGTAACATTTCGAAAATTTAATGATCGTTATAAACTTGGGCCTACATAATAATCGGTGCCAACAGCTATTCTTTAGATCCATGAAAATTCTTTAAGGGTTGGGGAGGAAGAAGTTTGAATAAATTCAGCGAACATTTAAATATAACGGTTCACCTGGAGTTACCAGCATCACTACGCCTTAAGAATGATTCAGAATATGGAAAAAAAAAAATCAGATCGGCCATTATTCTTACGAAAAACAGATTAATTTTTAATTCTGCACACCCTTTATCAGTATTCCTCCTTGGCAGTAAAGCTCGAAATAAATAAAGAGAGGGACAAATACTAAAGCCTAAAGCCTAGTAGTTGGTTACATATGGGGAAAAAAAAAAAAAAAAATCATACGTTCATGTTCAAACAGTAGAATCAATATAACCCTGGATCTTTTTGCGAATCTAGTCCTTAACTATACGGGTTTATGTTTTAAGTATATTTCGTAACGGAAATTTGTCACTGAATTTAAAAGCCAAAAGAAATAGAGTAAATCTGGTTTATTACAGGGGGAAAAGATATGTTCTTTTCTAATACTTGAACGTTAAGCGCTGACAGCACAGTATAATTGTTACAAGTTTCTTTCACCTGGAAATTTCACTAGGAACAATTCCAAGGTAAAATTCAGTGGTGCTACAATAGTACGGCCACTTTAATCTGATCATGTTTCGCTTTCATACTAGCGTTACATGTACTGAGATTACTTACGAAACCGTATAATTGTTTAGGTTAGCTGTAATATAAGTTAGAATTTGACGCGTTAATTTTTTTAAGTATGCTATACAAATAAAAATCCAAGCTGATACTAAAATACAAAATATGAAGCTTACTGAAAACGGATAGGTTTTTGCTTGTTATCTTGCACGAAAAATTTGGCGAGGTCTCATCAAAACAATATATTCTTTTCTACATATTTTAAAGAACTTAGTCCACAACCCAACGGTTGGTTGGATCTTCTTGAAGGAGCATACTAATTCATTGCCATGGTTTCTTTCCTCTGGGACCTGCAATTTAACGTGGAATCCGAGCCATCCTGACAGAGCTCATATGATCAATCGCAACTCTTAAAATTCCTGCCCTCACCAGAATTTGACCGCGAACTTTTGAAAGCAAGCGCCTTAACTACGGAACTATGAGACCGTTCATTAAAGAACTTAGGAAAGCCTTTACCTTCCGTATAGGTACGCTATTTGGTAAAAGTTTGTATGGTAGTATTGAATACATCTAAAGGACACGAAATCTCATTCCATGTAAACGCACATACGAAATGGTGGTGCATATAGAGTTAGAAAGTGGATATATCCGTATAGGGGACAGCTGTTTAGTGTGTTACCATTTTCGTGTAAATCTCTCGCGTGTTTAATAATATTAAATGCTGAAAATAGTAAATTCAGCTTGAGGGGACATAATATGAAAATAAGTTAAAATCCCGATATATAAATTAACTGCTTCTGAATCGTATCTTTACAACGTGAAAAAAGGTAAAATATTTTTTTTTATAATTTTGGTAAAATAACCGATCTGTTGTGAGGAGAGTGTCAGCTCCGGACACTGAGTTCCTGTGGGGCCCGCTGTGGCGTGTGACGTGGGTCATTGCCCGTTGCGCCGCTGACACAGAAAAGTTCTACTCTCACTATGGCGAGACTCACAGATAACACAATGCACTACACGCCTCTGCCGATAAGACAAAACGAATGGCATACATCCGGTCCAAATCTAAAACATTTCACAAATTCGTAAGTTCCTCCTGAGCGTTGGGAGGGGAAACAGGATACGGAGACTCCACTGATGTTATTTACTAAAGCAGCATTCCAATATCTCTGATGAAATACAGTTGTTAGCCGCGTTGGTCCCACGTTTTGGGAATCGTGTAATTTTAATTATAAGTAGTGAAATGACTGAACGAATGTGCAAAACTGAAATCGGATTGCTAAAAATCGACTAATACGCAGGCGTTAAATAAAACATTCAGCATCTCACCAATGATCAGAAGTTTAGCTACTGGTTTAACATGAGTAATCATAAACTGGTTCATAACGTGAAAATAATTTGTGAATCTGTATTTCCCATCGGAACTGAGCGTTGCTATCTAGTCAGTGTTAAAGAACAGATAAAAAATTGCTGACGACTAGTAAGAATATTGATTCTAGGCGGTTTTCTGTACTAACCTTTCCGAAGGATGGGAATGGAATATGTTCAGGGCTAAAAAGATACATCTGAAAAAACGATAGTTACAACTCAAAACCTGAATCGTTTACAGTACGGAAACTCCTGATATTTGCGTCATAAACGAACTATAAACAATGGTCGGTGAAGAAATATTAGTAGGAGTTGTTCCGTTTGCTCAGTAACATGGCTGACTTGGAAGTAACATCAGAACGTCTAGATAACACTCTTTGTTGTGGGTGGCTTATCTCTTCAACGACTGACCTATTTCGATAACGTTATTGTTATACAGTATATTCCCTTGCAGATAAAGGTTAAAGTTCTCTTTATCTGAGGACCAGAAACAGGTGAAATGTAATAGTAGCGACGAGAGTTCAAAATTACGTTAGGCATCAATGATTTTTTTTTTTTTTTTTTACACTAACTTGATTTCTGATGCAGGACAGATGTATTGAAGTTTGTCCAAAATGCGCAACTACTATATTAAGTCGTACGAAACGTTTCACATGTGTCATTTTATCTTCCATGTGTTTACGACTCCTTATCGTTTCCTTAAGCCAATATGGTTTCATTAATAAATGTCGTCCTTATATTACATACCATTATTCGATGCCAGCGGATAATTAGAATAGTGCCTTTGACGGCAAAAGAATACACACGCACATTCACACACATTTATATTTCAATATAAGCCAAAGGCGCTGTTTAAAAATATAAAAAAAACCAATGTAGAACATACATATCAAAAGCTGTCGTAGAATGCACACATTTATTCAGACAATGGTGAAAATTGTGTACTTCTGAAAAGAATGTTTTGTTTTGACTTTTGTTTTTTGTTGCTTCCCCAGCACAGTTCGTCGTAGCTCTTGTTTGAGTAACTGTAGCGTGTTCTGAGAAATTACATATTTCGTTATTCTAGGAAGCTCTTGAAATACCCTTTGCGTCTTGTATTTAATGCCCAGACAGCTGATTTTCGGGCTACCTCACCCACACACATAGCAAATACACTGCTAACGATCGCCATGAGACATTGTCACTTTTTTAGTGGTCTACTGCATATGCAAGACCGGTAAACATTGATACTGGTAACCTCTGAAAACTTGAAAAAATCTCGCATATTAGCTCATGTATTACATATATGCGTGGAGCCTATTTGTTAAACCGCAGTAAAAATTGGTAGGTCGTGAGAGGTAGAAAGTGCAACTGCTTTTTGTGCAGTCAAAGTATCGCTGAGATTTTTTTTTTTTAATCCGAAAGCTGTTTTGAGGAATCCAGTTTTTTTTCTGGTAACATTTCCAGAATTTTTTTTTAATGTTTGGGTAGTTCGACATGCAAATTTTTCTCAAATGCAGGTGATTGAAATCGAAAAACTGTTGTACCTCGAATAAAATCAGCTTCAAGATATCTGTAAAGCAAAATCAGGTAAGAAGTGGTATTCTTTCCTACCTTGCGACGCATCCGACACCTACTCGCAGAAATAACTGAAACTCAACGATAGAAACCAATATAAAACAAGGACTTATTGCAAATAGTACGAACTCTCTTCTAAGATCTGTTCTCGGGTTCGATAAATGATTTTAAAAATTACAACCTTACGATAAGGCATCATAATCCTCTCGGGTTTCCAGCCTGATGGTGTAAAAACACGACGTTTCGACAGTTGGCTTTGCTGTCTTCATCAGGTATCTTGTAGCCGGCGCAAGCTGACTGTCAGCGCCTCGACTCAGTCAGCTTGCGACAGCTACAACATACCTGATGAAGACAGCAGAGCCAGGCTGTCGAAACGTCGTGTTTTTACACCATCAGGCTGGACACCCGAGAGGATTTTGTTTCATCGATACGCCGGGAACGTCTCCACTCACACATCATAATGCTTGGTACTTTCTACACGTCGTTAGACCAGATTTTGGGTAGGTAAATCATGGTGCTGCAATTTTTTAACGTAAAATGAAATGGTAAAAGTAGAAATAATTAGGTGATTTTGATTTCGTGTAGTTTGGAGTAGCAGACATTTGGCCGAATGTTAATGCTGTGTTCCGATTCCGGTGGTGTTGGTTTCTGGACATGTATACATTAGGTCCAGCGATGCGCTTCCCGATGGAAACTAGATCTGGCCGCGGGAACTGTCCCGTGGGAAGCGGGGCACCCAATACCGTGATACTGGAATGTTCTTCACATTTATGGTGTTTCCCTTCTAATTAGAAGTTACAAATTGGTTTTTGTTCGAGAGACGTTACTGCTTCTTGCCCACGATTCCACTGACATTTGTTTTGACTGCTAGGGGAAATCTCGCAAGAATAAATATTTTACTATTTATAATTAGAGACTTGAGTATAAAAGTCCTCATATTCGTTATTTTAATATGTTTGAATTTTGTTAACTTTAGGGCAAAGTTTTTGTTCCATTGCACTGTTTGTCAATTGCGTGTGTTTCTGAAGCGTTGCTAACCAATCCCAACGTTCACAAAGACGAGTACGCCAAGGTACCTAATAACAGTAACCATGATCGTTTCTCCAGTTGCGCCTTGATATTTCTGTACACGTGGTGCGTAAGTAGATATTACATTTGGTAATTTAATAAACCATTCTTTACCATAAAGCGCCATAGTTTTATCAAGTGAAATATCAGCTAAATATTTAACAGAAATTTTATGTTTTTGCTGTATTAATTTCATGACGTACCATTCAAAAATGTTAGTAGTCAATTTAGTCACTCCTCTGAAATTATCCTCTTCAACAAAGGAGGCTATAGATATAGAGCTCCGTTACCGATACAAAGGAAACACGCCGTTTCTTCGATTCGAATGAATAATAAATAATAGTGGTGAAAATCTGTTATGGCTAAAGAATAAGGTGCGCATATATTTGGTGACATTTTTTCACGAATTCTTTTATGAATAATACCCTCTATTTGCCAGTACCTATCGTGTCAGAGCGCTACATGCAATGATTTTGCTGAATTATCTAACTGTATTAAATGTTTCTTGTCGGAGCAGGCTATAAAGGAAACCATCTGATAAAATTCTCCTACCTACAATTTTAAGACAATCTTTAGAAGGAAAAGAAAAAACTTACACTTAAATAAGCATTAAATATATTTTTTAATTTTATAATAGAATCTGGGTTCAAATGACTATAAAACAAAGATTTATTTCTCCAAACTGAATATGTGGATTGGAACCCAAGTAGATTCATAACTTTGTAGAATCGTTAATATCTTCTCGCTGACTCCTCCGTCTCCAGCTGTTGCCGAGGTCGTGTTGGCAAATACGAGTTCTGTTCCCACCAATCTCTATCTATTGGTGGCAAGTTCTTAGAAAGGATAAAACTTTTACTATCAACCATTCAACTAAAGAAAATATATTGAATTTGGAAAAACCACTTTTGGACAGCTAACTGGCACAACCTCACAAAGTATAGAATATTTTTTTTTTTTTCATCATTGCGATTATCGGTAGAACGATATTGATCCTTGTGCCTGAGATTTCTAATATTTATGTTAAGAATGTATGACATCGCATTGAAGAAGGGTGCGTTAGTGCAAATAAAGCTGCAGTGTCATCTTTCTGGAAGTTTAAAGTCTCTGCTCCAAGGGTACCGGTATAAACGATACAATTATAAATGACTGAAATTACTTTAATCTCTCAAAATGTTTAGTTTCGAAGAGCTTTAACATTTAGACTGTCTCAACCCAATGGGATAGGAGTGTACTGCTTTCTTTATTTTAGATTTTTTTAAAAAGATTTGTATCGTATGAAATAGATGGGGAGCAGTTCACAATTAGCCTAAATTATTACAGAAAACCTCAGTTCTGGTACGGTGTTTCGAGCCGAAGTACTCCGTAACTAAGGAACTTTGTTGTGCAAGCAGGTCAAATGTCTCCGTCGTGATTCACCTACCCTGGATATTGTTTACAGGCATTTACCACTATCTACTATGATTATAAGTGAGTGCAGATTATAAGCGATCAGTTGGAATACGTTAAGTGGATGCTATCCTAGACTCACATGAGGACAGCCAGATAAAATATACAATGTATGACTATCTTTAGTCCAGGATCGTACCAACGTATCCTCAGCTACTTTATTAATTGGATGTACTGTCATTCTGATAACCTGCTATCCGATTTAAATGTCTGCATTTTCTTTTTTGATCGCGAGCTGGTGTCGCTGCCGTATGGCATTACAAACACCGCTTTCGTCTGAGTTATGGAGATATCGAGTCTTGGAATAGATCTGAATTTCCTTTTATTAGAAGATTAGAATCGGATTCTTGGTGTCAGCTGACAAGGTAAGGTAGCCCTGTCGGGGACTGAGAGCACCCAAGAGCTGAGACCTAGCGTCTTCCCAACCTGTTGGTCATTAAAACATCAAAACTAATTCTACGGACCACTAACTCGTATCGGCCCAATTTTTTAATTATGCGTATATTATTAACGTTTGGGACGTCTAGTATTGTACTATAACATAAATATAAGAGCATGATTTGAATTCCGGTGGCAAAATAGTTATGAAACTAGAATTGAACTACTAAAATTTAATTATTTTGAACAGATTCTTAATATTTATTGACCAAATGAATGCTAATGTTATGAATCTGCAAATGGAAGGGAGTAAAACTAAAGAAACAAAATAAAGACTACTAATATGTCATATTTCACTCTAAGAATGAGATGGCTGAGCTCGTCACCGCTATTAGTCAGATTCATCCCAAACTAGGCACATGCAATTTCAGTTTCTGTATTTTGTCTTTATTTGGAAAAGCTGTAAAAATCTTTTATCACACAGATAGGTTGTTTAAAATTACATTACAATTTTCAATGTTTCCTCGGATAATTCCGAATATTCACTTCCCACTGAAGTGGGGAAAACAAAGTTCACGGAATTGTATTTTAAGCATATACGGCATCCATTTTATGTGAAAATTTTTTTATAATTTATTTTTTGTTATGTATTTGATTTAATTAGAATTGAAGTTTTAATATTCTGCCTGTGGACTCGCCTGTTCCGTCTTTGCAGATCATCAGTTGACGATCGTTGCAGTTTTGTGTTTCACGAACATGTACAGTTATTCAAATTATACGATTTTTTTGTAATACTGTAGTTTGACGCTTCATCACTAATGTGCTGAAGCTGGACACTTAACACCATTGCACGAATGTGCACACAACTCCACTATGATTCTGCAACACAAGCGTATTTATACCAAAACCCACTGGAGTACTAGTAACATGAAACAATGGCATATTATTATTCTGTTAAACATATTTAACCTCATGTGACTTCAAATGACAACATACATTAAAAAATATAATCCTTTATAATAAACATGCCAGTGTCAGCTACGCAAGCTGTAATTCTTCTACTTCTTTCTCCCCTGCACAGTAACTAGTTTTCTTTAATTTTAGTGAGAGTCTTCTACCGTAACTGTAATTTCAAGTAATATTTTTGGATATTGTACAGACGTCGACCCGACGAATGTCTTTTATATTGTTTTTAACTGGGAATGTGTAAACACATTTTAAGTCAGGTTTATCACATGTTTTACTTAATTTACTCAGAGCCAATCGTTTGAAATGCTACGCCAGCTGTTCTCACTGAAGTACATTTATTTTGGCCTTGTTTGAATATACTTTTAAGAAAATGGATTTAGTTTACCAGCTTCAACCACTGGAAAAACATGAAACGTGGAATTTCACAGATTTAATGCTCATAATTTTGCAAACAACTACAAGTTTCTTGCTATATTCAGTTAATTTCCTTCATTGCAACGTATATGAATCTAGATTCGTGCTCGGAATCTGCAAGACTACTTCAATACGTTGCTTGTCATTGTGCAGTCACTCGCAGGTCGCGTACGTCTGGATAAGAACGGGTTGTTAGCTACACTTTGGTCGCTAGTAAACTAATAATTGATGCGCCGTAAGTTTCTTGCAGCCATTAGTTTCCTGAACTACGTACTAGACTGGCGCCATGTACGATAGGAGGCCAAACACACCGTTCAACAAACTCTTGCCTCCGTATTCCTTCTACCAAACTACTTTCTAATTGTGACTAGTGATGGTGCAATAAGGCAGCTAAGTGAAAAGTAGCGGGCAAGTGCTATTCGAGATTCATAATCTCCATTTCATAATATCATTTATGTAGGAGGTCCAAAGGCAGTAGCGTGGTAAAAACAATAAATGCTTCATATGTTTTCAGAATAGACAGCGGACTTAACTCAACGGTTACAAATGCCGCGCAACGTTACTGCTCGCACCGCAAATGCAGTCCTTCGGTTCCACTTAAATACATTGTAGATACATTAATATGTAATGAATTCTCAACGAAGAGCAAGTGTCACAGTGAACATACTTGTTGCAATGTGAAATAAATAGATTTTATACACACAGAATTAAAATTGTGTATTTTGATATTTATTTCCTTTTGTTCGTTCCTCTCATACCAACAACAACTTTTGACCGTGTGGAATATTCTTGAATTAAGTTCGTTCCAAAAGATTAGCAGGTTCTCTTTCTATGCAAGATCTATCAAATTTTCTCTCCGTATCTTCCTCAATATGCAACTATTATCTCAAAAATTCTCAATCCTCTGCTCAATTATGATAAGTCTTACATGCTTGACCTCTCTACCCTATTTTCCAACATATCAAAACAAATAATCTCTATTAGAACTGTTATTCTTTTTTTAATTAATTCTTTAAACTTTTATTTTACCAATATTACAACCTTTATCTGTTTAAGTGCGTTATTTTATTTATTTTAATGAATTGCTATGTTTCACAAGTTTCAGTGAAGTAGTACTCATATGTGGCAAATTTTTGTTTATTTTGATCGAAACTTAAAATCTGTTTTAGGTAGAAGTATCATTAGTAAATTGTTTAAATACTGGATGAGATCGATAATGAGGACAAATTTTATGGTCCCATATAATTCGGCTTTTGATTAAGACTCGATAACAAAAACTGATTAAAATTGCTGACTTTTATGTCCGCTTACGTCTTTACGTTGAAAAAAGTATGTTTAGAATCCTCTTAACGTTTGTGATAATCCCATTGCTTTACAATATTTTAAATACGATATTCAGTATTGGGTTAACGAAACACACATGTGCACATTTGAAGTCTTTAGTGTTTCCGTTTAAATGCTAGAGGACTTTGACAGCGGGGCGTCTTCAGTAGGGTTCTGTTTCCCGTTGAGTACGTTACACTAAGAAGTTACACTGATTCCGCAGCTTGACATTTTCAATTTTGGGATGCCCAAGAGTGGCACACTGGCGATGGACGTACGATGGCCACAACAAGAAAAGAATGTGAACTTCATCCAAATACAGTTCCTAGTACAGGAATTTGACCAACAAAGTTGATTGCAAATAATGTAGCAACATGTGATTCTCCCATAAATTAAAAAAAGCGCCAGTGAACGGACCGCAGTTCTGATATACCCTATAGGTTCGGCCACGACAGAGCGGAACACTGGCAGCGAGAACTCTGTCATCCGAGCTCAAGGACAAGTCTTGGAAGTCGATCACACTATACTCGAAACTCTCTCCAGGGAGACTATTTTAAGTTTTAAATTGTTACTTCCTAGTACTTAAATACATAGTTACTAACGGGGTGCAGATCATGTAAGGCCCAACGACAAGACATTGAAAACGGGATTTGCAAATTGCAGGAAACATAAGAAATGGTATCAATTTTGGGAAGATAAAATATATATATCTTGTTGGCTGGAGAAAATGATAATTGGAAATACGATGGGAAACTGTACAGAATATAAGTATCTGAATAAATTGAAAAGACTAAACAAGCAACAAAACAGCTTATTGTAAATACAGGAATAAAGAATAAAATAAAAAAGATACAAGCTGTCAGGGTACACTACTGAATGGCTCTGAAACCTGAGAAATAAAATAAAGGGATCGACAGAGACTGTTGAAATAGAGTGTTATAGTATTTTGATTATCACAAACATCAAATGAGGAAATACGATGAAGAATGAATGTAACAAGTCTAGTGGATCATCAGTTAACGTTTAGGCCTGACATCTGGGAGGGCGTAAGATCAATCCCCAGTACAGTAATACAGATTTATGTTTTTCATGATTTCTTGAAGTTTTTCCGAAATAATTCCTTCCAAAGGCCATGGCCGAATTAATTTCATTCCCCTTCCTTTCCTCAAATGTTTATTCTCGCTCTACTGACCCCGGCGTCTACAATTCGTAAAGATCAAACAAAAAGAGAATAATGATTGTAAATCGTATAGTATTTCGAGAACTAGAGACCCTCTTGTTAGGCGAATGTCACAAGGGGAGATGTAAAAGAAAAGTATGCAGCGTAGGGGCTAGAATGGTGGCCTCGCAATGTAAGGAACCCAGGCTCAAGTGCGGCCTATGGCATGGTTTTAAATACTTGTAAGTGTTGTGTTCGACCGCTGGTGGATTCATCTGGTTCTGTTCTGATTGGATTTAGCTAAGTGGTCGCAGAGACCAAAGGGCATATTACTAAAAGATGGAAGAGAGGAAGACCTAGAGAAGAATGGACATAGAAGGCAATGGAAATGTTTGTAGGAGAGAATTTGAAGAAAATCAGTTGAAGGATAAGGTGGCGTTTGGATTGTGGGAAACCGAATGAATTGTAGGAAACTTGATTTAACGAAACGTTATTTGGCAAGGGAGTTTGTGATGGTGAATATTTGATTTTGCTGCAGTGTGACCCTGGTGTCCGTGTGTTGCAGGCGGGGGACGCGTGGGTGTGCGTCCACAACCTGCGGTCTCAGGCGGGAGGCGGCATCCTAGACCCGGACGACCGCCTGCTGGACGTGGTGGATGACCGCGAGCAGATAGTCGCCAGCTTCGACGGCGGCGGCATCGGCGGAGGCGGAGACGGGGCAAGCGCTGCGGGCAGCTCCGTCGGCACCGCCAGCCCGGACATGTTCCAGGTACGTGAGTCCCGCGGGATTGGCGCCAACAGTTTTTTTTTTTTAAACATAATTACTTAAAGCGTTAATAAATCTTATATATATATAAAAATAGACGTATTTTTTCCTATATTTCACTTTTCAGCCACCACTACCTAGCACAGATCACTGATGTTTGTGGGCGGAAGTAGCATGGAGTTTCCTGTCATGCACAACGTTGGCCGAATGCCGATTGCTGTAGGGATGTGGGAGATATAATGATTAAAGTTGGTCAGTGCAGGGCGTTTTCATATTTCGACCAAAAATTTCTCTTTCCTGCCACAACTACATAACATAGACTTTTGGTGATTGTGTGTGGTAGTAGAATCGTCTTTCCTGTCAAGCACTATGGTTGTTAGATGTCGGTAGCTATGGGGATGTGGGAGATATGGGGGTTGAAAGTGGTCAACCTGTGGCAGTTTCATACTTCTGCCAAAGACAAAAGTGTCATGGTGTATCACTTTTCAGCGAAAACTACAGATCACAGATAACTGGCGTTTGTGTGTAGTAGTAGCACAGAGTCACCTTTCGATCACAACAGCGGCCGAATTTCAGAAACTGTGGTACTGTGTTAGATATGGTGGTTGTAAGTGGCCGACCAAGGATATTTTCGTATTTCAACTGTCTCCGCATATGTCACTTTCCTGCCACAACTACATAGCATAGAGCATTGGTGTTTGTGTTTGGTAGTAGAATCGTATATCATGTAGAGCACTATGGTTGTTAGATGTCGGTAGCTATGGGGGTGTGGGAGACATGGGGGTTGAAAGTGATCGACCTGTGGCAATTTTATATTTCTGCCAAAGACAAAAGTGTCATGGTGTATCACTTTTCAGCGAAAACTATAGATCACAGATAACTGGCGTTTGTGTGTAGTAGTAGCACAGAGACACCTTTCGATCACAACAGCGGCCGAATTTCAGAAACTGTGTTACAGTGGTAGATATGGTGGTTGTAAGTGGCCGACCAAGGATATTTTCGTATTTCGACTGTCTCCGCATATGTCACTTTCCTGCCACAACTACATAGCATAGAGCATTGGTGTTTGTGTTTGGTAGTTGAATCGTATCTCATGTAGTGCACTATGGTTGTAAATGTCGGTAGCTATGGGGGTGTGGGAGATATGGGGGTTGAAACTGATCGACCTGTGGCAATTTCATACTTCTGCTAAAGACAAAAGTGTCATGGTGTATCACTTTTCAGCGAAAACTACAGATCACAGATAACTGGCGTTTGTGTGTAGTAGTAGCACAGAGTCACCTTTCGATCACAACTGCGGCCGAATTTCAGAAACTGTGGTACTGTGGTAGATATGGTGGTTGTAAGTGGCCGACCAAGGATTTTTTCGTATTTCGACTGTCTCCGCATATGTCACTTTTCTGCCACAACTACATAGCATAGAGCATTGGTGTTTGTGTTTGGTAGTAGAATCGTATCTCATGTAGTGCACTATGGTTGTTAGATGTCGGTAGCTATGGGGGTGTGGGAGATATGGGGGTTGAAAGTGATCGACCTGTGGCAATTTCATACTTCTGCCAAAGACAAAAGTGTCATGGTGTATCACTTTTCAGCGAAAACTATAGATCACAGATAACTGGCGTTTGTGTGTAGTAGTAGCACAGAGTCACCTTTCGATCACAACAGCGGCCGAATTTCAGAAACTGTGGTACTGTGGTAGATATGGTGGTTGTAAGTGGCCAATCAAGGATATTTTCGTATTTCGACGAAAGGCATGTGTCTCCGCAGATTTCACTTTTCTACCACGACTACATAGCGTAGAGCATTGGTGTTTATGTGTGGTAGTAGAATCGTGTCTGTTGTCGTGCACTATGGTTGTTGAGGTCTGTAGCTATGGGGGTGTGGAAGATATGGGGTATGAAAATGGTCGATCTGCGGCAATTTCATATTTCTGCCAAAGACGCATGTGTCACGGTGTATCACTTTTATGTGAAAACTATCAATTGCAGATCACTGGCGTTTGTGTGTGGTAGTAACACAGAGTCTCCCATCGGTCACAATGTTGGCCGAAATTCGGTAACTGTGGGAGTGTGTGAGATATGGTGTTTGAAATTGGTCGATCATGAATATTTTCGTGTTTCATCCAAAGACTTGTGTGTATCCGTAAATTTTAACTTGCTGCCGGAACTACATAGCGCAGAAGACTGGCACTTGTGTGTGGTAATAGTATCGAGTCTCCCATCGTGCACTAGGGTGGTTAGATGTCTATAGCTGTCAATATGAATTCTTTACAATCGCGAACGAAGTCGTGGGTACCAGCTAGTTACAATAATAAACATCTATTAATTAAATTAATAAATCAATTTTAATGATAAAAATTAACAGTTAACAATATTTTAATCGACAAAGTGACATTCATTTTTTTAGCATGTCTTAAGTATATGTCGTGGTTTTAAATTTTTGTTTTTAAATCTGAGCCAATTTTTAAATAAATAAGGAAAAATGGAAAATATTCAGTCTTAAGCCATACTATGTACCTTACAGTACAACACATCAGTTTAAAAACATGTTACGCATAATCGCCAAATTTATTTTTTAAAATTCTAAATAAAGGTTCCATAACATCGAGATAAAACATTCTATTTCACAAGGTAAAGTGTAGACTTAGCTCAGAACAAGATCTCATAACTTTTTGTCACTGCACAAACACAAGACTTGGCCTATTTTTACAAGAATTGTTTTTGTGGGATTCATTATTATGTATCCGGATTTCTTGATTTATCTTATAGTTGGTTCATTGTTATTAAAAGAAACCACTCACGAAGACGTAAACTGTCAAGTATTTCAGTTTTACTTTAACGACTTTTTTAGAGTGGAAATTATTATTATTATTATTTTTAGTAAGAAAGGATAATTTCTTGGCTTATGATTGAAGTGAAGTCTTTACGGATGTATTGCAGGATTTCGTTGTAAACACAC
This sequence comes from Vandiemenella viatica, assembly GCA_031002005.1. Classification (NCBI taxonomy): domain Eukaryota; kingdom Metazoa; phylum Arthropoda; class Insecta; order Orthoptera; family Morabidae; genus Vandiemenella; species Vandiemenella viatica. The sequence goes on from CM061920.1 coordinate 189,845,972, forward strand.
GAAATTTGACACGTGAGGAAGACTGCGGAGGCAGCCGCCGATGCATGGCGTTACACCCGTGAAGACTCGTGTAGTTATGTTACACTATTAGCCATTGGGTATGAGTTGTATGTGTACCAGATCTTTCCGAATAATTACTGACTTTTATACTTTCAATTACGAAGTAGCCGTAACAAGGAGTTGAAAGTACGCATGCTATTCACTCGAAAATAATGTATTGTGGCGGTTAATCAAATCATCACAAGATGGATTAATCGAAAGCCAAAGCGGCACATGTAATTAGGCGGCTTTCGTCAAAGAACATGTTTCAAATGCATTGAGGCGGCGTCGACACAGTCAAAGGATATAGAATTCCCTTTTGATAGCTGCTAAATAAATATGTGATCGTTAAAATTATGATAACATTAGTTTCGTATCAACGAATAATCAAATTTTCAGCCGCAAATACAGGAAAGTTGTAACAATTACTTTTTTATAAATGTAGGAAATGGGAATAATGAAACCGTGAATAAAAAGCTTTTACTGAGTAGTTCAGATGACGTGTGCGACACAAAAAATACTTATTAAATGGTCAGAAATTCGTAGTAAATGAGCAACATTACTAAAATTATAGAAATGTGTACTCAAAATAAACGTAAGTTTTAATGAATACATAAAATTGGATCAATTTACTTACGAATGACGAAGGTTGACAAAAACAAACGTTAATTCACGCGAGTCAAATGCCAACTGGAAGGGTACAGCCAAACAGTGCAATACATACGATATAGACCGAGTAGGGCATCGAGTCACGCAGACTGACAAGTTTTTCCGCATTTTACGGATTGCGGATACGCTTAATTTTTAGCGGGATCCGTCAGACTGTCTAATGATGCGGGATTGCGGGATCCCGCTTTCCTGGATTGCAGACACCATCACTACGTCACTGACAAAGACTCGCGCGTATTCTACTTATCAAGGATACAACCAAAAGTTGTAAGTGGGAGACTGACCTTCAGAAAATACTTTAATCAAGTACGCAATTGTAATAAAAATCTGGAGTGTTTTTAACAGCATTTATTTAGGCTCTTGAGTTCCTTATCCATACGTTAATATTTTTAAATGAAATTTAGCAGAGTATATATAGGCGAGCTGGAGCACTATGTTTACAGAAGCGCGCGTTTCGATTTACTGAGCAGCTAGAGCGATCCAAGATTCACAACAAAGCGTTGGCGGCGTGGGACTGGCTGCCTGAATATCAGGTTTCAAATAGTAGAACGATACATATACCGTAGATACTGCGGCGGCGGGCTTATGAATACAGACAATATTAGAGCTGTCTAGCTGATAGCAGTCAGCGATGTAGTTCGTATAAAGACACAGGCGAGTTTTGATACTCTCAGCAATTTGGGGTATCAGAAGGGGGTACAAGCAAACAGATAGCAAAGCGTCGGTAAATATTATAAGATGCAGACTTGTTAAGACACATAGACAAGCTGATTAACGACGATGTATCATGCTTACAGTCTGACAGACGCAGCAGCATCTTAACTAAATGCAAAAAAAAAGTAGTTTGACGTACCTGGTCAATCAAGGCATGAGCACAATAAAGTTACACTATTGCATAATTTACCCATTCGGCGACTACGACCTCTATTCCCGAATTGACTAATTTTCAACGATACGTTTATGACACCTCGTCACCATTCAACTCAATCACGAACAAGAGTGTTTGGTGGTTCAGTGATTAAAGCGTCTGTCTGGAGTTCGAGAGGTCCCCGGTTCGAATCCCTGTCTCAGTGGGGATTATCAAAGACCCTTAACCCTACCTTCAAGGCTTTCTGTGTACTGTGAAGTACGCCAGAACCTTTCCGTGGTTCGGATTCCACGTTAAACTTTAGGTCTCCTGTACCCGGTAGGATTACCGGGTTAGGTTAAGGCGACTACAATTGGGGCGGAATGCGTATCCGATAAAAACGCTGTCACCAGGTCATTACGACGATACGAGCCTTTATTCACGCACATACATCCACAGACACTTGTCGAAAGACACACCACAATAGACGGCCATTTATCGCACATCAAAACTCATTTACGTCATAGCACAAAGAGAGGCCCTCTATGAAGCATCCAAACATGAACACATTCAATACCACAGACCCTAACACACGGATATATTTCACTTTCATTAATGCCTTATGGATATCAGACGTTATTTCGATAGCCGATGCCAGGAAAAGGTATCAAAGTATGCCGCAGGAATGAACTGAACTTGGCTGCTACATATCTCAGACGCATAAGGACTTTGTACTATTGTTTCGGTGGTTATGTATTTGTAAAAATATATTCCAAGAATTCCCTTTTAGGATTAAGAACACAGATCCCAACCGCCTTGTGGCTGCAACAGAAAACGAAAAGGTCCTATTCTCCCTAATGAAGTCATGCTTGCTCACTGACCGCTGCTTTTGAAGCAGAAAAAGCAAATCGCTATTGCGTGACTTATTTACATTTGGTTTGGGCTATTAAATTGAAAATAAAAAGTGCGAATCGATAATACTTTTAACCGAGAATATTGAGCCAATGGTTTAACAATATTGCCGAAAAGATTGGGTTTATTTATATTACATAATTATAGGTCTTCATTCGATAAGTTTTAAGTATGTATATACCACTTACGCTTCGTATACAAAATAATTCATTTATGATTAAATTAGTTACATTTTAATTGCAAAAATATAGCCATATTATATATTTTTTAAAAGATTCTAAATACTCATGGCATTACGAAAACTATCTATATCATAACTGAGATTGCGAATTTTTCAATTTTCCAATTTCAAGCAAAAAATTTGCATAACATTGGAATTAAAGATTAAAAACTGTCTTACTCGTATTCATTTATAGTCAATCTTTCCATTCATGTAAAAATTAAACATATTTAAGCTGAGGCTATGAGAGTTCGTGATTTAACATGATGGTTGCGTGGCCGAGTGGTGCACCTGGGTAATTGGGTCATTTGTTTGAATAACTTTAATAGACGTAGGGGCCAACTGTTTTATATAGCGCTGCGGCCAATACTTGCGCTCTGACGAACATCTTGAAAAAACTGAGAGCAAGCACAGGTTATGGTTCTGCTTATAGGCATTACGACGAACTAAGCTTAAAAACAAATACAAGCACGATACTCTCTTCAAAAGAATTTTTACTATTTATTTGCATGGCAACAGCACGGAATAACAGTTTAGAAACTGACACATTATGACTGTTTATATATAGCCAATGAATAAAACTAGAACTTCAGCGCAGGTAATTAACTGTTTTCAGCAGATTTCGTCACCAGAGTACGAGTATTTGTTCTTAACTAGTGCATCTGTAGTGGGTCCGAATTCATGCCGTGGTAAATTGGGACCATGCTTTATTTTGTGGAACAGCCCAATTAAATTTGTTTTATGCTGTACGATCTGGTCTAGCCTTCATGCTGCAAGAAAACAGATTATCGGTCGCCCCAAATTGTAAGGATTCTGGACCACATTATCACCTAGCATTCAGAACTAAAATTTTTCCCTTCTTATCTCCGCAATTCAGATCACCGACTTGCTGAGAAAAATTACAGTTTCTTTCGGGCATTTATCGCACATCAAAACTCATTTACGTCATAGCACAAAGAGAGGCCCTCTACAACCATCCAGATATCAACACATTCAATTCCACAGACCCTAGCACACGGACTTATTTCACTTTCATTAAATTGCGCGCTGACGAACATCTTGCAAAAACTGAGAGCAAGAATGACTCGGATATGTCTGGCATACACGCTTCTGATGTTCTTTCATTTCTTTGAAGGAGTCTTGCAGGACCCACTTTACGGTAGCTCAACGTTTGCAACATCGTTTCCATTGTGTTAAATTAGCTATTGGAGATATGTCTAGCAGCTATAATCACTTCATAAACTTCTCCCCCTTTATCTTTGTATATTCATTTTCTTATGCATTAACATGTAGAAAGTTTACTACCAGCAGATGTAATTTTCATCTCAGGATACACCTCTGCTATATAAGCACTTTTTCTTGTGATACAGACTGTTGAATGGCAACAGATACTCCGATAATGGTGACGGTTTACACCAATATTCCCTCTATAGTCTTTAAAAACGTAGTAAAGTAAGAGGACTTATTCGAGGCGTGATCTTCTTAATCAAAGAATAGTACAAATGATGAAATCACTGAAAGAGATCTATGTCACTTCCTTTTATTATAGTCCTATCGTCATTCGCAATATGATCAGCTAACGTGTAACAAGATACCAATTCCTTGAAAAATAATTATTGTATTCTAGAAAGCAACACTTTGGAGTTCTTTCCTTTTTGGAGACTTCAATGCACATGTAGAAATACAAACTCACTCACGTATTTTTGTTCCAAAACTGAAATAACTATTAACTTCTATTCCAGTATCTTATAACTTAGTAATGTTTTACTATATTTCACTTTTTAGCCACCACTACCTAGCACAGATCACTGCTCTTTGTGTGTGGAAGTAGCATGGAGTTTCCTGTAATGCACAACGTTAGTCGAATGTCGATAGCCGTGGGGATGTGGGAGATACGATGGTTAAAAGTGGTCGATGCAGGGCATTTTCGTATTTCCACCAAAGACATGTGTCTCCATATATGTCACTCTGCTGCCACAACTACATAGCATAGATCAATGGTATTTGTGTCTGGTAGTGGTATCGTGTCTCCTATCGTGTACTACGGTTGTTAGATGTCTGTAGCTGTGTGGGTGTGGAAGATATGATGGTTAAAAGTGGTCGATGCAGGGCATTTTCATATTTCGACAAGACTTGTGAATCCTTATACTTCTCTTTCCTGCCACAACTACATAGGATAGACCATTGATGTTTGGTGTGGTAATAGCATCGAATCTCCCATCGTGCACTATGGTGGTTAGATGTCGGTAGCTATCGAGGTGTGGGAGATATGGTGGTTGAAATTGGTCTACGAAGGGCAATTTTTATTTCGACCAAACACATTCGTATCCCTATATTTCACTTTGCAGCCGTAAACACCCTGCGCAGATCATTGATGTTTGTGGTATTAGCCTCGAGTCTCCCATCGTGCAGTATGGTGGTTTTTGTCACAAGGATGGGTCCAGAGCTATGGTCTCTTCCCTTCAACTTGGAATCTATTCAAAGCTTTTCACCATATATAGAGACGTTCCTCTTCACTGTTTTCAAAAGGTTTCCATACAGATTTGTTCAAAATTTTTAATTTTTGCCCTTCTGCCCCTGTCTGAGGTTATTTATTGTCAAAGCAGAGTATCCAAAAGTTGGGGATAACGTGCTCAATCACCATGGGAAATTTTAGCTCGATCTATTTGACGATTTTTTTTCTATATCCTAAACAAATTCCGATTTGACCTTTCGAGCATTTCCGTCACCGAGGGTTGATATAAGATGATATAAGATCAAACTTCTAATTTTCGCTGCAACTTCAGATCATATCAAAGGAATCTATGCAGTCTTTTAAAAAAAATAGCTTTACGCCTTTAGATGTCATTAGAGGTGGGAAAGGACTGGGGACAAGGAACGAGAAGGAATTCGGCCATGACCTTTTTGCAGGAAGCATCTCAGCATTCTCCTGGAGTGATTTGTGGAAACCATGGAAAACTCAAATCTGGATGTCTGTACGGGGATTCGAACCCGCGTCCTCCCGAATGCGAGACCAGAGCGTTACCGCTCACCCACTACGCTCGGTACATTTTCTGTTTAACGTCTAGTAAAAAACAAAAATGTGAATTCTTGATCGATTTCTCAAATGTATTTTCTTTTGACAGTTTTTAATAAAAATCAAAGGAGCTCAGTAAATGTTTTGAGAAGAAAAAAGAAAGGTAGCGACGTATTAATGAAAGGTGATATGTTTTGAGATTCTGGGGATTTGAGTCTCGATGATGAGTAGTTTGAGAATTACATTAAAGAAAGGGGAAATTTAGCAACATGAAATATTTGTTGAGTAACATTTAAAGGAGAGGTATAAGGACGTATTTAAAGATATTAAACGTATGTGTGATAAATATCAGTTTTGGAGAGAAAACTGTGATAATCGTGGGATTAACAAATGAAAACGGTTTATATAAATAAGATGGGTATTCCCTGTAAATTTCCGAAAATGGTAAGCTATTTAGGGATGTTGAGAAGAATAGGATAATTATAAAAATGTGAAAATAACTTCGAGAAAGCATGGCGAGAAATAGTCTAGCGTGAAATTTCGGGGAAGTGAGTGTTTTACTAATGAATGTTACTTGTGATGACAAGAGAGGTGTTTGTAAAACAGATTTTCGAAGGGTGGCAACTTGTTGCTCCGGAAAGTCATGAGATAAAAGTATGTCTGTTCGTGGCGAATGGGCATCCTTTGGTTCAATGCCAGTGAATTCAATTAATGTTCTAAGCATGATAGTCTCGTGACAAAACACTGAGTTAATTAGTAGGAAGTTGATAAAGAAGCGACTAAAAAAAAGTTCCTTCCAGAGACGTGAGTTGACGATTATATTACCACTTAATGTTGATTTCTCAACAATCTGCATCGATCAGCACACGTGGAGGAAACCACAGCAAAATTTCATTGCATTAGCATCAGTATGATGCATATCTAACTTCAATCAGTTTAGATACACTTGATAAATTCATTCAGAAGGACTGGTTAATGTGATATCTTCATTGTGTTGAAAACGGATCATCAACTCGACTGAAAACATAGTCGCTAATTGAGTCTTGAACCATCAGTACTTTACAAAAGGACTTCAAAATCTTGAAGCGAATGATCTATCGGTGGTGTAAGGCTGCAGATAGATGGTTCATAGGTGTCCCAGAACAAATAGAACAATTCTCACTCTACTCTCCATGGAAACGGCGTATCTCCGAGTGTGAGAATAGTCACACCAATGACAACCTAGCAGAATGTCTCCTAGCCTCTGACTAGGGTACTATATGAAAATTAGAATATTACAGAATTATTAATATATGAAGCTTTCTACAGGCTAATAGAAATTCGTCTTCATGCGCTCTCCTACAATACACTCTGACCAGTACGATTTGGAAAATTCACTTGGGAAAATTATCGTTAGATGCACTGTGTTGATCACTGGACCATAGGTTAAACTTATCGAAACACTTGAGAAAATTTAGGAACACAGCTTGTTAAGAGAATCTGTATAAGTGCTTTCAAACTAGACCCCGAGCGCTAGTACAACCGTCCCCTTGCACTGTTTGTTGAAGGGCGTAGAAGTTGGGCACCAAGGTTTCTCTTTTAAAGTGGTACGTGCCGCTGCGTATACCTGCTACATGAGACATCGTAGACATTACCTTATTTACCATAGCATAATTATATACATCTGAATGTCAAAAATCTTCAGCTTTTATAACAACTTATTATCGTCCTGGCCGAATTACTTACCCTATATTTCACACGTTTAGTGATCCGTTCTTTGTACATCATTTTAGTAATCGTATCAAAAAAGTTAATAGGGGTCAAATTTTACATGTATCTGATTTGGCTCAGTTCATTAGATTCGGATCGATAAGGGCGTATACAAATATCTGCTCCCTCTGTTGCTAATTTAATTTAATTAAAAAGGAGTGCACGCTCCAATGGCAATTTTCCTACACACCCAATTTTCCTCTCATTTCTGTACCCGCCTACTTTTGCCCTCTACAAATTCCAACTTAAAATTCTTTCAACGTTTATGGAAAATGATTCATCAATTCTCCTGGTAACTTATAACAATCCCAGACATCCTTAACCTACGGAAGAAAATCTTTTCGCACCCTTGTGCTTGAAATCTAGTACCAGCGTGTGGTCATGGTAATCTCTTCCCTTCCATGCATTACTTTTAATTCTTAGACCAACATCTTTCCATGCTTCATAACCAATAAACGCCTAGTACACTCCCAAGATACTCCTCACCCAGCTCCTGTCTTCCAATGAATCCCAGTCCAGCTCTTTTATCATGTCGGTTACTGATTGTGTTCTGTGGTGATTTCCAAAGACAAATCTAGCAGAAGTTTTTGCACCCGCTCCAACTCCTATATTTGATACCCAAAATGTAGGCCCCATACTACACCACCATATTCAGTCAATGGTTTGACTTAAGTTTTGTAACCCAAATCATTTATTTCTCTGGTACATCCCCTCATCACTCTCTCGAACAAGTGAAGGATTTTGAAACCTTTTCCTACTACCTGTCCAATGTGTCCTGTCCAGTTGAGCTTGTTATCAAATGATATGCCAAGATATTTTCATTTCAAAGCAATTCTTTCCCCACCTTATAATCATAATCAACCTTTAGTTTTTTATCTGTGTATTTAATAAGCTGACTCATATTTGCATTTACCGTCATCCCATGTTTACCAACCCTATTAGATATCCTGTCTAGATCATCCTGCAGCTGTTTACAACCCTTGTGACATAACAAAAATGTTTTTTTTTTTTTTTTTTTTTTTTTTTTTTTTTTTTTTTTTTTTTTTTTTTTTTAAATGATATTTTGCTCCTTGAGTGTGGATGAAAATTGATAATATTTATTCTTAGAGAAAAGTAAAACAGTGTAGGTTTCTATGGAAATAAATACTCTCAAGAGATAGTGGCTAACGACGTAGAAGCAGTTGCTTGGAATTATCATTGCTGAAATGAACTTTGCATCTTCGGAGATTACCCAGTTTCGATGTAGTTCCTAGAGGATTACAATAATATACAATAAACTGAAACTTTTTGAAACAAAAGAACTGAATTATTTAATAGTTATAATCAGTTCAGTTAAAAGGCGGACCAAATCATAACGGTTACGCGATACCCTCTACCATTTTGATCCTTGTATATAGCATTATGTCATCTGCAAACAACCGAACTTATTAAAGTAAACCATCAACACAATAATTTATTAGAATAACTAGCATTTGCCCGCTGCTTTGCGCGCGTGTCCTTTGGTATAATTTAGAAATTGATAGTCCTATCATTACCTTCGCGCCACAATATGATGATAGATTCTTGTAGAACTCGACGAAACAAATCGAAAGTAAAGAATAAATTTTTTTGATATCTCGATTGGTTCTTGCGATATATTTGCTCGAATATTACGTAATTAGCCAGATATACTACCTGGGCCATAAGGGCAATTGAAAGTGTCATAGCTTTATAATTTGCAATAGTCGTTTTTGAATACATACTTCTCTAGAGAAAGTGTATATAAAAGTAAAAAGAAACTTACTCTAGACCTGATGCGACAGATATTTTACGATGCGATACAGAAGTAATAGTACAGAACAATCATCTCCAATAAGTTATTCACGCCAAATATAATATCGAAGTAAAGAATAAAATCTTTCGATCTAGGTTTCTAAATATCTTAATTCAAAATGTTCCTAAATTGATGACACAGAGGGAAATATTACTTCTTGCCCAGGTCGCACATCATCCTAATCACATCGCCTTTGACATAACGTATCTCTAAAACTAAATGTCTCGTATTCTTGCATAAGAATGCTCCTGTCCGCATTTTAACAAATTAGCAAAACCTTTGACACACGATATGGCTGGAACTAAGGGAAATGTCGAAATGTCTCGCCTTAAGAAGATATCGTAAAATTGCGGTGCCACGGAATTTTTTTTCTTCTGATACAGGCCACATTTCGACCTAACCACACAATCTATGTGATACCTCCTATATCTCCAGAACTAAGCGAAGTCTGGAAACGTCTCATTGAATTGTATGAAAATGCATTATCACATTGCAGCGCCAATGGAAATTTTTCTTCTGGAACAACCAGTGCATTACGGCCGAAAAATAAAGCGAGCTTAAACTATCAAAGAAACCTTAAAACCACAAAATATGTACGAATCATTTAAAATAAGTCAAAATGTGGGTAGGTGCATACTTTGTTATTATGCAACGAATATGCTTTATTAAATACATCCGAGGAATTTATTCGCATACTTGCATCTTGAAAACTTTCAGCATTCTTAAATTCATTGTTACAGAGTGCAGACGCTATCTTTGGCGTGAATAATGAATTAGTTCCATGTTGCTGCCGTCAAAAACTCAATAGCACATTATTCGTTCCAACTCCAAGGCGATAAAAGCTACAACTTTAAAAAATTAGGGTTATGGTGGTTATCTAATAAAAAGAACAGTTTATTCTACCGGCTGTGGTTTGAACAGCAGCCAAAATTTGTAAACTCTTTCCTTGTGTGATGATATTACGGAATATTTGCACATAAGAAATACGTACCGTTACCTGCTAATGTTTATTGTAGGTACCTTTCTTCGAGAAAAAAAAACCGATTTCTGCATCCATATCACACATTAGCGGTTTTCATTAATATTGTACGGCATTCAGCGAAAATTTAAAAACCTGTCATACCAGAGACAAAGTTTGTTAACTGTCAAAGATGTTAATAATCATGGCGACTGTGCTTACAGTAAATTATGTATTAATGACGCTTGATACATTTGAGCCTAATATTCCGTTAATATTAATGTTTTAAATTTCGGATAACAGATTAGATAAGTAGCCGAAGTCAAGAAACGAAACATGATCCTAAAATATTGTGATTATTGTCAGTTTTTCTGCAAGAAGTGAACATCTCGGATTCAGTAAACCAGCAGCCAAAATTGAAGTGGGAAATAGGTACAATTATAAAAAGGCACAGGTTTCAAATTTGAAGAGATATTTCAGAGAACAATTCAGCAAATGGAAGAAAGGTTCAGGTACAGTAGAGTCAAGGTGGGAAGAGTTCAAGGAGATAATAAGAAAGGGGGAAGAAAAATTTATTCCAAAGCAGAAAATAAAGAGAAGTAAAGAACCTATGTACTATAATAGGGAAGAGAGGAGGTTAAAGAGGTTGGTAAGAAAAGAATATAACAGAGTTAAGAGACAGCAGGGTAGTAGGGAATATTTAAAACAACTAAACAAGGACTTAATAACAGCAAAGAAAATGGCTAAAGATGGGTTTATGAAGAGCATTGTCAGTGCAGGAGGACCATTGACTGATGTATCTAGAAAATTCTATGGCTATATCAGGAAACGGAGGGGAAGGGAGGGTGTAGAGACACTTATAGATAAGGATGGAGAAGAAGATACTGACGATTTGAAAAAGGCAGAGATTTTAAGTAACTGGTTCAGTGAAAGCATTAGGACAATGAATCAGAAACAGGAGGGTCTAATTCGGAGAACGAGCTTAACAACACAATTAAAAATGACGATAGTAAAAAATTTGATATCCATCCTGAGGAAATCATGAAGGAAATAAGAAAGCTGAAAAAAAAAAAAAAAATAAAGGGGCTGGTGAAGATAATATTACTACAGAAATCTTAAAGATAGCCGGCTGTGACATTGTACCTTATATTGAAATATTATTTAAATTGAGTATAGACACTTGCTGCTTACCACAGGACTGGAAAAATGCAATAATAGTACCGGTACATAAGGGAGGGGTGAGAAATAGAGTTCAGAATTACAGGCCAATCAGTTTGACATAAGTGGTAGGTAAATTAATGAAAAGATTGATATGCAACCACATCAGAAATATATGTGAGGAACGTAAGTGGTTTTCAAGCAGGCAACAGGGGTTCAGGCAGGGATATTCATACGAATCTCAGTTGGTGGGATATATGCAAGATACTTCAGATGAAATGGACAAGGGAGGCCAAATTGATAGTGTAGTACTAGATCTGTCTAAGGCGTTTGACAGAGTAAGCCATAAAATGGTAGTAAATAAGGTAAAAACCATTGGAGTGGATAAGAAAGTCATTTGCTGGGTAGAAGAATTTTTAAATGGTAGAAAACAAAGTTAGGGTAGGAAATGTAGTATCAAAAGAAGTGGAAGTAAAAATGAGTGTGCCACAGGGTAGCGTATTGGGACCATTTCTATTCATTATTCTAATCAATAATTGTGTTGATTGTTTACTATCTGAAATTAGATTGTTTGCATATGACATAATGTTCTATAAAAGAATCAAGAGGATTGTAAACAGTTGCAGGGTGATCTGGACAGGATATCTAATTGGGTTGGTAAACATGGAATGAAGATAAATGCAAAGAAGAGTCAGCTTATTAGGTATAAAAAACAAAAGGTTAATTATGAATATAAGGTGGGGAAAGAATTGCTTGCTGAAGACTTGAAATGTAAATATCTTGGAATTACTTTTGATAACAAACTTAACTGGGCAGGACACATAGGACAGGTGGTAGGAGAAGTTTTCAAAGTTCTGCATTTGTTGGAGAGAGTGATGAGGGGATGTACGGGAGAAGTAAAGGAACTGGGTTACAAAACTTTGGTGAGACCATTGCTCGAATATGGTAGTGTAGTATGGGACCCTCATTTTACGTATCAAATACAGGAGTTGGAGAGGATGCAAAGAAGGGCTGCTAGATTTGTTTCTGGAAATTATCGCAGAATGCAATCAGTGACAGATATGATAAAGGAGCTGGAATGGGATTCATTGCAAGACAGGTGGAGAATGAGGAGGGTCATGGGAGTGTACAGGGCATATACTGGCGATGAGGCATGGAAAGATATTGCAATAGGTATGAAAAGTAGTGCATGGAAGGGAAAAGATGACCATGACCACAAGCTGGCACTCGATTTCAGGCACAAGGGTGTAGGAAGATTCTCTTTTTTAGGTAAGGGTGTCAGGGATTGGAATGAGTTACCAAGAGAAATGATGAATAATTTACCGAAAACTTTGAAAGAATTTAAAGATAAAATTTGTAGAGGGCAAATGTAGGTAGGTGCAGGATAGAGGTAAGATGGGTGTGTAGGGAAATTGCCACCGGAGCCTGTGCTCCATTGCAATTAAATTAAATTAAATCTCAACTACAGTGTGATCCATATATTATAATTACCGATCTAGAAATGAATTTAAATATTTTCTCCTTCATTCGGTACATATAAGTCATTAGCTATTTCCGCAGATTTTTATTTGGAACATTAGCTATAAAAATTTGAAAACACCATCCTAATTGCTACTATTTTCTGCGCGGATCCCGTTCAAATAGAGACACATGCAGTTTGCTTGCTTACAGACTTTTAATAGTATAGAGAGATGAATAGCAATGGTGCCAAACGCTACACTGTGGCACTCCAATTTTTACGTCCACTTCTTTTGATACTGAATTTCCTACCTTAACGTTTGCTTTCTACCTTTCAAGAATTCTTCTACCTAGCTACTTACTCAATTTCTCATCCAGTTCAATAGTTTTTGCTTATTTACCACCATTTTATGTCTCAATCTGTCAATGGCCTTTGAAATATCTAGTGCTACGGTATCAGTTTGAACTCCAGAAATATCTTAAATTTATCCTATTATCTGAGTTTCACATGAATATCTTTGCTTGAAGCCATGTTGACGGCTTGAAAACCACTTATACTCCTCACATATATTTCTGATATTAATCTCTCCATTGATTTACCTACCACTGATGTCAAACTGATTGTCCTATAATTTTCGACTTTATTTCTCACACCCCATTTATGTACGGGTCCTACTATCGCACTTTTCCAGTCCTCTGGTATGCAGCAAGAATCCAGACTCAATTTGAATAATGTTTCAAGATAAGGTAAATTGTCACCTCCTGCTATGTTTAAGACATCTGTAGTAATATTATCTACTCCAGAATTTTTGTTTTTTCAGCTTTCTTAGTTGCTTTCTTGGTTCCTTCACGATATCCTCAGGATGAATTTAAAATTTTTTGGTCTGCTCATTTCTAATTTCTCGCTATATGATTTACTCCCTCCCATTTCTAATTCATTGTCACTGATGGTCTCACTAAACCAGTTACTTATAATCTCTGCCTGTCTAAGGGTAGGGAGGGTGCTGAGACAATTATATATGAGGATGAAGAAGCAGTTGTTGATGATTTGAAAAGATACTGGTAAATGTTGCAAAACAAAAATCTGGAAAGAGTTTATACTTAAAGTACGCTCCAACTACACTTTCGATTTCAATAACATCCAGTTTCCGGGTGAAACACTCAGACATTTCCAAATTTGAGAGGCAGAATCCAGATTATTCGATTAAGGTAATCGGTCTGGACGAAATTAGTAAAGATAAACACATAGTTATCGGATCCCTCCATCTAACTGCAGACAAATGGGATAAACATGTTATTGATATATGATGGTAGTGGAAAATTCCATTACTGCTGGATCAAGAACCTATTGCAGTAAGTTAGTTCATCTATATCAAATCATAAAAGTCATGTTCACATTTGTGACGATGTCTGCAGTACTTCTGGAGTAAAGATCTCTTACAGTGCCACGAGATTAATTGGTCAAGGGTGGATGCTGACAGAGTCAATCTAACCGGTGACGAAGACAAAACCTTAAAGTTTAAGGATTTTTTGCACAAACAGCGTGCATCATTCGTTGTTTACGTGGACTTGAAATGTTTGTTGAAACTCTTTGACACGTGCAGTCTTCAACCCAACGCCTCTCACTCCACACCAGTCCAGGAACACACCCCTTTTGCTGCGGACCCCTCGATAAAGATTCGATGGATGTCTTGCCCATCAACACTGAACGTTATATCTCGTTTTCTAAGATTAAGGGTACGTCAGTTACATTTCGGTTCCTGGACTCGCGCCGTTTCATGCAGTCATTAGATAAGCTGGTTGGAACCCTGGAAGAACGTGACATGCACATTACCCGTGCGCATTTCAAGGACCGCGAGAAGTTCCAGTTAGTGAAGCGAAAAGGAGTCTTCCCTAACGAATACATGGATTCGATGAGGAAGCTCAAAGATGTCCAAAGTCAAAATTTTATTGTTTTTTGTTGTTGGAGTCTGGAATTTCAGATGATGACTACGAACACGAAACACGTGTGGCGGGTATTCCAGATCCAAATCATGGGTGAATACGTAAGTCTGTACATGGGGACAGATGTACGGTTACCTGCGGATCTGTTTGAAAAATTTAGGGATGTATGCTTGGGGAAATCCACCCTGCACCCCCCACACTACTTTACAGCCCAAGGCCTTTCATGGCAGGCTATGTTAAGTAGCGCGCTTGTTGAACTGGACCTTCTGACAGATATCGACATGCTGCTCCTTTTCGAACGTGGGACTCGTGGAGATATTTGCCAGTGCGTCCATAGATACGCAAAGACAAATAACGATATTTCTAAAAAAAATACGAAAAAAATATTTTTTATTGTTATTATGTACGATAATGAGACATGTAATGATTTATAATGGTTTGAAATAATATTAGGACACGTAAAAAGTGTTACTTGAACGTCCTCAGTTGTCAAAATGTCAGTCCATTGTGGAGTTGGCGATGGCAAGGCTGTAGACTCTGGGGAAAAAAAAAAAATTATATTCTAAGGGAAAAATTTGACGAGCAAATTATGAAGTAACGCTAAGGATGTGCACTTACCGCTATCCATTCTCCTTCGTTGTGTCTTTTTACACCTCTTTCACAGTCTGTATTTATCAAATCCTCCCAAACATGTCGACGATCTGAGAGAAAAAATGGAACAATTAATTACTATTAAAACACGTCCGTTTAACGGTTAAGCAAGAATGCAACAGGCATCTTCTGTTTTATTCACCACAGAGAATATACAATATCCATGGACAGCATAGACACTAAGCCTAAGACAATTTTATTTCGATATCATATTATAACACCCCCACTATATCAAAATAAGTTACAGCCTCACAGAACATTACAATATATTACTTAGTAATCCTATTTTGTTCATAAGTTTGTAATGTTTGAAGGCACAAAGAGCTTTAGTGAGCAAGTCAGCTGGCATTTCAGCAGTTTCCATGTATTCAAGTTTAATATATTTATTTAATACAGCATCGCGGACAAAATGGTAACGAACATCAATATGTTTAGATCTCTTGTGTATTTGCTGATTACTTGTAAGCTTCAATGCACTCTGACTGTCACTAAAGATAGTAATCATACACAAATTACCCGTGATTTCAAATAACAGATTTCTTAAATATACTGCCTCTCTAGAAGCATCTGACAAAGCCATATATTCTGCTTCAGTGCTTGAGAGAGCTACAGTTTTTTGTTTTCTACTTTCCCATGAAATAGCAGAACCAGACATTACAAAACAAACCTGTATAAGACCGTCTGTCTATAGTGTTAGTTGCCCAGTCAGCATCTACAAATCCTTGTAATTCTACCTTCTCATTAGAATATTTCAGGCAATAGTGCTTTGTTTTCTTTAAGTACTTCAGCACTCGCTTTGCATAATTCCAATGCACATGTGAGTAACAATTATTAAATTGACTGAGGTAACTAATTGAATAAGTAATATCAGGCCTAGTCATTACACACAGATACATTAGACTGCCTATTAGTTTTTGATAAGGTAAACTAGAATCACAGCTAGTGGCCTTTTCTGCACTTAATTTACATTCCATGGGAGTAGCTATAGATTTGCATTCCGACATATCAAATTTCATCAAAAATTGATCTATATATTGTTCTTGATCTATTGTGATGCCATTTGACCTTTTGTCTACATTAATTCTCATGCCAAGATACTTCTTGACTTGACCCTGATCTTTAATTTTAAACTTTGATCTAAGTTCAGATTTTAATAGTTCAGCCTCTTTGATATTATTATGAAAGATCAAAAAATCATCAACATACAATGCTATGATAATTTTTACATGTTCGTTCATTTTAGTAAATACACATGGTTCTAACTTGCTCTTTAAGAAACCCAATGAGTACAAACAATCTTCAACTCTTTGATACCAAGCAAGAGAGCTCTGTTTTAAGCCATAAATTGCCCTTTTCAATTTTAAAACCTTATCTTCACAACTACGTACATTATAACCCTCAGGTAAATGCATGTAAATATCTTTTTTCAGATATCCATTTAAAAAAGCTGTGGTTACATCTAAATGATTAATATCTAACCCTAATTGTGAACTAATTGCAAATAAAAATCGCAATGTAGAGTGTCTAACTACTGGTGAAAAAGTTTCATGAAAATCTATACCTGCTTTTTGGCAAAAACCTTTAGCCACTAACCTAGCACGGTATCGCACTTTATCATCACTTTCAAACTTTTTTTTAAACACCCACTTGCACTTCACAATTGTAGAGTCCCGTGGAGTATCTACAAGCTCCCATGCTTCATTCATCTCAAAGGACTTGAGTTCCTCTTCCACAGCAGCCTTCCATTTAGTGCTTTCTGGACCATTCATAGCCTCTGAGTATGTGATGTCATCGTTGCCTTCTGTACACTCCACACTTAAACAAGTTGTAACATATCTCTGGGGTGGTTTCCTTATTCTTTTGGGCAATGTTTTGATTTCCACACTCTCAGCTGCAGTACTTTCTTCCAAGTTATCTTGCTCTTCCACTTCAGCATAGTATGATTGAAATGATTTCAGTAATTCTGGTTTGCCTGTTCCTGTCAATTGTCCTTCTTGACCAGACTCCCCCACTGAAACACTTATTTGTTCACATTTATTATCTTTTCTTTTCTCCATAATAACCACATCCTTGCATATTAATATATTCTTCTTCTTGTAGTCATAAATTCTATAACCTTTTATATTTTCTGAATGCCCAACAAGGATATGTTTTTGTGACTTTTTGTCCCACTTTAAACGTTTTTCTTTGGGAACATGGACCATTACATCACTGCCAAATATACGAATATGGCTTACATCAGGTTTCTTGCCACAATTCATATGGTGTCTTGTCTTGAGTTCCTGATGCAATTGATCTGTTTTTTAAGTAGACAGCTGTGTTTGCTGCTTCTCCCCAAAACCTTTTATCTAGCTTTGCATCAAACAACATACATCTTGCTTTCTCAACTATTGAGCGATTCAGTCTTTCACACAGACCATTTTGTTCTGGGGTGTAAGGGTTACTTTTCTGATGAATAATACCTTCTTTCTTCAGAAAAATCTGTAAACTCATTATTACAAAATTCAAAGCCATTATCAGTGCGAAATATTTTAATTTTCTTATTCTTTTGGTTTTCTACCAAGACTTTAAATTCTTTAAATCTGCTAAATACTTCACTTTTAGCTTTCAAGAAGTAAATAAATGCCATGCGACTGAAGTCATCCACCAGCAATAAAAAATATCGTGCACCACCTAAGGATTTATGTACCATTGGGCCACACACATCAGAATGTATAATCTGCAATGTCTCTGTACTTCTTTCTCCAATATTTTTGAGTGGAAGTCTTGACTGTTTTCCCTCACAGCACACGATACAACTGTTTTTTCCCGTTTGAAAATTATCAGGATAACTAAGTCCATCAACCACACCAGACTTCATTTTATTCATATCTGCACTATTTACACAGACGGAAAAAAAAATCCCAACACCAAGAAAAAATTATTGTAGAGTAATGAAATTTGGACAATGCATTTGTCAAGTTAACATGTTTAATTGATTAAATTTTCAAGATCACAGGTTAATTTAAGCTCAAGAAAATGCATTTCAAATGTGAAATACTGTTAAATTAATAGCCGGTGTAACCTCCAGAATTTTGAATACAAGCCTGCAAACGTGAATGCATTGTGTCATACAGGTTTCGAATGTCACTTTGTGGTATGGAGTTCCATGCTTGTTGTACTTGTGCTGTCAATACTGGGACGGTCAGTGCTGACTGTGGATGATGCTGGAGTTGTCGTCCAATGATATCCCATACGTGTTCAATTGGAGACAGATCTGGTGATCTCGCAGGCCAAGGTAACATGTCGACACTCTGTAGAGCACGTTGCGAGACAACAGCGGTATGAGGGCGAGCGTTATCCTGTTGAAAAACTCCCCCTTGAATGCTGTTCATGAATGGCAGCACTACAGGTTGAATTACCAGACTGACGTACAAATTTGCAGTCAGTGTGTTTGGTATAACCACAAGAGTGCTCCTGCTGTCATAGGAAATTGCTCCCCAGACCATGACTCCAGGTGTAGGTCCAGTGTGTCTAGGCCGCAGACAGTTTGGTTGCAGGCGTTCCCCTGGCCTCCTTCTGACCAACACTCGGCCATCACTGGCACCAAGGCAGAACCTGCTTTCATCAGAAAACACAACAGATCTCCACTCCGTCCTCCAATGAGCTCTGGCTTGACACCACTGGAGTCGCAAACGGCGATGGCTTGTAGTCAGTGGAATGCACGCTACAGGGCGCCTGGCTCGGAGCTGTCCTTGAAGTAACCGATTTCTAACAGTTCGTTGTGTCACTGTGGTACCAACTGCAGCTCGAATTTCTGCCGCAGACGCAGTACGATGCGCCACAGCTGTACACCGAATACGGCGGTCTTCCCTCTCAGTAGTGCCACGTGGCCTCCCGGAACCCGGTCTTCTTGAGGCAGTACCATCCCTTGACCACTGCACCCAACAATCATGCACAGTGGATACATTCCGGCCAAGTCTTTCTGCAATATCGCGAAAAGAAAATCCACCTTCTCGTAGCCCTATTACACGACCTCGTTCAAACTCGGTGAGCTGTTGATAATGGCTTCTTCGTCTTCTTAAAGGCATTCTTGGCTAACATCAACTCACTATGTCAAATCTCAGCGGTAAATAACGTTCACAAACTTTACAGCGCGTATTTAAAGCAAACCTGATTTGCAAGCTCTGAGTAGCGCTACTAGCGCCACACTTATGCGCGAAGCGCGAAATTTGAATCGATGTCATCTTTCAGATGTATAAACACGCCTACCAAATTTCGTTTATCTAACACAAGTCTTTCTTGGTGTTGGGATTTTTTTTTCCGTCTGTGTATATGACCGAGTCTTCTGTGCCACATATAACCATCATTTAACACAGGAGCAGCCAATAAACTGTGCTCACTTTTCATTTTATGTTTTACCTTCAACTTGTAAACACCACAAATAAGTTCTCCTATAGCCACCAATTCACCGTTCATATTATGTATGAAACAATTCTGTGAATCGAAATGAACTTTTTTACCGTTCTTTATGAGTTCACTCACTGATAAGAGGTTAGTCGTCAGACTTGGCACTCACAATGCATTTTTCACAGTAATATCATTACCACAATCTGAAGTTATTTCTACATCGCCGGTACACAGCACAGGTACTTTGGTTTTGTCAGCGATAATAACTTCTGGTTCACTTGACGAATACAATGCATTTTTTATCCAATGTTCATTCGGCGTCATATGAGAACTTGCGCCGGAGTCAATATACCAATCTTGTTTACCAAACTTGCCGGATAGAAAAACAACACTAAACACATTGGATTGCTTAGGTTCATCTGATTTCACCAGCAATGGACATTGATTCCTGTAATGCCCACTCCGTTTACACCTGTAACAAGTAATGGATTTAACTCCTATCGATTTGACATTTGACTTTTCCGCGATGTAGTTTCCGCTTTTGTTTTGTCTGTTGGCAGTCTTGCTTCTATGGTTCAGCCAACCTTTGGAAGCGAAAGCGGTTTTCGTCTCTGATTCATTCGAATCTGACATTTCCATATCGATCAATTTTGTCACTATTACACTTGATAACATCCGCCGTAATAGGAAACCCGGAATGTTCAATCGCCATGATCATTGGTGAAAATCGTTCTGGTAAACCTGCCAGTAACAACGAGCCAATCCATTCGTCGTTTATATCAAATCCAGTTCCACTTAATCTTTGCGATGTCTCAATAATGTCTGTCACATACGACGTCATTGAATCACAATTATCAAGCCTGATTGATATAAGATGACGAAGTAAGGTTATTCTTCGTGTAAACCCGGAATCGTCAAACATAGTTTTAAGCTGCGCCCATAGCTCCTTCGTTGTTTTAGCTTGCTTTACGTGCACATACAACGCTGGATCAATTGTAAGAATCAGCTTCGCTTTCGCCTTTGCATCATCTGCGGCTGCAGTGCTAGTACTTCCTTCTTCCTTTATTAAGTCGGACATGCCTTCTAACACCAACATATTCTCCGCTGCAAAAGCCCATACATCGTAGTTGTCTCTGCCTTTGAGCTTAGGCACGTTAACTACAAAATTCTAAAAGCCATCTTCAAGCGCGTAACTAATTATTTATAAGATAACGACTTTTTCGTATTCTGTTTACTATAATAGCGAAGAAAATAACTCTGGGGCACAATCTGGGCCCATAACCTATTAAAACACGTCCGTTTAACGGTTAAGCAAGAATGCAACAGGCATCTTCTGTTTTATTCACCACAGAGAATATACAATATCCATGGACAGCATAGACACTAAGCCTAAGACAATTTTATTTCGATATCATATTATAACAATTACAATCTAACCACTTGTATTATAACGGCAATATTAATATTACACTTACCATCATCCTTGAAGGATTTCAGCAAGATCAAACTCTTGGGAAGATATGGCAGTAACATCTGCTTGATTGTCCATATTCGTAACACATCGACGATCTGGGAACAAAAAGAGAACAATTAATTACAATCTAACCACTTGAAATATAACTAAAAGTATTAAATATTATACTTACCACTATCTTTTAGTTCAGCAAGGGGGCAGAGGCAAAAGCAACATTGGGCTACGTGGAGGGGGGAGGGGAGGGGAGGGGTTCACAGGAGGCCAAAGTGTAGCTACCTGGTTTATGGACGCTCCCCAAAGGCACAAATGTCTGACATTCGATATCTCAAGAAATAAGCGAGATATCTAAAAAAAAAAAAAAAAAAATCCTTTACTTAGTTTGTCTCGTCACATTTAATAAAAATCAGTCATCAAATTGTGGTGCAAAGGATATCTGGAAAAAAACTACTTAATTCCAGAGCACTTAACTGTACAAACTAATTCCATAGATTGTTTGCTTATCCATAGTTTATGGTTTGACAGTGTTCTCTTATTATTTGTTTGAAACTCTTTGTACACGTGGACTTTTGGTGCATAAGTGTAAATGTTGAAATTTATAGTGTCAGTAACCACGTGATATATTGAAGCATAGTTTAAAGAGTTTGTTCTGGTGCTAAGCAGAACTGATCCTCAAGATGATAAATTTTATTCAGACTTACACCAATAGGTATTAATAATGATGAAGCATTTTCTCTGTATTTTAAAATTATGAATTCTGTTGAAAAGAGTATGATGGTGGAAGGGGACATTCTCCACCTGCCCGAAACTGGTACTAACCTGTCCAGTGCGTGGTGAAGATCCCTTCCATCGTCTCCATATATTCCTTCCTACATGATAGAACCTGTGTAAGCGATTGCTGACGCATTTCTGCGACGCGACGCGGCCCACCCTAGTGTGCGCGAACCTTTACACTTCACATTTTAGACTTCTCCGCAGAGTCTTTTTCACTTTCCAAATATCGGTAGGTGGATGTGTTACATAGTGTGAGATTTTGTTGGGCGTGAGAAAAACCAACGCTAGTAGTTTTGATTATTTAGCAACAAATAAAAATTAAAATCGTTGTTTAATTTACTTTATCATGACTCAAAAAATAATTTTTTGAAATCAAAGCAAAATGCCGCCCATTTAGATGTTGAAGTTTCAGAAAATTAGTTATTGTAAGCGCTGACTTTCCTCTAGTGTTGCAGCAACAGTGATTCAGTTGTTTGTAATGTATTTGTGTCGTTACGTGTAGGGCGATGGTGATGGCGACGTAGACGACGGCGGTCGGTTTGCTGCCATCGAAGTGCCTGGGGGTGCACCGCCCCCGCCGCCTTCTCTGCAGGTACGCCGCGGCTCCGAGCCCGCACTTCATCAACTTGGAACAACGGAGGGAGGCCCAGGGGCTGCAATCGGCGGCATTACCCCGGGCTCGTCTAATACATTGGCCAGCTCTGGTTCAAAAAGATGGTCAGCCACTCCCGCTGTCCCACCGCCGCCGCCGAACAACACCAATGAAGAGGGACAGCACGCTGTACAGAGCTCAAACTCCAACGCCAATTCAAGACTACGGGTACCTCCCGTTCGCAAAGTAAGCCTGTAACATTAATCAGCCACAGTTAGAATAGAGATACTAGTTAAAAGCTAAGAGTGTATTAAGATATACTAGATTAGAGCATAAAACCTGTAGGATCTATGAAGAGATGGACATTGATCACAGCGGAGAAAAAGGTGTTGTTTTCCTGGTGTATGAATGAGAATGTTTGTTGACTACACTACAGGACTGGAAATTCAGCATTTCTTTAGCACCCCACTACCAATGTAATGCCTTTAATAACTCCACAACCTGCTGACATACATGAATTTAGTTTATTTTTCTTACCCAAGTTTATATTTTTAACCAACCTTATGAATTGTTATAACCAGGGCCGCATTTAAGCATAGGCTACCTAGGCTGTAGCCTAGGGACCCACACCACAAAAGGGCCTGCACCACTTGCAAAAATAAAAATATATTAGTTGCTGTCATCTTGTTGACATGCATGTGTTAATAATCAATATTGTCTTTTAATCCTTCTTTATTGCATGTTATGGTGATGTTAATCACCTATTATTGCTTGATTTATCTTAATAAGTAGGCCTAATGCTTCATATTATTACTAAAACTTTTGAGTTTTGTTATTCCGTGGGCTTTTGCAGAGGGTGTTTAATTGCAACAACACCACTAAAATAGGCAGCACCTTATCTATCGATCATAAGTCAAAAAATTTAACATGAAACCATCACCTGGTAATAGCATTCACTTCAATCTTGGAAGCGATACAGAAAGCGTGTTACAAACTTTTGATTCTTCAGTAAGTTATCCTTGCATAATTTTACTATTGCTGCATAATTCAATAGTTTGCATTAAAAGGTAATAATAAGTAATCAATATTACTTATATATACAAAGGACCTGCACTGCAGAACACAAAAGATAAGCAAACCAAAAGAGAGATCAGATTAAAATTACGCAACAAGAAAAAAGCAGCTCCACAATCTTCTGAATCCTCCATTCCATTCCAAGAAGAAGAAACCAAAGATGCAATCAAACAAATGAAACTGGGAAAAGCAGCTGGATTTAATTGTATATATCCTGAACTTTTGGCTCATTGTGGACCAGCTACAGTAAGATGGCTTACCAACTTCTTCTCAAATATCCTAAAAACTGAAAACCTTCCAACGTTAATAAAGAAAACAAAAAATATTAGCCACATTGAAACCATATAAGGACCCCAAAAAAAGTGGCAAATTAGCGACCAATAGCACTTCTAAGTGTAACATACAAACTCCTTGAGCGCCTGATCTACAATAGAATTTCTGAAGTAATCAATAACCATATTCCCATAGAACAAGCAGGATTCAGGCCAGGGAGAAGTTGTAATGACCAGGTTATCACTCTCACATTGAAAATGGGTTTGAGAAGAAATCAGTAAGTGTGGCTGCCTTTTTGGATCTGTCAGCTGCCTATGACAATGTTTGGCGAGGAGGACTTCTTCTGAAATTGTAGTATTATCCCATGTCGAAAACTTACGGAACTACTTAACAACATGTTGAGCAATAGATACTTTCAGGTATACTCTGATAATGACAGAAGCAGAATATTTATACTTAATGATGGTTTACCCCAAGGATCTGTTTTAGCACCCCTCCTATTCAATTTGTATACTCATGATTTACCGGAAACATCTTCAAGAAAATTTACTTACGCTGATGACATTTGTTTGGTGAACCAGAACCCCAACTTTTCTGATG
This sequence comes from Vandiemenella viatica, assembly GCA_031002005.1. Taxonomy (NCBI): domain Eukaryota; kingdom Metazoa; phylum Arthropoda; class Insecta; order Orthoptera; family Morabidae; genus Vandiemenella; species Vandiemenella viatica. Next base: position 189,870,579 of record CM061920.1, read on the forward strand.
CAGAAACAACTTTATCAGCTGATCTGGAAAAGTTAGAGGACTACTTCAAGAAATGGTGCCTCTATCTAAATCCTCTGAAAACAGTTATTTCAACGTTTCATTTACGCAACAGACAAGGCACACTATAAACCAGAAGTTAAATTCAGAGGCCAACTCTTGCCGTATTGTGGCACACCAAAATATCTGGGTATAACACTGGACAGAACTCTAACTTACAAACAGCATCTCTCAAACGTGGCTGCCAAAGTCAAAATGAGAAATAATATTCTCCAAAAGCTTGCAGGTACTTCATGGGGAGCCATTGCTCACATTCTAAGATCCACAGCTCTGTCATACTCTGTTGCTGAATACTGTTGTCCATCCTGGATCAATAGTGCCCATACAAAGAAGATAGATGTGCAACTCAATCAGGCAATGAGAATAATTACAGGATGTATTCACAGCATGAACACCATATGGCTTCCAGTGCTATGCAACATCTCACCCCCATCACTAATAAGATCAGAAGCTCTCTTAAAAATCTGGAAAAATATCCTGAAAAACCCTCGGCTGCCTATACATCAAGACATGATTCAAGCAAAACATCAACGCTTGAAATCAAGAAAATCACCATGGCACACAGCAATCAACCTTACAGAGTCCTCTTTTAACATCAATAAGCTGTGGACAGCTCAATGGGGGCAGTCATCAGTAGCCAATAAAAATCTAGTTGAGGATCCCTCAGTAAGGTTACAAGGTTCGATCTCCCCAGGCGGCAGTGGAGAATCATCAATCGGATTCAAACAGGGCAAGGCAGATGCGCCTACTTAATATACAAATGGGGCTGAGTAGATTCTGCAAATTGTGATTGTGGAGTCACCTTACAGACAATCAATCACATCATTTCTGACTGTCCTCTTCAGGCCTAAAAGGGAACAATGGTGGAATTACATGATGCGTCGATCAGTGCAGTTGACTGGATTAAAACATTAGATCTCGAGATATGAAATTTTACAAGCTTGTGATATGTACATTTCCTATTGTGTACCTTGTTAATCATAGATAAATAAATAAACAAGCTTGTGATATGTACATTTTCCTATTGTGTACCTTGTTAATCATAAGATAAATAAATAACTACAGTAATAGCCCAGGGGCCCACAGATCGTAAAGGTCCTGCACCACGGGTATAGCATAGGGGCCTACAGACCCTAAATGTGGCCCTAGTGGTCATCACGTACTATGGTACCATAAGACTTAAACTTACAATAAGGCCTCCATAAAATTGTCATTAACTTCATCTTTCAGAGGAATGTTTCTATCTTTGATGCTAACTGGTAACATATTTAGTAAATAGATTGTTATAGGAACAATAAAAGGTATCCCGTAAATTCACCAGATTTTTAATGTTTGTTGAAATATTCATGGCTTTTAGAAATTTTGGCTTATAGCTTACACTCACTTATGGTCTTATATATTAACAGAATGAATAATGAAGGAAAGGGAAATTAACCCACCTCATACCAAAGTTGACGGCTGCGATGAGAGAAAACTCTTAGGTGGACAAACAAATACACAATATTTCAGCAACTGCCTTCTTCAGTAGTAGATAAACGGGCCATTAGGCTCCATATGTGTGCACACACAGAGCGTCACCCAATGACTAGCAAGGTAGTGGCGGGAAGGGTGGGGGAACGGCTAAGGAGTAGACTATTAATATATCGGCAGTCTGAGATAATATATTTCCAGTGATGATAAAATGAACAAATGTAAAAAGGCTACCTAGTATTGACACGAAAAGTTATATCTAGTTAAAAAAAATTTTAAAAAAGGATAAAAATTGATGGGTTAAGTTGTTGGATTTTGACAATGGTTAAGGCCAGGTGGGTGTCTAGTATCCAGGATATTCTGATTTGCTAGTTCCCATCAACGGAGTTCTGCTGCAGTGGTGCTATAGGGGAAAACTCTGACTGCTCTCACAGTAAAACAGTCATTGAGATTGTTGAAATCATGGCTATTGGCATGTTCTGGTATTGGAAGGTACAAGTTGCGGGTGTAGACTGTTTGTCTGTGGCCATTCATTCTAACTGAGAGTTGCTGTGTGTTGAGGCCTATGTAGGAACTAGTGCAGTGGTGGCAACTTAGTTGTTATATGACGTGAGTTCTTGAACATGTCATGTCCAATGATGGGGAAAGTTTCCCCTGTAGTAGGATTGGAATATGAAGTTGTGGTTGGAAGCACGCTGCAGGTTTTACAGCATCGTCTATTACAAGGAAAAGATCCATACGGTGCTTTTGGAGAGTCTGACGGAGGGTATTTGTGGACTAAGATGTCCTTAAGATTGGGTGGTCTGCTAAACATTCACGGGGAACATTGGTTAGAATTTTGGGTAGGAGATTACACATTTCTGGAAAGAGCAAAGGAAGTCATACCTCTGTCACAAGATATGGTTGATGGACTCAAGGCCAGGAGAGAACTGGGTGACAAAGGCAGGGCTATGGTTGGTTTTGGTAGGAGACAAGGGAGAGTGGTAACATGGGGTGAGTGATCATACGGGAGATCTGTTTATGTACAAGATCTGTGGGGTAACAATGGGAAATAAGGGCTTGGAATAGGTTCTGTGAATACTGACGTGGGGAATGGGCATCAGAACAAATACGACTTCCATGGTTGGGAGACTGTATGGCAGGGAACGTTTGGTATGGAATGGATCGCACCTATCAAAGGGTAGATACTGTGGTAAGTTAGTAGGTTTGATGTGGTCTGAGGTATGAAGGGCACCATACCTGAGCATGATGTCAACATCGAGGAATGTGATGTGTGAGCAAGAGTGGGTCCAGGTGAAATTGATGGAATTGTTGCTATTGTTAAGGGGATGGAGAAATTCAAGAAGGGTGGTTTTCACTATGGGTTCAGATCATAAATATGCCATCTATATGTCTGAACCACACAATTGGTTTAAAGGGAGTGTGGTTCAGACGACAAAGGAATAAGTTGGCATAGGATGGGGCCATGTGGGTGCCCATGGTGGTACTGCGGATCTGGTGATATACTTTATAATTAAAGGTAAAAATTGTTTTGGAGAAAACTATATGGGCCAAGGTTGAACGAAAGTATGTCCTAGGCTGGCTATGTCATGGTCGCAGGTCTAGGTAATGTTCTAGTGCACTGAAGCCCTGACTATGCGGAATGTTGATATAGAGGGAAGTAACATCAATGGAGACCAAGGAGTCTAGAGATGTGAGGACTGTGGAGTGTCTTTCACGTAAGAGGTAAGATTTTGTACTAAGGGATGGAGATGTTGATCCGCAAAGCTGAAATCCGTTCAGTGGACAATCCATATGCTACGACTATAGGTTACCTAGGATTACCAGTCTTGTGGATATTATGAAAAAGATACAGTGTGGGTGTACGAGGATTCTGGGGAGTTAGGGGGGAGATGAACTGAGGAGAGAGGCTTTTCAGGGGGCCTTATAGGTCGAGAAGAGTTTTTATTTCCTGGCATATAGAGGCAGTAGGATCTGTAGCTTGTGGAAGGTAGGTATTAGTGTCAATTGCCTCAGGGCCTCAGTCATATAGTCATTGTGGTCCATCACTACATCTTAGTCCACAATATCCTCCGTCAGACTCTCCAAAAGCACCGTATGAATCTTTTCCTTGCAATAGACCTCGCTGTAAAACCTGCAGCATGCTTCCACCCACCACTACAATTTCCAGTCCTACTGCATGGGAAACATTCACCCATCATTGGACATGCCACATGTTCAACATCTTACGTCGTATACCAACCAACTTGCCGCCACTGCACTAGTTCCTACATAGGCCTCACCACACAGCAACTCTCAGAATGAATGGCCACAGACAAACAGTCTACACCTGCAACTTGTACCTTCTGATACCAGAACATACCAATAGTCATGATCCCAATAATCTCAACAACTGATTTACTGTGAGAGCAACCGAGTTTTCCCCAATAGCACCACTGCAGCAGAACTCCGTTGATGGGAACTAGCGTACAAGAATATCCTGGATAGTAGACATCCACCTGGCCTTAACAACCATTAAAATCCAACCACTTAACCCATCACTTTCTTTCTTTTTTATTTTTAACGAGATATATCTTTTCGTGTCAGTACTGTACCCTTGCTACATATGTTCATTTTATCATCACCTGGAACGTCGATAAATTGATAGTCTACTCCTTAGCCATTCCCCCACCCTTCACCCCACTACATAGCTAGTCATTGGGTGACGTTCTGTGTTTGCACACATTGCACATGTATGGAGCTGAAGGCCCATTTATCTACTACTGAAGAAGGCTGTTGCCGAAATATTGTGTATTTGTTTGTCCACCTAAGAGTTTTCTCTCATCGCAGCTATAAATTTTGGTATGTGGTGGGTAAAGACATACTGCTAGATTTTTCTCTGGAAACCACTGCAGAACAAATTGTTACTGATGTGATAAATGAGATTGAATGGGATTACTTGGAAGACAAGAGATGAAGAGTGTCATGGGAGTGACCAGACATATATTGGTGATGAATGATGGATGAAATGGTGAAAGGATTAATAGTGGTGCATTGAAGGGAAAGATGATCACAATCTCTGGCACCAGATTTCGGGCACAAGTGAGTGGGAAAATTTTCTTGTATAGGTAGAGTCAGGGACTGAAATAAATTACCAAGGGATGTGATGAATTACTTACCAAAATTTCTGATGCAACTAAGGAAAATGGAAGCGGCTTCTAGGCTATATAAATAAGAAAAGAAAGTGAAATTAACCCACCACATACCAAAATGGATGGATGCGATGAGAGGGAACACTTATGCTGACAAACAACTACACAATATTTCGGCATCTGCCTTGTTCACAAGTAGAAAAATGGGCCATTAGGCTCGGAACGTGTGTACACAACGAACGTTACCTAATGACTAACCGTGTAGTGGGGGAGAGGGGGGGGGGAACAGCTAAGGAGTAGACTATTGGTATCGGTATGCAATGTCTGAGATTAAATATTTAATATACCGTATTGCAGGTGATGGTAAAATTAGAATATGTAGTAAGGGTAGGGTATAAACACGGAAAAAAAGGTAGTGATGGGTTAATTGGATTTTAACGGTGGTTAAGTCCAGGTGGGTGTCTCGTATCCAGGATATTCTGGTACACTAGTTCCCATCTTCGGAGTTCTGCTGCAGTGGTGCTGTCAGGGAAAACTCTGACTGTTCTCACAGTAAAACAGTCATTGAGGTTGTTGGAATCATGGCTATTGGCATGTTCTGGAACTGGAAGGTACAGGTTGCGAGTGTGGACTGTTTGTCTGTGGCCTTTCATTATAACAGAGAGTTGTGTGGTGAGGCCTATGTAAGAACTGGTGCAATAGCGGCAAGTTAGTTGGTATGTAAGAAGAGTGGTTGAACTGGTGGCATTTCCAATAATGGGGAAAGTTTCTCCTGTGGTGGGATTGGAATACGTAGTGGTGGGTGGAAGCATGCTGCAGGTTTTACAGCAGGGTCTATTACAAGGATAAGATCCATAGGGTGCTTTTGGAGAGTCTAACGGAGGGTATTTGTGGACTAAGATGTTCTTAAGATTCGGTGGTCTGCTAAAACATGCACGAGGGACATTGGGTAGAATTTTGGGTAGGAGCGTACGCATTTCGGGAATGAGCAAAGGAAGTCATACCCCTGTCGCAAGATATGGTTGATGGACTTGAGGGCAGGAGAGAACTGAGTGACAAAGGTAGGGCTATGGTTGGTTTTTGTAGGAGACAAGTGAGAGTGGTTATGTGGAGGGTGGTTGATCGCACGGGAGATCTGTTTATGTACAAGATCCCTGGTGTAACAACGGGAAATAAGGGCATGGGATAAGTTTTGTGAGTATTGATGGAGAGAATGAGCATCAGAGCAAATGCGACTTCCTCGGATTGCAAGGCTGTATGGGAGGAAACGTTTGGTATTGAATGGATGGCAGCTATCAAAGTGTAAATACTGCTGTAAATTAGTGGGTTTGATGTGCCTGAGCATGATGTCAACATGTTGACATCATGCTCAGGCACCATATGGATCTTATCCTTGCAATAGACCCCGCTGTAAAACCTTCAGCATGCTTCCACCCACCACTACATATTCCAATCCCATTACAGGAGAAACTTTCACCATTATTGGACATGCCACCTGTTCAACCACTCATCTTATATACCAACTAACTTGCCACTATTGCACCAGTTCTTACATAGGCCTCACCACACAACAACTCTCTGTTAGAATGAATGGCCACAGACAAACAGTCCACACTCGCAACCTGTACCTTCCAGTTCCAGAACATGCCAATAGCCATGATTCCAACAACCTCAATGACTGTTTTACTGTGAGAACAGTCAGAGTTTTCCCTGACAGCACCACTGCAGCAGAACTCCAGAGATGGGAACTAGTGTACCAGAATATCCTGGATATGAGACACCCACCTGGACTTAACCACCGTTAAAATCCAATTAACCCATCACTACCTTTTTTTCCGTGTTTATACCCTACCCTTACTACATATTCTAATTTTACCATCACCTGCAATACGGTATATTAAATATTTAATTTCAGACATTGCATACCGATACCAATAGTCTACTCCTTAGCTGTTCCCCCCCCTCCCCCACTACACGGTTAGTCATTAGGTAACGTTCGTTGTGTACACACGTTCCGAGCCTAATGGCCCATTTTTCTACTTGTGAAAAGGCAGATGCCGAATATTGTGTAGTTGTTTGTCAGCATAAGTGTTCCCTCTCATCGCATCCGTCCATTTTGGTATGTGGTGGGTTAATTTCCCTTCCCTTTCTTTTCTTATTTACCAAAATTTCGATAGAATTTAAAATTAAAATTTGGAGAGGGTAAAGTGAAAATAAAGGATGTTTACAGAAATTGCCACTGGAGGGTATGCTCTACGACAATTAAATTAAATGGCCTAACCATAGTTTTGTAACCAAATTACCTCACTTCTCTAGTACATCCCATCACCACTCTCGCCAATAAATGAAGGATTTTGAAATCTTTTTCCTACCGTCTGCTCAAGGTGTCCAGCCCAGTTGAGTTCATTATCAAACGTTCTGCCAAGATACGTATATTTTAAATGTTTAACAAGCAATTCCTTGCCCACCCCATAATCATAATCAACCTTAATGTAGTATCTAATAAGCTGATATCTTCATCCTATGTTGATATATTGTCCAGGTCACCCTACAGCTGTTCATTCTTCTCTCATTATGATCCTATTATATTGTGTTGTGTCATCTGCAAACAACGTAATTTCTGACAGTAATCTATCAACACAATCATTCATTAGAACAATGAATATGAATGGTCTCAATGCAATACCCTGTGGCATTCCCATATTCACTTCCACTTCTTTTGATACTGCATTCCTTAACTCTACCCTCTAAGAATTCTTCTACCCAGCAAATTACTTTTTCATTCATTCCAATAGTGTTGGCTGGCTTATTTACTACCATTTTATGGCTCACTCTGTCAAAAGCTTTCCCTTGTCCATTTCATCCAAAATATCTTATATACAACTTGCATGAATATTCTTGCCCAAAGTCATACTGTCAATTTTAAAACCACTCTCGTTCCTCAGATATTTCTGATGTGGTTGCATATCAGTCTCTCCACTGGTATAAAACTGATCAGCTAGTAATTTGCAGCCCTATTTGTCACTTCTCCAGTGTACTGGAAATATCTGTATTCGTGAATGTTTTGTTCATATTTGTGGTTTGCCAAGTTGTTAAAATTTCAATAAGAATAAAAAATTTAAAAGTGGTTGATTAGCCTGAGCTGTTAGATTTTATTTATGGCAAGGACATAAATATTTTGTAAGATTATTAACTGCAGTGTAAACTGCTCTCAGAAGACTAACACAACTTAGTGTTTATGGTGTCTGTAGGAAGTCCGTCGTGGTGCTTCTCCAGAGTGGCGGGACTTGGAGCCTAGGCTGACTCGTGATGGTGGAGGAACTCGTTTATCGATGCAGTTTACTGCTGATGCTCGGTGGGCAGATGCTGCAGATCGTGTGGCCTCTAGATCCCTGCCCAGGGATGTTCGTAGTCGCAAGGAGCCTCTGGGGGCAGGCAACTGCTTCACCTCCTAAGAATAGTGTCATCAGACCACTGGACTCCGATGATGAACTTGCTGCTGAGAGGTTAGCATATCTTCATTGCTTTTGGTTGTTTCCATGTGAGGATCAGATTTTGAGTTTTTGTCTTCAGTGTTTTATTAGCCATATGTTTATTTTATTAATGAATGTTTCTCTGGTTATGGTGAATGTTTTTTAGCATTATCACTGAAAAAATAATTGGAAATGGTAAACTTATTTTACAATGATATATTAGTTCCATTAATATTTTAATTTAGACATGTTTTTTTACTCGGAGTTTCAGTGGTAATTAATTCACCCAATGTGTGGCCTACTGAATTTCAGTCTTTACATATTTGTTTCTGTTACCAAGAAAGAATTCTAGATTGAGCTTTAAATCACTCACCTCTTTGTGTGAAGGTTTTATAAATAACAATAATTGTGTAAAAATTCTTTATACATCCAATTTCCAACTGAACATTTACTATATTATTAACATCTTTATTGCCTAAATAACATTTATATAGGTGCACTTCAATATGAATAGATTGGAGTTTGGATATCTTAATGCTGGTCTTTCTTATGTAGCAAGGTGAACTTCAGAATTTTCTAATCTCTTATATTCTAGTTAATTTGTTTTTATTTTGAGGAAACAATTTTATAGCTTATCTGTGTTGGTAGATCACATGTGGACGTTAGGACAAAAGCCTCATATTATTTACTTGTTTGATTTGATGTGCTGTGAATAAGTGCTCTAATCTCAAATAACTTCTCATTGTTGTAAAGTTTTTAACTGATGTTTGGAATAATTATGTTCTAAAACTGTTCTTTTTTTTAAAAAAAAAATCTTATTTACACTGTATACACAGCACACATTAGACTGCAGTTTACATTTACTTATAAAAATTTAATGTGAATAACAATTTCTCATTTTAAGTTTACTTCCCAGTTTATAAAAGAAATAGAAATTTGAATACAGTAAATTTAGCATCTTCATCATTTTATGATACTTTTGTATATGTATTGCATAAATATTTTCCATATACTCCATGATTCATACTGAACGTATAAAATGTTGAAAGACATTTCTACTGTAACGTCCACATTTTCAAGAATTGTTTTGTGGGTATCTGATCAGAATTTTTGTTCCTGAAAATATCAGCTAAACTTTAATTACAGTAAAGTAACATTAATAGTTTCCATAATATTCTGTCACTGAACATACAGCTATTACTAACCATTACCTACATAAGCAACTATAAGTAATAAGAGCATCTAATAATTGTCTAATTATCAAATGTATGTGTTGTGACTACTCGGAGAGTACTGTATGTTGTTAGTGCGGAGCTGGTTGTGCTACGAGCTGAGTCTGGCCCCTTAGGAATCCATGTTGTGCCGGAGTATGATGAACGGGGACGAGACCGTGGACTGTTGGTCCAGGGTGTGGAGCCTGGTGGACGAGTCGCTAGAGACGGGCGCCTAGCTCCGAATGACCGAATCATTGAGATAAATGGTCGGAGTCTTCTGAGGTTGCCCTTCCATAGGTAAAGTTACAATATGTTTTCCACTGTGTGTTTTTGCATCTTAGATTGTCAACACTTCAATTATAACCAATCCATTCACTGTTCTCTGTGTGAATACACTATTGCTCTGACTCCCACACTGTCCACTTCACATTATACTGTTCAATAAGGGTTTAATCCTGACAGTTTCTATATGTTCTGTTTTCATGTTTTTGGTGTTTATTTATGTAAGAAGTTGGAATGCCAGTGTATTTGAAGATCTTTAATTTTCTTATTCAACTCTTCAGTTGAAGCTGGAAGAATCCAAAGTACATTTTTTATTGGATTTTGAAGTGATGCTGTGGTGATAATTATCTTCTAGATTTCAAGAGAGATTTAATTTGGTGTAATTTATTTACCCTCTCATCAGTGTAACAAAATGTTATGGTAATTACTGGTTATTATTGAAATTTAACACTGTGCTGGGAGTTATGTTCTCTGAAACAGTGTTTGATGTGTGAACGAAGGCTTTTCCAGTGTGTTCCTGCATTATTATCTTCGTGGGTTCGCTGCCAGATTGTGTGGGTGAAAGACAAGCTTTCAGCAACAGACTCTGCCGCCATCTTCAGATCTGGTGCTCACCCTGTGATGACCAGAGCTGCAATGCCAGTCTCTGGTGCTTAAGCGTCCTTTTAAAGGTTAGTGCCCATCCCCTTCCCACCACCGCACACTGTGGTTCCCGCCAACTGCGGCTTCCTATTGTGCCTGTAACGCTGGTTGGCCAATCTTGACTCTGTCCTTTTGTTTGAAATGAGGTTGTCTTAGCAAGGACCAAGCGAGATTTAAGGCATCACTAGGCCACAGACCCAAGTTTCTATTAATAATACCATTATTCTGCCATATTTCAATGCCAATGCATCCACATCATCAAGGATCATTTGGCTGAGCACGAGTGCAACATCCGGCTGATTCAGTTGGATAAATCTGCAGTCGCGCAACATGTAATCAAAAATGGTCACAAATAGGACTTCAGCAATGTGAAAGTACTGGCAAAGTGTTCTTTCTATTGGGATTCAGTCATTAGGGAAGTCATTGAAATACAGTTAAATAATGACATTATTAACAGACAGAGACTCGGGTCTGTGGCTTAGTGATGCCTGGCAGCCAGCTTGGTCCTCACTAAGACAATCTCATTTCAAACAAAAGGACAGAGTCAAGATTCGTCACCCAGCATTACGGGCGCAATACGAAGCCATGGTTGGCTGAGTGTGGTGGTGGGGAATGGAGGGGTGCTAGCATTTAAAAGGATGCGTCAGCAGCAGAGACTGCCATTACAGTTCTGGTCATCACAGCATGAGCACCAGCATGAAGATCGCAGAAGCGTTTGTTGCTGTACGCTCATCTTTTGCCCACACAATCTGGCAGCGAACCCATGAAGATTATATTGAGACAGTATTTGTTACTTAAACTATAACCTTACAATTTTTTGTAGTCCAGAAATAAGTATACTTTTTATATTTTTCATGGTTCAGTATGCTGAGAGTTATAGTTCATGCAATCTTAAACAACTTATTTGATAGAGTTCTTGGCTACGGAACAAGTGATAATCAACTTAATGTTTTGTTGCTGTCAGTTTTAATTATTTCTAAATTTGTCATTTCTCAGGGTGCAAGAAATCTTTAAAGACTCTCTGCAGTCACCTGAGCTGAGGCTACGAGTAGTGAGGCATGAGCCCAGCACAGGATCATGTGAAGCACCACGAAAACCACCAGCACCGATATTTCCTCGTTCACTAAATAATGCCTTGCGGGACCGTGATGCTGCCATGGTTGAGGGTGAGGAAAGAGGTGAGTGGTGCTGAATATTTCTCAGCATTAACTTTTTTTGTTGTACATGAGGTGTTAAATTTCTTCAAACGTGCAGCTACTGTAAAAGTTAAAATTTTACTTTCTGTATATCCTGAGTACACACAAGTTTAGTACCATCTAGGATCTATGTGCTGTAATATTATAATGGTAGAGTAACTGCCATTAAAATTAGTTGCAAGTTGAATAAGATTAAAAAATGAAGTAACTGTAACAAATAGAAAGTACCCTCTCTCATTTGTTTTTCAGTGAGTGTTGGAACTAAAGTAGCGACAGTATCTCCCACCAAGAAGGTTTCATCAACACCAGCTGCCACAGGCCCTGTTGTAGGTGCTGGTATAGCTGCAGGTGCTGGAGTGCGGCAAGCTCCTGGCTCTAGCCTTATGGCCGCCAACACTCGACGCATTGGGCGCAAAATTGAGCTGGAATTAGTGAAGGGTTCCCACGGACTTGGCTTTAGCATCACTACCAGGGACAATCCAGCTGGTGGTAACTGTCCCATTTACATCAAGAATATACTCCCCAAGGTAAGTTCTTTTTAAATAATAGTCACTATACTTTCAAAAATTTCATATTAATTATGAGAAATGAATGAAATTTGTGGACTAAACAGGAGAGACTTTCATTTAGCATCTACTGCCCTTAGAAACTAGGATGACATTGGAATTGGTGTGTGAGAATTCAAAGTATTATAGACTTGGTGACATCCTATTTATTCAGTTGAATAGTCCATTTTTCTTTTTTCTTTATCATTTGCTGAAGTAGTTTGTTGTTGTGTAATGTTATCGTTGAATATCATGGCAGTGAAGTACTTGCATATCTCTTACCTGGCTGTTAATTTGTGCTCAGTTGTTGTAGTGAAGGACATTTTAATTATTATTTTATTTTTAAAAAATTGATTCTTTTCTTTTCATAATCCTAAGAAGTATATTTAATACATCCACAATCTGGTACTCTTATTTCAGCTACGTATCACCATTGTATGGCTTACTTTAATTGGGACAATGTATTTTTCCCTAATTTCTCAAAATATGTTACAGTATACAGACGGTTTCAGTATTCAGAAACTTATCCCTACTACATATTATGTTGTCTTCCTTGTGTAGTTAATAGTAGTACTGAGGATTTTATATATATACAGTAGAGTCTCGCTTATCCACCGCAAACGGGCCGCGGTAATGTCGGATTACCTGGAATGTCGGTTAATAGGGAAAGAAGAAACAACATTATCGTAAATTGTCACTGGTGTCTTGTTATTGATAAAGCTGATACAGTACAGTAATTACTTTCACTGTGCAATACAATTAAAAAGCATAAAGCACAATCATATCTTCTCCTTGGTCAATAGTGTCAATCAAAGATGACAAAAGCTCTCTACAATAATTTTTTTTAACACCTCAAACACACCTTGGTCCATTGGCTGACAAATAGTCGTAACATTTGGCGGCAGGAACAATGCTCTTTCTTCTCCACCTCGCAGTTAATCTTCACTGGGATGAGTGGCAGCATTATCTAATAGTAAAATGGCTTTTCTTGGCAAGTGCTTTTCCTTTAAAAACTATTTAACTTTTGATACAAATTGAAAATTTCTAAGCTCATCCAAGCACTTTGTTGATTATTAAATTTGACTGGCAAAGTATATTTTGAACATTTTTGAAAGCTCTTGGGTGCTTCGATTTCCCATTCATAGCAAGTTTAAAGTTTAGGTTTCCACTAGCATTACTGCAAGCAAGAATTGAATTAAAGTGTGTGTGTGTGTGTGTGTGTGTGTGTGTGTGTGTGTGTGTGTGTGTCTTATGAGTCGGATAACATGGAATGTCGGATAAGCTGAAGTCGGATATATATATTCTTATGCTGTGTTTGTCCAGATATGTCTGTTGGCAGTTTTTTTTATAGAACTTAATAATTTATGAAACAGTCTAACAATGCAAAAATTTTTTAGGAATGAAGTAAGAGAATTACATTCTGTTTAAATTTTTCAATTTTAAATCTTGGTTTGCTTCTTGCAATTTTTTTTCTCGTCATGACCTAACATTGCTAGGCTACTGCAACATTCGCACATGAACTTGATTGTGATGCCTATCATATGATATTTCTGATACCTTTCCTGAAGCTGCTGCTAAATTCATATACCATGTTTGGGTAGCCAATCTGTTTAATATTACTACTGTAACAAATAGTGCTGGACAGCTTACACATACAAATAATATAGTCACTGCTGGTTATAATCATATATATTATTTCTACAAGTTGTTGTTTTTTTTTTTAATAGGGCATTATCTCTCTTCGTACCTAACCGAAATTGATAAATGAGGTATCAATTTAAAGATTAAGGTGTCCACTTTGTTCACATCACATTTTAAGATTTTTTTTTTTTTCAAATTCGACCCTTAAGGTGCAAAAATGACAATATTTCTAAAATTCATTTTTTTTCTTTGTGTCGCTTCTCCTTGGATACCTAACCAAAATCAATAAATGAGTTATCATCTTTAATCATACATTAAGAAAGGATTTCTTTTGGAATCCGACCTTTAAAGGGCAATAGTATCGATGTTTCTACTATGCGTTTTTGGGTCACAAGTCTTCATACGACTTCTAAAATAAACAGAATTATACTCGCTAACATGGTTTCCAACTCTCAAACTAATGAAAAATGCTTCTAAAATAATTTTCTATCAATTTTAAGTGTTGTAAGGAACCCTCTCAACTGTCTTTGAAAGTTTATTGGAAAAACTAAAGTTATTTTACAAAGAATTTCTTAAAATTATTCCTAGATTAAGTAAAGTGAAATAAGTGATGGTTTAAATAGTAGAGGTTTTGTTGGTGTCAGAGGCCAAGGGGATGTCTAGTATATAGGATATTTTGGTAAACAAGTTCCCATCTCTGAAGTTCTGATGCACTGGTAGTTATGTGGAAAACTCTGATTGTTGTCACAGTAAAGCAGTGACAGATGTCATTAGATTTATGGTTATTGGTTTGTTGGGTGCTGGAAGATATGCATTGTGGACATGGACTGTTTGTCTGTGACCAATAATTTTATTTGAAAGTTGGTTTTTAGTGAGTCCTGTTTAGGAACTAGTGAAGTGACATCAGATAAGATAGTATATGAAGTAAGTTGTGTAGCATGTCCAGTAAAGATGTTTGTTTTCACTGTGGTAGGATTGAAACATGTCATAGCTGGTGGATGCATGCTGCAGGTTTTTGGAGCAAGGTCTGTTACATGGAAAAGATTCGTGTGGTGGTTATAAAAAATTTGAAGGAGGGTAGTTGTGGACCAAGATTTTCTCCTATAAGATTGAGTGGTCTGCTAAAACGTGTGCAGGGAGGGGGGGAGGATACAGGGGGTAGAGTTATGGGTAGAAGGGTGAGCATTTCTGGAAAGGGGCAAAGGATGTCCATGTTGCAAGATTTGATTGATGGACCTGAGATCAGGAGAGAACTGGGTGACAAAGGCAGGTTTTTGGATGTGCCAAGCAAGAGTTGTCATGTGGAGGGTGGGACATTCCACAAGAGAAATGTGTATGTATGAGATCCATAGGATAACACCAGAAAATAAGGGCTTGGGATGGGTTTAGGGAGTACTCGGAGAGGGATTCAACATCAGAACAGATACCTCTTACAGTAGAACTCCAATTATCCGAATGCCGATTAGGGAGCGTGCATAAACCAAGTAGCTCCATTTTGGCCTGTTGTGAACCCCCCTCCCCCCACATAGCCCTACGTGGCTTTTGCCTCTACCCCCCCCCCCCCCCCACATAGCACGTAGCTTTTTTCCCCTTTTGATTTCAGAAGATGTTTTGTTCTGTTTTCTCCTGTCTATTGTAAATTACATACGGAGATAATTGAATGAAGGAAATTAATATTCACATGTTGTTGTGTTCTGTTCCCCATTTTAACTGTGAAAAATGTTATGAAAGGAAAGCTACGTGGCCTGGCTCATAACGCCCCCCCCTCCCCCCACCCCCCACCCCCCACGTATCCCAGCGTAGCCTTCCAGCCAACCCCTCCCCCCCTCCCCCCCTGGACGAGCCACGTAGTTTGTGCACGGTCCCTTATCCGAATCGCTGATTATCCGAATAGCTTTTTTAATTAAAACGGAAACGTACTGCGATTCAAAAAATAATGATTCTGCCTACATACCAAATGAAACTTCTCACTGTCAAGCGGATGAGCAACTTTGCTGCTAGAAAACAGATGAATACAGTCAAACAGCTTACAGAGATGTTCAGCAAGCAATGACTTTTATTTACAGTATGGTACGTACTGTACATACTGTACTAACGTACAGCACTTGTAACTATGCTTAACATGTAAAAGTGTTGCCTTTTCATTCAACAAATTAAAAGCTCTTTTCCTTTAAATACAGTTTTTTTCTCCCATTTTCAACATACATACAGTAATTAATTAAATAGATCCATTTTCGGAAAAAATCGAGTTATCCAAATTTTCGATTATCCGAATGTGGTCCAGTCCCAATTGATTCGGATAACTGGAGTTTTACTGTACTTTGACGGTAAGGTTGTAAAGAGTTAATGTTTGGTATGCGATGGATGGCAACTGTCAAGGTGTAGATATTGCTCCATATTAATGGGTTTAATGTTGACAGAAGTATGAAGGGCACGAGGGGCAGATACAGGATGGGGGGGGGGGCTTGAGTTGGGCAAAGGGTAGTCTTTATGGTCTCCTCTTTCCTTGGATCACTAGAGCTAAAAAAATAAAAAAAAAGGCCTCCAAAATTACAAAGTTGGGGGTGGACCAAGATACTTGGGGGGGGGGGGGCTTTTGAGCCCCCTAGCCCCCCCCTGGATTCATGGATCCACCCCTGAAGGGCACTCAGCCTTTGAGCAATGTTCTCATCGAGGAGCTTGATGTCTGTGTGAGAATAAGTCTGGGTGAAATTTATGGAATGGATATTGTTAAGGTATTGAGAAATTCTGGGTGTTTAAGCAGTCTGCACCCCACAACATATCTTTTCCAGTAGCAGAACATGCTAATAAACAACAAATCTAACAATCTCAATGACTGGTTCACTGTGATAGCAATTGGAGTTTTCCCCAAAATCACCTCTGCATTAGAACTTCGGAGATGGGAAGTTGCAAACCAAAATATCCTGGATACCAGGCACTCTCCTGCCTCAATCACCGATAAACCCTTCTTTTAACCTATCACTTATTTTATTTAACTAGTAATAATTTTAATAAAATTCTTTTAAAATTATTTTTTGTCACTTTAGTAAGATATACATTTTTATATTCATGTGTATCTACTCTGACATTTTACCAATACCTGCAATATGTGTGTCTATAAAACAAAAAATGTGTTTATATGTTCCAAAAAAACTCTCTAAGGAGTTTTCTATGGGGTTTTTACCATTTTAAAGCTTAGGAGCAGAATTGAATTGTTGGGTTTGTCTCATGTTTTAATTTTACATAACACTGGAGCATTAAATGAAAGTCTGAATGTATAATGTAAAACAACAAAGATGCAATACCAACTAAATGCATATGTTACACTTTGTATAAAATAATAGCTATATTACTTCTGTGTTACCACTTCTACAAATTTTGGTTTTTCAGTCTTTAAACCTTATAGATGGCTCTACTGAATGAGAATGGCACACGAGGAAACTATGTAAATTAGTTTTAATGTTATAATGGAAAAATGTCTGAGAGCTTCTTTGCTTCTTGAAGCTAATTATTTCAGTGTGCATAGTTACAACCTCTGTTGTTTCAAAGTGAATTGATATTCACTGTTAATAGTGAGTGATGCATATCTGGTGGGTTTTAACATGAAAGTGAACTGTTTAAACCCTTTAGTGTTGGCATTAAAGGCAGTGTAGGAAAATAATTCCGAATACTTGTTATTCAACTACAGGTTGCAAATTTTTGGGTAGTTATGCAAATTGGGACATATTCTGTGTTATATATGTGCCACTTTCTCCTATAATACTGGATTTTACAATTAATTATGTCATTAAGTAATCTATTTCCAATATTTTATAATTTGTTGTTGAATGATTCCGTCTTTTCAAATTCCTGAAGTCTATTGCTGCGTGAATGGTGAGATTATTTCGATGAAATTTGGCACATATGTTCCTAATTGAGCGGCTAAAAATATTGTAGGAATAAATCAACGCCAGCCCATCTCTTTATGGCTACATGGGGGATTGGTTAGTCAATCAAATAAATATGGCAAATCTAGAGATTGACACAAAATTTGATTAAAAGGTGCTGGAAATTGAAATCTGTTCTGAACTTCAACATTTTTAGCAAATAATCTGACATAACTTGCAAACTATTGAATCAATTTTCATGGGATATTCACAGTAATAAACCTTATATTCTGATTTAGAAAATTTGAAAGTTTATGATTTGACTTAGAATCTGGCATAAGTCTTATGATGCTACATGTTCTGCAGCCGGAGGAGGAAATGAAAATGTGTTTGTAATTTCAAATTTTTTAACAGCATGTTCCCTTTTTTTTTTGCTTTTGGTTTTACTCCTCATAATGGACTGGGCGACATGAATGGCGAGTAGTTTGGCCATGGCATTTTTTAAGTCATTTGTGATTTGAGAAACCATGGAAAACCCAAATCTGGATTGTCTGATGGGGATTGAAAACCACATCCCCCGAATGTGAGACCAGAGCATTACCATGCCCAGTCACTCATTTCTGTAACATCACACTGAGACTCCTTCAGTGCAGAGATTATATATAGTATGACATCTCATGTTTCTTGTCCTAATGGTCTTCGTCTCTCTAGAATTTTGTTCTTGAAAAAATTACCATTCAAAAATCTTCTCTAATCTAACCCTCAGAATGAAAACTGCTTCTCCTCACCTCCCCCCGTCCCCAACCCTGTCCGATCAGCCACTTCAGACATCTGTCGAACTTTCTAAAAAGTTTTTTTTGTCTTCTTTTCGTTTTTCCAGTAAGACTGGGAAGAATTTGACACGCGTTTCAAATTGTGCAACTAAAATTACTGTATGGGCAAATCAACTTATATCGTACAGTATCATTCTGGGCAATGCCAGGTACTCTATAGAATATGTATATATAATTAATATTTTAGTCTCTTCCTGTGATATATCGATAATTCACGTCACAACAGTTCACCCCCACTGTCTCTACCACTCACACCCTAGCCAGCTGTGAGGTCAGCTCTGGTGTGTGCACACCTCCCCTGCCAATAGGCCAATCCTCTCCACGTAAATGAGATTTTAGACTGAATGATTGAATGTTTGTGTTTGTCTCATGTGTTGTATACTTGTCACAGCCTTCAACTTTGTTGAGTGATGGATTATTTCCCTATCACTTGTTATTAATAATGCCTAAAAGCCATTCCATTTTTCCTCAGTATCATTAGAGTGAATGTCATTAAAAGTGATTTAAGTGTGTCGGTCTAGATACTTCTGTTTTCAAACAGTTTGATTGTACTTCTAAGGAATTGGTAAACATCCCTCTGTTTAATTATATGAGAAATTAAAGCTGATGCAAAAACATTATGCTAGTGTAAAAACTGTGTTTTTGTTAGTAACGAGCAAATGTGTCAGTTTAAGTGAAAAATGTTATCATGTGCTACACTCATTTGTCAGTTTTGTTTAGTTTTCACCTAAACTTTGAGGATTTACTTAGAAGCCCCATTATCAGGATAAATCTGAATTCTCATATCTGTGTTTAAATAATGCCTATATTTTGAAAATGATTAAGATTTCCTTGGGTTCTACTGAAAATCTAAGTTATTGAAGTTGTAAAATGTAATGGTCTGAGTACAAAATTCAAAAACACATGCACAATGTGCATGCAGGGTGCAGCAGTGGAGGACGGGCGGTTGCGGCCAGGGGATCGGCTGCTGGAAGTGAATGGTGTGCAGATGACAGGAAAGACACAGGCAGAGGCAGTGGCTGTACTCAGAGATGCAGTCCCTGGCAGCACCGTTCGA